>VZRI01011773.1:404016-442984 GCA_013397515.1 Upupa epops
GGGCAGCTCAGCCCTGCCCGCACCTCACACCCCCTGCCCTCACACCCCTTCCCGCACCGCACACCCTGACACACCTCCCGCGCCCGCGGGCCCCGCGCTGCCTCTCCCCGCACAGCCTCTCCCCGCACAAAGGCCGCGCGCGGCGGAGGGAGCCCGGAGCGGTGGAAGGGGGTGGGGGGTACCGGCCGCCCCCGCCACGGGGTCCTCCCCGCCGCCTCCATTATCTGCCTCCCGCCGCTCCCGCCACCGGGAGGTGGGATGGGCCCGGAGGAAAGCGAGGGGGGGCGGTGAAGCGGGGCTGGGCTCCCGGCCCTCCCCTCCCCGTTGCGGGGGATGCTCTGCGGGATAACGGGAATGGGGCTCAGCGGACCCAAGGGGCTGGGGCCGCCACCCTGTGCTGCCATCCCCTCGGGACAAGCGCGGTTCTCTGGTACCCGGAACGCTGGCCGCCCTTTTTTTGTTGGTTGTTGTTGAGTTGCATTTCTTCCTGCCTTCATATTTGGGTTTTTTTTAAGCCTTTTCGAGGCAGCCAGAGTGAGTCTGACAACAACCCACCCATTGACAGAGCAGGGAAGACATGATGGGGGTGTGTTACTCACTACGAGCTGCGCTGCTCCTTACCTCCTCTCCCTGTCTCCTGCCTGGCATTGCTTGTTAGCTGCATCCTTGTGCCCAGAGAACTCCACGGTTCTCTGGAGCTGAACCTCAGCTTTGGAAAGGCCGGTAATGCCTTCTCTTCAGGCAGGGTGCGAGCAGCAAGTGGGTAGCATAGTTTTGTTTGTGGTTTGCCCCTTTAAAGAGCATTTGCTTTGGTTTTCTGTTGCTAGCTGTAACAGATTATTGAAAGACCTGTAAAATACCATTTCTTAGTGCCTTTCCAGCTCAGTGTTGGTGGTGTCTGTCAGGTGCCATGAAGCAGAGCTTGTCGCTTGGGGCTGAGCTGCTGAAGGGCTGGGGTTGCCAAGTTGCAGCTCTGTCAGCCTGTGGTGCAGAGAGGAAGAGGCTCATGTTTGCACGCACAGAGCAGGTGCAGCACCTTGGCTTTAACCTGAACTGCCCATTAGCACCTCTGTTACCTCAAGGGTTTAGGATCGTTCTGCTTTTGTCTGTTTGTGATAGAGTGGGTTCAGTGGCATTTGGCAGGTCTGCTTGAAAGAAGAGACTACCTAGAGCGCTAGTGAGGGGCAGGAATAAGTGTGACCTGAGTAACCAACGTGACCTCAGAGTGACTGGCTCCAGAGGGTTTTGGGGTGACATTTGCTGCTTTGTGTCTTTCTTGGGTTTTTGCCTAAGATGATTGGTTGGGTTTTTTTTATTTCTGTCTTCAAGTATATTTTTGCATCTCAAAATCTATAAAATGTCTTTGAAAGATCTTTGCAAGTTTGGCCTTTAGGGCATCTTTGCTTTAAAACCATAGAGCCTAAACATATGTTTGGTACTATCACTGGTGAAGGCAATTTCTCCTGGAGTTTGACAACTTCACTTCTTGAATCAGCTTTCTATTTGGACTCTAAAAACTTCTGTCTAATGACATCATATATGGTGAAGAGTCATGATAACAGTTTGTTATGGCTGGGTGCCTTCACCTGATCTCTCTTGAGCTGAGCTGGAGCAGACAAGAAGGGTTTTCCATCACTCTGGATCTGCAGGGGATGCTAATATTCTCAGATGCCCTTGGAGACTAGCTGCTTCCAGGTGTTCAGATGTAGGTAGATTGTCGAGTTGGTTTCATTCCTTCAGTGATGTTCAAGAACTGAACCGTTTTGGTGTTGGAGGCTCTAGTGCTCCTGGCCAGTGACTAACTCTGCATGTGTTGTAGTCACAGTGAAGATTCTGCCACTGCTGCCAGTCACTAGGAGATTCTCTCTGTGCAGGTGGAACTGGGTCCTATGGAGAAGCTCCCACACATCTAGGAGATAAACATGTGGGTGTTGTCCATAATCTGTTCAAGTGACTCTGTGATCCCTGCTTTGGGAACAGTTGATAATTGTGTGGCAGGGGGATCCCAGAAGACTTCTGCTTACAGGGCCAGCACATCTTTGGAATAATAGCCCAGTGCTTGTAATGTACCCTTCTGCAAGGGCAAGGATGTTCCCTGACCCAAACCAGTGACAGCTACCAACTGAGCTGGCACTATGCATTGGTAATAAACTCCAAGCTGTGAATTGGAGCTCAGGAGCTTGTGGCAAGGGGGCAAGGAGCTGTGTTCTCTTCTAGTGTATGACTTCTGCTCTGGTGCTTGTTTTTACCTCTTGGTGGCAAGCTGCATTCTGGTCTTTGCATCTGTAAGTACTTGTTGAAGTGGCATGTTACCAACACAACAGCAGAAAGAAGTCCAGAGCAGGTTCTGTGCTCAGTCTTTCTCCTGTTTCCTTGGCTGTTTTATGTAATGGAACACTTTCTTGCCAAAAAAGTACCTGAATTCTGGGGTGCCACCGCATGCTCCCTGGGTTTCTAGTGACTTTGCACAAATCCTTGGCTTGTGTTGCACCTTGGTGTTTCACTGAGTTATCTCAAAACCGGTGCTCTGTAAGAGAAACACATTATGATGTTTGGGGTTGGCACCACAAGGGTTATGAGGGGGCTTTGTGTACAGTAAAGCTACAACTGGTTGCAAGTAGTGGCATTCATACTGCATGCTACCTGTTCTGCTTGGTGCCAGGGGCACTTGGAAAAGTCTGGTTATGTTTTTCTTGATCCATTACATCCTTACTCAGTATAAAAGAAGCTCAAATGTAGTTGTTAAGGACCTGCTGTGCCTGTCAGCTTGAAGTTCCCTCTGTGCCCCTGTCACTTCAGGGTGTAAAATCTGGGAGTATGCTGGATGCACATTGACTGTTTATCCCGTAAATCTGCACTGGCTTGAAACCTGAGGTTTGGGGTGAAATGTCATGATGACGTTGGTGTCTCCAGTCATGCTGCTGCTGCTGTGATTATGCACAGGTCATAATTCTTTACAAGGTGAACGTGGGAGCTGTGGATGTTCACCACAGGCTGACTTGTTTTGAAACGGTCCTGGATCCATGTGCTGGAGGAGGGAGTGGCTTCCACTGTCACGCCCGAACTGGGAGTATGGATCATTTCTTTCCTCCACAGGCATTAAAATTCTGTCTGCCTCCAAATTTCCTCTCTCAGTGTTACGTAAAGCTGTCTGGATGTTTAATCTGTGAGGTAGCGGTGCGGAGCCCTGCCTGTCACTAGTGACGTGGTAACTGCATATGTGTAGGGGGAGAGCTGCTCGTGGGTGTGAATATAAAATAAGGGCCGCATGGTGAGGATATGCAGTCATGGTCCAAGAGCCAGAGGGCTCAGGGATCTCTCAAACTTTTTCTCCTTCCTGAAGGCTCAATTGGGCTGTTGAAGTGTGAAAATAAAAACCTCCATTTGAACTGTGTTGGGGACGTCCCTGTTCCTGTGATTCAATGAGCATTACACAGCGCTTGGAACCCTTGGAGGATGATTTGGTCAAGCTAAAAGGAATTTGGGGTTCCTGTGAGAAGCCCTTTTGCGGGAAGGTGTTGCATTTGTGCAGATAGTAGTGAGGGTAGATGAGGCAGTTGCAGAGGCAGCAGCAACATGCACCAGCCAGTTTGCTCCAGGGGCTTTTCAGGGCTGTGCTACCTTCAGCTGGAGGAGCTGGGGAAAGGCTCTGGCAGCTGTGTTCCACTGTGTGATTCTGTGTTGCCGTCAAAACGCTGAATTACAGATTTCACTGTACTGCCTTTGGAGGAAATGAGGGATGAGGCCAGGTAACTCCCAGATTCACTCCTCACCTCTTAACTGCCTGCTGAGCATGTCCCTGCTGAGGCTGCATCTCCCGTCCCACTGACAGTGCATGGAAAGTGCCAGTGGTCCCACCAGCTAGGGGGTAGGCTCATCACGGGTTTTCCAGCTGTGCTGCTGGAAATTAAGCCCTTTCAGTGAGGTGGGCATGTGATGTAAGCCTCTGGAGTTTTGTGACCCTGTTTTTTTATCAAGAGTATTGCAGTTGTTGATGATCAGTCCTCTCAGATTAGTCTTTTGCACTGAATACTTTTAGGAGCAACAGATGAGTTTGCTGCTACTGATGATTTTTTTAGTACATTGATAAAGAAGCTCTAGAACGTAGCTGTGTCTGTGCAGAAGTGTCTGAAGTTCTGAACCTGGTTCTTTGTTGTACTGGGCAGCTCTGTTGGTTATATCCAGCTCTGGAATTCTTTCCTCAGTTGTCCAAGTCTGGCCCAAACATGGTTTTATAAATGCCCCTTATGGAGGCAGGAAAGAGGCACTTCAATTGCCAGAAATGATGTCTGGCCACTGGTCTCCTAGACGCAGGCCAGGAGGCTTCAGTCTTGCTTTTCTCTCACTGGCTGCAGGCAGAATCTCTCAGGATAATAATCTGACAGACCCTCTTCCTCAGAGGTGCATTGAAAGCTTGTTGTGACCAGGATGAAATAATTTCAGGTGCTATAAAAAGCTTTGTGCTGAGTGGAAATTGTAAACCAAAACTTTTCACCTGTGATGGAAGCAGGACTCTGGTGGCAGCAGGGACCAGTTGTGCTATAAGTAGCCTTCTGTTGCTTGTGCTTTGGATAGGGACTCTTACTTTCATCCTTGCAGGCAGTGCAGGCGTAGGGGTGTACCTTCCCATTGCTGTAGTTTAGGGAGTGACTCAGCCATTGGGTGCTCTCAGGAGGGACAGGCAGTGTAGATGAGCGATGTTGTGAGACAAAGCCCTGGCATAGTCTGTGTGTGTTCCAGAACTCCCACGCAGTAAAGAATGAAAGGAGGAGTGGACACTCAACTGAAGGGTACATCGCAGTTACCCCCAGTGCTCCAACACTTCATGGCAGCATCACACTGCAGTCGTTTGGGAAGCATCTCCTCAACTCCTAGATGACTGCTCCCAGCACAAGCACAGAGTGCATCTGGTGTGTGCCTTGGGGTTACTTGAAGTCAACTTCTGAGGATGTTTTCACTGCTGAAAGCAGAGGAGTTTGTTAGGTGTTGTGTTATAGTTACTAAACAGGCTTCTGAATGAGCTTCTAAAAATAGCATGTCCCTTTCCAGGAAGATGAGGTGCCATCTCTAGCTGGGGCCAGAACCAAGGTGGTGCATGGGAGGAGAAGTAAAGCATTGCTCAGATGTGTCTATTGTGAAATAAAATAAACCTGTTTGAGAGCTGATGGGAACAACTCCAGTGCTGAGTTAGTGCTTCCCACAGCTTTTGAGGGCAGTCCAGCCTAGCTAGCTTCATAGTTCTGTAGTGCCACAGACTGGGACTGAGCTGGGTTGGGAGGGGCCTTTAGAGATCATCTGGTCCAGTGTCCTGCAGTGAGCAGAGACCTCTTCCACTAGACGAGGTTGCTCACAAGTGCTGCAGATAATGCTCTTATTCCTCAGACAGATTGCAACATCATCACTACTTTTAGGGCAGCTCCTAATTGGAAGGTAGATTTTCATCTGCAATCTTCAGTGAGAAATTCTTTGGAAAATAATTTTGTCCTAGTACCCTGCAATATAATTTTGCTTGACTCTTTCCTATTCCTGTCATAGCCAGGTCACTTAAGAAAAGCCCTTCCTCATCTGCTTGTGGCTCTGAGGCCTGAACAATCCAAGGCGGGTGGTGCTTGAGCAGGAGATGTGTGGGGCAGCTCTGCACGGTAGACACAGGGTCAGGCTTCAGGCTTCATGCCTCAGCCTTCTGTTTATCATGCCCAGTGACCTTTTTTGTGTTGCCTTATTCTTCCTCGGGTGAATGAGGCCACATTCAAAACCATTATGGTTTTTAATCACTCCCCATCTGTCGAGCAACGTCCTCATCGCTGAGTGGTTGATGTTGCAGTGAGGGCTGTGTGGTGTGTGGGGGGTGCTTCTGGGGGTGCTCTTTACCAGCAGCCCTATGCACTGCACCCTTCCCATGCAGCAAATAAATGAACTGCTGGGGAGCAGTTTAATTAGATCTGGGAGACTCTGAGATTAATTGTTTCATGGAAAGAAATCAGTGCTGTGATTTCAGTGCCTGCAGAGCAGTGTTTACATCCCGCAGCGAGCCCACGTGCTTGGGGACCAGCCGGCAGGCGTGATGGCCATTGATCTGCAGCACTGGGCTCTCCTGCAGCCCCTCGTTCTGCTCTGCTTGTAGCATTACTGCTGAGAGGTGAAGGACAGCTTTTCCCTTGTGAGGACCAGTCCAGGAGGTTCTGCATGATGCAGGGTTTCTCGGGTGGAAACAACACATTTTGGTGTCATTTTATTGCTTTATTAGCGCTTTTTCCTTTTTTTTGGGGGGCATCACTGCTGCAACTGCAAAGAGCAGCAGAGTGTGAGGAAGGGCAGGATCATCCCTTCTCCAGGAACACATGCTGGTAATTAATTGCTTACAGCAACTACAAACTGTGGCCTGAGTTAGTACGTATTGTTTTGACTGGCTGGAGCATTATTAGTGTGGAAGATGGAAACGCCTGTCTGTGCAGGATATTCCCGCTCTTCCAGCCACTACTGAGGCCCATCAGCACAAACCAAGTGAACCCAGAGATCCTGCTTCAGAGCCCAGCCCTGCTCCTCCAGAGTAGCACTTGTTCAGAGAAGGTAGTTTGTACTTGTACTGGGACAACAAACACTGAAATGTTTCTTCTGCTGTGTGGCTTTAGGGTGGTTTGAATAATGGTGTGTAGGAGCAGACCTCTGGTTTGAGAGCAGCACCAGATTTTTCCATGCTAAGGGTGTGTTTCTGTATACATGTGACCTTTGCTTCCCCATAACTGTTTCTGATTGTTCCATAGCTGTAAACTGTAGCTGTTTTCTATGAACACATAGTTGTATTTCTTTTTCAGGAAGCTTTTGCTAGAAAAGCAAAAGCCAATGTGATACCTGGGGAGGGGAGATCCTCTGGAATCCCTTTACCCTTTTATCGTAGTGGAGTTTGTTTTAATGATGTCATCCACTTCTTGACGTTTCCATCTGTCTTCTCATTGCAGGATGAACAGTTTTTAGGTTTTGGTTCAGATGAAGAAGTCAAAGTGCAAAGTCCCACCAGGTCCCCCACAGGTAGGTTCAAGTTGCAGGTTGACTTTGTGTCCTGCTGTGTGATGGTGTTGCTGTGCCTTTCCTTTCTGTGCCATCAATTCTCTTCAGCCTTCAGCACCACCCTAGCTAGTCCTCTCCCTGTGTGTTGTTCTTTCCTCACTGCCTTGTCCCTCAGCATTGCAGATGGGTTTCTACTAGAGGAGAAAGATTGATTATTTTTCCCTTCCAGCTAGCTGTGAATTGCTTAAAGCAAAAACCAATCTTGCAATGTGTTTGAAAGGTGACACGTGCCCTTCAGATTTACTGTTCCCTCTCAGCATTAGGGCAATGGCAGGTTTCTACCCTTGTGGATGTAGTTGTGTTTAAAAAAACTCTGCTTTATGTGTTATGAGGAGAAGGGTTTTGTTGGGAAGGTACTTTGTGTGAATTGGTAAAACTGTGTTTGTAGTTGTTGATTAACTGTAGTGTCTTGGCAGTGTGTATGGGCAGCATGACCGATGCTGACCTAAGACTTGCATGACTCTCGGTGAAGTTTAACGCATGCTCTGCGTTCTGTCCTTCCCTCTCAGTTAAATCTAGCCCACGGAAACCTCGTGGGAGGCCCCGGAGCAGTTCTGACCGAAGTTCAGCTGTACTGTCAGATTCTTCGTCAGTGTGTTCCCCTTCAAGCAAGTCTGAAACCACATCCATGGAGAAAGTGAAGAAGAAGGAATTGAAGAGTGGGGAAAAAAGACGGGGAAGACCTCCCACACTTACCAACGTCAAGTTCAAGTTGTCACAAGAAAAGGACTCGTCGGACATCCAGAAGGGCAGTAAAGAAGAAAAAGAGAGTCTGAAGAAAATCAAAAGGTCACCATCCACTACATTTCAGCAAGCAACTAAAATAAAGAAACTAAGAACTAGTAAGCTCTCCCCACTGAAATCTAAATTTAAACCTGGGACAAAACTTCAGATTGGGAGGAAGAGTGTTCAGATAGTGCGTAGGAGAGGTAGGCCGCCGTCCTCTGAGCGCCTAAAGACTTCCTCCACCTTAGTCATGAACTCGCAGCTGGAGAAGCCCCAAAGGATTCGCAAAGAGAAGGATAGCACCCCACCTCTTACGAAAGAGGAGAAGACAGCTGTCAGGCAGAGCCCACGCAGGATCAAGCCCGTGAGGATCATACCTTCCACCAAAAGGACAGATGCCACAATTGCTAAGCAGCTCTTGCAGAGGGCTAAAAAGGGGGCGCAGAAAAAGATCGAGAAAGAAGCAGCCAAACTGCAGGGCAGGAAGGGGAGAACCCAGCTCAAGAACATCCGGCAGTTCATCATGCCAGTGGTGAGTGCAATCTCTTCACGTATTATTAAAACACCCAAACGGTTCATTGAGGATGAGGACTATGATCCTCCTATAAAAATATCCCGACTGGAGTCTACGCCAAACAGCAGGTTCAGCGCTACGTCCTGTGGTTCCAGTGAGAAATCCAGTGCTGCTTCTCAGCACTCGTCCCAGATGTCTTCAGACTCTTCACGGTCCAGCAGCCCCAGTGTGGATACATCTACAGACTCCCAGGCCTCTGAGGAGATGCAGGCACTTTCTGAGGAGCGAAGCAATATTCCAGAGGTTCACACCCCACTGCCCGTTTCTCAGTCATCGGAAAACGATACCAGTGATAGGAGAAACAGAAGATTTTCAATAACAGAAAGAAGTTTTGGCCAGAGGACTGGGAAAAAGCTGTCAGCCTTACCCAGTGTGCCACAGCAGCAGTCATCCTCCTCCCCTCCGCCACCTTTGCTCACTCCCCCGCCGCCGCTGCAGCCTGCGTCCAGCATCTCGGACCACACTCCCTGGCTCATGCCTCCCACCATCCCACTAGCCTCACCCTTTCTTCCTGCTTCTGCTGCACCCATGCAAGAGAAACGCAAGTCAATTCTGCGAGAGCCAACATTCCGCTGGACCTCCCTGAAGCATTCCAGGTCTGAGCCACAGTACTTCTCATCAGCAAAGTATGCCAAAGAGGGTCTTATTCGAAAACCAATCTTTGACAACTTCCGGCCACCACCGCTGACACCAGAAGACGTAGGCTTTGCATCTGGTTTCTCAGCACCTGGTGCAACAGCTCCCGCACGCCTGTTTTCTCTTCACTCTGGCACGAGGTTCGATATGCACAAGAGAAGTCCTCTGCTGCGGGCACCCAGGTTCACACCAAGTGAGGCCCACTCCAGGATCTTCGAATCTGTGACCCTGCCCTCATCAGTCGGCCGCACTGCCGCAGGCTCCTCTGCAGCAGGACCCTCCTCACGGAGGCGGAAGAGGAAGGTGTTCAGCCCCATCCGATCGGAACCCAGATCTCCATCGCACTCCATGAGGACCAGAAGTGGGAGGCTTAGTACTTCTGATCTGACATCTCTTACCCCACAGTCATCTGTCTCTTCCTCATTAACAAGCATTTCTGTTACTTCTCTTACCACTAGTGCCTTAAATTCAACCTTTGCTTTTCCTTCCCATTCCCTAACACCATCTGGGGAATCATCAGAAAAAAGTCAGAGACCGAGGAAGCAGACAAGCACCCCAGCAGAGCCTTTCTCATCCAGCAGCCCCACTCCTCTCTTCCCCTGGTTCACACCTGGCCCCCAGACAGAGAGAGGGAGAAACAAAGACAGGGCTGCAGAGGAGCTCTCCAAAGATAAAGATGCTGACAAGAGCCTGGAGAAGGACAAGAGCAGAGAGAAAGACAGAGAGAGAGAAAAGGAGAACAAACGGGAGTCAAGGAAAGAGAAAAGGAGAAAAGGCTCAGAAATTCAGAATAGCTCTGCGTTGTTTCCTGTCGGTAAAGTGGCCAAAGAAAAAGTTGTCAGTGAAGACGTTGCAACATCATCGTCTGCCAAAAAAACTGCTGGCCGAAAGAAGTCTGCGGTGGGAGATCCCACAGCTGATGTCTCTGCTGCTGCTCTGGCAGAGGCAGCAGCCGTCAAAACCAAAACATCCAAGAAAGGTAGAGGGGGATTGGACAAATCGGAGCAGGAGCTCAGCACCACCGTGCCAGCACTGGAGAAAGAGAAAGCCCTGCGTCTTTCTGCTCCTTCATCAAGCACTATTAAACATTCCGCTTCCTCCATCAGCTCCATGCTGGCTCAAGCAGACAAGCTGCCAATGACTGACAAGCGGGTGGCCAGTCTTCTGAAGAAGGCGAAAGCCCAACTCTACAAGATTGAAAAGAGCAAGTCCCTCAAGCAGGCAGATCAGCCAAAAGCACAGGTACTGTTTTCCATGTGTTTTGGGGCTTTTTTGTTAGAGCACATCTTAGATTGGATTTGCATTATTTTAAGTGTGACGAATTCGTGTGTGGAGCCAAGCAGCTGCTGGTGCAGCAGATGGCAAGCAGTCCAGACCCAGCAGCCCTGGGCAGGAGCTGAGGGGAGAGGGAACTGCTGGGCCATCAGCTTGGGGGTATTGCCTGGGTTTTCAGAGATTGGCACAAGATCTCTCGATAAATCCAGGCCAAAGGATCACTAGAGCAGTGTTTTCTCTGAAGAGCTTGGCTCCAGCAAGCTGCAGCAGTCCTTCTCAGTCTTAGTGCTTTGTGTAGGCCTTTCTCAAGCACAAAGGTGGCTTCTGCAGATAAAGCCGGTCTTGGTCTCTCTCCATTTTTAACTTCACACAATGGTGATCTGTCACCTGTGGGTGGGAGTAAAATCCTTTGGGATTCTGTGGCTAATGCAGTCACTGCTTTCACTGCTTCCTACTGCTTTCCTCTCCTGCCCAGCCCAAACGCACCCTTTTCTCCAGTCCATTGAGGCTACCAGAAAGATGGTGAATTCTGCTTTCAGAGAACTTCCTTTTTATTCACACTTTTACACTGAAGTGCTGCGTTTCTCCAGACCCTCAGTAAACACAAGCTCCTCATCCTGAAGGCTGGCAGCTGCAAAGCTGTCAACAGATGGATATTCTTCTGGCATTTCCTGGGTCAGTCAGCACCGAGTGTTAGTCTGCTTCCAGGCATCTCTGGTTATTATGGTACCAGTGCCTCAATAACGGCCGCACGAGCAGTGTCACAGGCAGAGACTTCCCTTGTAACTCCCCCTGAGCAAGACTTCTTGTCCATCAGAGTTTGTCCTGTCCAGGGTAACAAAGACTCAGAAGGCCAAGAGTTTTTATTTTTATCCTGATTCTTGCCAAGTGCAGGTTAAGGTAACATTTCATTCCTTTTTTGGTTGGTTAATGCTAGTTTCCATTAAATGTGGCCTGGCTTCCCTCTGGTACCATCTTAGGAACACTGTCTGTCCTCTGAAACCCAGGGTCAAGAGAGTGATTCATCGGAAACCTCAGTCCGAGGGCCGCGAATCAAGCACGTGTGCAGGAGAGCAGCTGTGGCACTGGGTCGCAAGCGTGCAGTGTTCCCTGATGACATGCCCACTCTGAGTGCCTTACCGTGGGAAGAACGGGAGAAGATATTGTCTTCCATGGGGAATGACGGTGAGTTTGGAATTGCAGCTTTTGGCTGTGGATTTACATGAAGTCAGCTGTTGGGGATGCTTGAAATGAGGGCTTGGAGTGGCTCCAGTCTCTCCACTGCAGTGCCACCCCAGCAGCGATAATCCTTTTAACTGCCTTTAATTGTTACAAACTTGTGCTCTGCACTGAACATTTGGTCTGTGTGTACACAGGCGTGCGTACGCACGTGTGTGTGTGTATCACCGCGTACGCTGTGTGGCTCTGCAGATGAACTTAGACTGAGTGAAATAAACGTATTACAGATAGCAAAGTAGATGCTCCTGAAACATTCTCTGACATCAGTGAATTCACAGCAGACTTTTTTTTTTTCACAGATAAGTCATCAATAGCTGGCTCGGAAGAGGCTGAACCTCTTGCTCCACCTATCAAGCCAGTTAAGCCCGTTACCAGAAACAAGGCACAGCAAGAACCTCCAGTGAAGAAGGGCCGGCGCTCAAGGCGCTGTGGGCAGTGTTCAGGCTGTCAGGTCCCGGAGGACTGTGGTGTCTGCACTAACTGTCTAGACAAACCCAAGTTTGGAGGGCGCAACATAAAGAAGCAGTGCTGCAAGTAAGTGTGCGTCTGGGAAGCTGTTCGGCTAATCCTGTGCTGGGCAGGACCTGCGCTCTGACACAGGGAGCAGCAGATTCACCCTGTAGCAGAGACTTTGAGTGAATGTGCCCTGGGCCGAGGCTGGTTCAGAATCCTGATTTGAGGTGTGCTTTTTGCGTGCTGTTTTCAAAGTTCGTTTCTGGCTTATTTTCCTCAGTTTGGCAAAATCTGTGTGGCAATGATAAGTGTCGAGTGTGAGAGCAGGGTGTTTTGTGAGGCACTAAACGTCGTAAAAACAGGAACTAAAGATGGGCACTTGATAAAAGCTTGGTCACCTAATCTGATCACTCTTCAGGAGTAACTGCTTTTGTGTGAAATAGCCTCAGTTTGGGTTATGCAAAATCCACAGTTGAGAGAGTTGGATGCGTTTTTTTGGGCGTCTTGGGAGTATTCTGATAGTTGTCAAATCTAGACAATGGAGCTGGTGGGGATTTACCATCAAAGGACTGACACATAAGCGGTTTTCTTAACCTCAGTGTTGTGGTGTTAGTGTTGAAAACCAACAGGAAAATACAGAGGAAAAGAAATTGCTTCTTTTACATATCGCTAAAAGGGAGAGGGTTAATAAATGCAGAAGATAGCTTGGAAAAAGGCCACAGTGTCTGGATAGTGTGTTCCTCAGTTTGTCATGTGGAGTGTCTTTAGTCTGCCCATGTCACGTCTGCGTTGTGCTTCTGATTTCATGACGTGCTCTTTCTTTGCAGAATGAGGAAATGTCAGAATCTGCAATGGATGCCTTCAAAAGCCTATCTTCAGAAGCAGGCGAAAGGTAGGCTGAAAGGTTCGAGTGTAGCACGATAAATATTTGTCTCTTAAATCTTGCTCGGTGTGGCTATGCCGAGGTGTTAAAAGGAGGAGGCCTGTGTGTCAGTGTGACAGCAGTCGAGTGGCTGCTCAACACCCCAGGCATCACCTGAGGTGGTGAGACTGCCTTCCCATTAGCTAAACTGTGAGCCTGCTTTTCTGCAGCAGGTTTTTCAGTTACTGCCCTGCCAGATTAGGGACCCGAGATACTAGGATGCAGATTAGCCAAGTGAATTTATTTTACCAACGAAATACAAATTGTTTTCAGTACTGTGTTTTTAATTTATACAACAGAATTACAAAGTTCTGACATCAAAGTGTCTTATCTCCTTGTTTTAGAAAAGCTGTGAATCGATTGAGGGCACACGGTTTTGTCTCTGTTGTTTTACTGATGCTTCTTCTTCCAGCTGCAAAAAAGAAAGAGAAGAAGTCAAAGACCAACGAAAAGAAAGAAAGCCATTCTGGGAAGAACCAGCTGGACTCTGGCCAGAAGCAAACCCCTCAGGCTGTTGTGATGAGAGAAGACAATGTTGTGAAGAAGAGCAGTGAGCCTGCCCGAAAGCCTGTGGAGGAGAAGCAAGAGGATGCTAATTCCTCTGTTCCTGTGTTGGAGCCCAAACAGGTCCCTGCTCTGGGCACCAGAAAGACTGGCAAGCAGGTGGCACAGCCAGTGCAGCCCCCACCTCCTCAGCCACCCAGCACAGGACCTTTGAAAAAAGAAGCACCCAAACTTGCCACTTCTGAGCCTAAGAAAAAGCAGACTCCCCAGCCAGAAATAGGTAAATGGGACTGTTTGTCCACAGTGTGTTTCAGTGACGTTAAGTAGCAATATTTAATACAGCTAACAGCTCTTGGAATTTAAAAGTGGTAAATGCATTATGATACGGTGAGATTACAGCAGATTGTTTGACACAGTTTGCTTAGAAGTGGCTTCCTTTGTGTTGAACAGCATGTGGTGGGGCGGGGAGGCCAGTGCCCGTCCTGATGGCAACTGTTAGTCAGGTAGTCTGGCAGACCTGAAGAATGTTTTCAATGCAGTTCACAGTCTGGATGTGGAACAGGAAAGCTGTAACTTTGTACCTCAGAAACACAGTGCACTGTTGCACGCAGTACGGGACAGCGAGAGCACCAGGACTTCAGTGGCTTTGAACCCAGAGTGCTTCAGGTGTTCAGCAGAGCAAACTCCAGGGTCTTGCCTGGAGGAGACTGCTCAAGCTCTAGCCGGCAAGGTGCAACCACAGAAGAGAGTGGAAAAATTCTAGTCTAAAATCCATCACACATCACTCAGCTGATTGTTTTTTCCCCTTTTCTTCTCTACAGGTGGCTGTTAGTTACTTGAAATACTCATAATTTTTCCCCCCTTCCTAGGCACAGAACAAAGCAAACAGAAAAAAGTTGCTCCCCGTCCATCTTTCCCTGTGAAACAGAAACCAAAAGAAAAGGTGAATACTGTTTTTTGTACAGTCAGTTAACTTTCAAGAAGCTGGAACTTCTGTCTCTCTAGAAAGTAGAACTGTGTTACTTAGCCCTTTTGCAGAGCTGGTTGGGGTTTTTGTACTTAAATATGTGGTGGGGTTTCTTACTGAAGTACCTGGCATGTGCTTAAGATTCAGTTCAGATGTTACCGTGTTTTCTAAGACTTGTACATTGTGGGGTGGAGGCTGGTGTTTCCATAAACAGTGGCACTGCCTTGGTCGCAGAAACAACTGTTACACAAAAAAACCAGAACCAAAAGCAAAAATAACACCAAACAAGAAAGAATTGATGTATTTAAATCTAAGACAGGACTGTGTAGGGACTGAGTACACACCAGGAGCTGCCCCACTGCAGCAAAACAAAACCAAGTGCTCTAATAACAGCCTGACAGAGGGAAATGCAGCAAGTTGGGTTACAGTTGTAATTTGTGCGGAATGCTCTTAAGCAGTGGTTCCCAGAGCAGTTGCTCTCCTGTAGCTCTTACACCCTTGTTAATTCTGTGATGGTTTGGGGATTTTGTCCGTAACTACCTGTAGCGTTTAATGTGATTAGTGGTGGCGTTGTGATGTTCAGGGTTGGGATTAATGCAGGCTCCTTTGCTTGACCAGGAAAAGCCCCCTCCCATAAACAAGCCAGAGAGCAGCACAGTGAACTCCCTCAGCACTCTGACTAACGGAAGCAGTTCCAAGCAAAAGCCACCTACAGATGGAGTCCACAGAATCCGAGTGGATTTCAAGGTAGAGGACAAAATGTTTTAAGTCTTTGAATGTTTCCTGGCTGTAAGCACTGGAACGAGTCCCTTGCAAACGCTGGCGGTGACCTGTCAGTTTGCATGGTGGGTACGTGCAGAGAGAGCTGCAAATAAGAGCCTTCATCACAAGCCACTTGATCTTTTAGAAGCCTGTTATGCCTTTTTTTTTTTCTCATAATTATAGTTCTGGATGAAGAGACACTTAAAGCTTTAAAACCTTAACTGTCAATGTGGGAGGATGAGCAAGGATTTGAGGTTTATGAAGAATTATTCCATTAAGATGGAAATATAAAACCTTTACCACAACTTGAGCCAACAAGAATTGGGGAAAATGTTAGTAACTTGTAATTCATGGCATTCGGGTTATATCTGGGGTTTTAAACTGATAACTCATGTACTTTTTTGAACAACAGTGTTGAAATAATAAAAATCTATATTTTCCTAATAATTTTTCAGTCCATCTATAAGCGTTTATACTGGAGATTATAGCAAGACCTCATGAGTGTTTTATACAAATATGGAGCTTTAATAAAGTATAATTCTTCTGAAATTCCACTTTCAGTAATAATTGTGCAATCGTGATAAACTATCTCGTCCCTGAGGCTGGCGTTCCATACGAGGAAGGCTAGAGTGTGACTGAGTGCTCTGGGCAAGACATGACTGGTCCCAGGCAGACCAAAGTAGAGGTTGAAGTTATTGCAGCTTGAGGCCGCAGGTGCAGAGCTGTAATGCAGCAGTGAATGTGAGCACTTTGTAATGATGATGTCCTATTGCCTTGTTCTGCATGGTGATGTGTCCTTTTGTGCTTTCAGGAGGACTGTGAAGTGGAGAATGTTTGGGAGATGGGTGGGTTAGGCATCGTCACCTCGGTACCTATTACTCCCAGGGTGGTCTGTTTTCTCTGTGCCAGCAGTGGACATGTGGAGGTAAAGCATCGCGTTCTGCTGTTGATCGCTTAGTTACAGCTCCGTGTTGTTACAAAAATAAAGTAGTAATGAATGCCGTGACCTTAATCCAGAAGTTGTTAAAATTCAACAGCTGTAAATCTGCCCCTGCTAGGCCTTTCCCAAGATGTTAAAGTGCAAAGTGTTTAAAATCCGTGTGGATCCATCAGTCTGAAATCCCACCTCCAGTGAGGACCAGGGGCTTTGCTTTCTTGCAACCCGAAATAAGAAAGGCTGCCCAGAGACATTAAAGGGTTTCAGGCAGCGTTGGCTTTCCCAGATACTTCTGTACCTGCTCAGAGCTGCAAACCAGTACTGGAACATGACTGGAAAGGTTCTGGTGCTGGGTTAGGATGTGTTAAATGCTTCTAGGTGTAGACAGGGACCTTCTCAACGTCTGTGCAGTAGCTCGGTTACAATGAGTGACCAGTACTTTGTGGAAAGGGGATTAAGTTGTGATTCACTCTTGAAGGTCCAGTGGAGCACAGAGCCGTTCCCTTCTTGGTCAGGTTACTCAAAGGGACAGATGATTGTTCCATCTCCTGTGAGCCCATGGCGTTTGTGCCTTAAGGAAAATTATTTTTCAGTATGACCGGCCCTGTAGGGAGTACACAGAAATCAGAACAGCTTTCACATGGGTCACCTGTGCTGAACAGAGAGGGAATGCCTCTTGTGGCTCCCCATGTCCCTTCCTTTGCACCAGGTGTCTCCTGGTGTGGTTGGCATATGATGCAGCAAAGGAGGGAGAGGAGATCCTGACAAGCCCTCCAGGCCTCTGCCATACTGAGCACACTTACATAAGTTTAAGAACAGATTCCAGACTCCTTTGCTGCTAGATACCTGGCATGGGTCAACAGGCGTGTATCTGGGTTGTCTGAATTACGTGCAGCTGCTTCCCTAAAGTATTCCAGTAGAAATCCCTGTTCAGCAGAACTCAGTGTAGCTCAGAGCGTGAAGGGGCTTGTGTGGGACTTCAGAGCAGCTTCTGACTTGCTAAACCCCCTCTCCTCCCTGCAGTTTGTGTATTGCCAGGTCTGTTGTGAGCCTTTCCACAAGTTCTGCTTGGAGGAGAGCGAGCGGCCACTGGAGGAGCAGCTGGAGAACTGGTGCTGCCGTCGCTGCAAATTCTGCCATGTCTGTGGGAGACAGCACCAGGCCACCAAGGTACCCAACCCCTTGGGGACTCGGTGAGCACCCCTTGTCGTTCCCAGAGCTCCTCTTGCCCCGCAGCCCAGCTAGTGAGAGTGTGCTGGGAAGCAGGGAAGCATGTGGGCTCTGGGAGGGTGGGTGCCTCAGAGTCACTTCTTCCTTCCACTTCCCCCGAACAGGAGATCCTACATAAAGTGAAAATGTCCAGGGCCTGTGTCCCCTCAAAGGGTCTCTGTTCCAATGCGTTTTCCTCTTACTCTTGTAGCAGCTGCTGGAGTGTAACAAGTGCCGAAACAGTTATCACCCTGAGTGCCTGGGCCCAAACTACCCGACGAAACCCACCAAGAAAAAGAAAGTTTGGGTGAGGGGCTCTTTCCTTGGGTAATTTGCTTGGCAGTAACAGTTCGGTTTTTTACTGCAGTGTCCTCAGAGCTGGAAAACTGCTGAAATAAGACTTTGTATTTAGATCAGCAAAAGTGCCACAACTACGTGTGCTGTTGTTGTACGTGAAGGGAAAAGTGGGGGTTTCTTCAGTGCAAAGATGAACATAGGAACACAGTCTACTGTGACGTGATTCCATTTTGTTCTTGTTGAATCATTACCGTCTTAAAAGGAGTGACAGTTGTGGTGTTCTAGCCTTCTGCTACTTGAAACTCCATGTTCTACACTCATTAGCCTCTGGAAGGTATCACTGGGGCTCAAGCACAGAAACGGCCTGATGAAAGCAAGTAACTTTTGCCAAACGTGGTCTTTTCCAGATATGCACCAAATGTGTTCGCTGCAAGAGCTGTGGATCGACAACGCCAGGCAAAGGGTGGGATGCACAGTGGTCTCACGACTTCTCGCTCTGTCATGATTGTGCCAAACTCTTTGCTAAAGGTACAGAGTTGGGATTTTCACAGCGGGAGCCTCCTGGGGTTCTGGGTTTGAATGAGGCCTTGCCAGTGTAGAGTGAGCAGTGTCTGAGGGCAGGCCAATTTGTCCCAGTATGAAAAGGGGGGGAAGCGAGTGTCGGGAGCATGTGTGATGTTTCTCTGGGAAAGCCAGATCTAGTCACCCTACTTGTCGTGAGGGCATTTGAAGCTTCCAAAATTTAAGTACTTCGCTGTATAGAGCAGTCACTGCATGCCTCTTGGCCCAGGGTGCTTAATAGCAGTTAAGAAGACACTTTAAAGTATTCCTGACTTCAAAGCAGCAAAATTCCCGCTGTAAAGCGTTGGTTCCACCCTGTGTTATTACTGTACCTGACACCATGGAGTCTAGGAGGGCCACTGAAGAAAAGCTCAGAATGGAGCATCTTGGCTATTTCTTGCCTGTGTGTCAGCTCTGTTGTTTCGTTTCACTCTGTAAAGCCAACTTCACGCAGGTAGTCTTTGTTAGTCTCAGCAGCCCAAAAACGAGCACCCGGTAGCAGAATCCTGAAGTGGTCCATGGCCCTCCCAGCGGGAATTTTTGCGGTCGTTGGTTGTGGTGTGGTAAAAGTCAATGTCACGGTACTGGCAGCTTGCTGGGGAGGGTCTGAGATGCTTTCTCAGCGCACCAGTTAGCAACTACTTACCCTTCAAGGTGTATGGGGCAGCTGAGCTTCTGATAAAAACTACGTGTTGCTTGCAGGAAACTTTTGTCCCCTCTGTGATAAGTGCTATGATGATGATGACTACGAGAGCAAGATGATGCAGTGCGGGAAGTGCGACCGCTGGGTCCATTCCAAATGCGAAAACCTCTCTGGTAAGGAATGTTCTTATCAGCTCAGCCCTTACAAAAATGGGGGAGCAGGTGGAGCAGATCGAGCCAGTTGTGGACCTTGCTGCTAGAGCATGGACACTCTTGCCTGTTGTGACCTGTGTGAAAGACACCTGTGCAGTGGGTACAGGCCAGCACTAATGTCAGTGACATCCCGAGAGCACGGGACTTGCCTCAAACACAGCAGTGCTTGGTGAGCTGCACAGGATGCTTTTGTTACCTGGAAGGTGTTTCTGTCAGATTGTAAATGCAGAGTAGGAATTTTTTCCCCAATCCACCTGTCAGTAGAGGAGTTCAGATTGTTGTTTTATTTTGTCTGTCTGTAGATGAGATGTACGAGATCCTCTCCAACCTGCCTGAGAGCGTGGCTTACACCTGCATTAACTGTACAGAGCAGCATCCTGCCGAATGGCGTCTGGCGCTGGAGAAGGAGCTGCAGGTCTCCTTGAAGCAGGTGTTGACAGCCTTGTTGAACTCCAGGACTACCAGCCACTTGCTGCGGTATCGACAGGTGAGCTAGAGCCTCATGGCCACTTAATCTCTTCTGGCTTGGAGTGTTGGCTGACATTCGACTGAATTCTGGTGTTGCTGTGCATCACTCTGCAATGGAGCCTTTGTCATAGTGTGGTTTTTGTTTCTTTCTCCCATTCCTATGGTAACGAGCAGCAGATAGCTATGAAACGATTTGTGTGGCTAAAAAAAGTTCATCAAGGAGTGGGAGGGTTTAGCTCTGCAATGGTGAAGGTGCTTTTGTGACAGAAGAACATAATCACAGCCTTGAAATACATATTCAGAACTAAGACTCCTGAACCTGAGTTTGCCCTCAGGACCGATCAGACTGCCCTACTGCATGCCTGGCCAGTAGAACAGTTACAGAAGCTGGTTGGGATCTGCACAGTTTTGTCCTTGTGTTTTGGCAGGGAGTTTAAAACTCAAGTCTCCTTTCTGTCACATTAGTGAAGGCTGCTGGGCCAATAAGTATGTGGGTTCACACTTCAGTAGCCCACATGCCTCTGTCTGCTTGCTGATGTTACAGGCAGCGAAGCCACCCGATTTAAATCCTGAGACAGAAGAGAGCATCCCGTCCAGAAGCTCTCCTGAGGGTCCTGACCCACCTGTCCTAACGGAAGTCAGCAAACAAGAGGAGCAGCAACCCCTGGATCTGGAAGGAGTGAAAAGGAAAATGGATCAAGGGGGCTACACCTCTGTGGTATGTCCAAGTGCCTGTGTACTGCTCTGTGCATTGATCCTATGAATTGCCGTGTGACTCATGGTCTTTGTAAGGCAGCATGCTTCAGCCTTTTCTTTAAGGTCAAGGAAACAAACCCCTCGTTAGGCCTCTAGTTTAGGCAATGTGAAATTGGTCAGCAGGCAGCTTGTGGCAGAAGGTTGAAGGACCCCACCATGGGAGCAGGAGTTCAGCCAGTTACTTGTCAGCTTCCTTCTTCACAGCCAAATCCTTCTGCTTTTAAGTCAGTGCTCTGTTTTGGTCTTCTGATCATCTGGATGCTTTTAAAAGCTAGTGGAAGGTGTAGCTGTACAAGAGACAATCCTGTAATGCGCAGTTTTGTGGCTTTCTTTCAGTTGGATTTTAGCGATGATATCGTGAAGATCATCCAAGCAGCCATCAATTCTGACGGAGGGCAGCCTGAAGTTAAGAAAGCCAACAGCATGGTCAAGTCCTTCTTCATTCGGGTGAGCTGGGTGACTGTTACCCTGAAATCTGCTTGGTATCAGACTTCAGCTTGTTGCTGTTGGAGTCCAAAGGATCTGTCACACTTAGTACTGCTGTGGAATTTCCAGGCATAAAATAACGTATCGCCGGGATTGTTGATGTTAATGAAGTCTTGCTGTTACGCACTGACAGTAGATATTGGCTGAATGTCTGTGGACTTCTGGGTATGTTGTGTGGCATTTCTAATGGACTGTTGTTTTCCTTCAGCAAATGGAGCGTGTTTTTCCATGGTTCAGTGTAAAAAAGTCCAGATTTTGGGAGCCAAATAAAGTAACAAGCAAGTAAGTAATTGTTCAGTGTCCAACTGTGACACCCCGTGGTTTGCCAGCTGTCCAAGCACAAAGTCTCAGCAGGGCCTGTTTCTGGGGTTGGGTCTGCTGGTTTTCTTTTCCTTCTCTCTCTCTTTCTTTTTTAATCAAGAAATCAAACAGTAATCCCACCGAATCCCACAGTAATCCCAATGAATTCATTGTTCTGAAGCAGGAAAACCCAAACTGGGTGTACTGTGTGTTTGCTTGTTTGTCCTGTACTTCCTTCCCCTCTGGACCTCCGCTTGGCCTGGGCCTCCTTCTGCATCTGTTACCCTCCAAAGAAAGAGTCAGTCACATCACAAGCCGTGCAGTGTATGTGACCGGTTGTGTCCTTTATTGAGAGCATCTGAGGACTGTAATTAATTAAATAGTCCGTTATTGCATAGTGAGTGTCAGCAGTAGTGGTGAAGAGGACACAGGGTCCTGCAGGAACCAGTCTGACAGCTCTGGTTCCTCTTGCCTTTCAGCAGCGGCATGCTGCCGAATGCGGTGCTGCCGCCGTCGCTTGACCACAACTATGCGCAGTGGCAGGAGCGTGAAGAGAACAGCCGCACAGAGCAGCCGCCTCTGATGAAGAAAATCATCCCAGCTCCAAAACCCAAAGGCCCTGGAGAGCCAGATTCACCAACTCCTCTGCATCCTCCAACCCCACCAATCTCTGGTAAGAAACCAGATGGTAGCGCTACTGGTCACACACCCAGACTGCTTTGTTCCAAACTCGCTAGTGGTAAAGAGGAGAGCAGTGTGAGTTCTGTGTGTGGCGAAAGAACTTCAGAGAGCATTGTGACTTGCCGTCATTCGAGAGGCTGTTACAGACTAGATGTTTCTGAGCTTCATCCCAGAATATGTCTTTGTCTTTGCCTCTTGCCCCAGAACGAGGGCTGTGTTTTTCCTTGCTTTACAATTGGAAATTGAAAACTCCAGGCTGCTCTTGGGCTCTTCTGCCCTCTTCACTTTCTGACAGTCTTTCCAGGAGATTCCAGGTAAATTTCTGCTTCCCTGGCTTTTAGGAGTAAAGAGTGTTCTCTTTTTCAACTGTAAGGCTCTGACAGAAGCAGAGAGGATAGTCCTGAACTGAACCCACCTCCGGATGTAGAAGACAACCGGCAGTGTGCGTTGTGCCTGAAGTATGGGGATGACAGTGCTAATGTGAGTATCCAGCACGTGGCCATTGACAGGAACTGATTGCAGCAGTGCTCTACACGCAGTGCAGCGGGTGGGCTGTGTGCTTCTTGTGCGGTGTTGTGTCTACTGGAACATCTGAAGAGGATGTTTCCTTCCTCCTTTAGGATGCTGGACGCCTTCTGTACATTGGCCAGAATGAATGGACACACGTGAACTGTGCTTTATGGTCAGCAGAAGTATTTGAGGATGATGATGGTTCTCTGAAAAACGTGCACATGGCTGTGATCAGGGGAAAGCAGCTGGTGGGTATAAGTAGAGGACACTGTTAAACCTCCCTCTGATTTACACAGAACCAAATTTACTCTAATGGCAGAAGCCATGAACAGGACTGCTCTTAGCCAGGAGTAAGATGCTCACGTTGGGGGAACTGTGCAGGAGAGGTATTAATTGGTGAAGCTGAGGTATTAATTGGTGAAACTTGCAAACATGACACTTGGATGTGGAGCATGAGCCAGAAATTCTGAAGCCTGGAGGAACTGGTCTGCAAATGCAGAAGTCATTCTGTGTGAGCTACCCTGCTTTCTCTCACCTCCTCCTCCATGTCTCACTCGTGAATGTGCATTGTGCTAGTGAGATGTGACAGCACTGGAGTGGGTGGTCAGGCATTACTCTAAACTTTTGCCTTTGCCGTAAACCCAACCAGCAGCAGTGACAGCAGCCTGGATTTAGAAGGGATTAGTTGGTAACCCTTGGCTTTGTTTTTTTGTGGTCGCTCTTGTAGAGATGCGAGTTCTGTCAGAAGTCGGGTGCCACGGTGGGCTGCTGCCTCACTTCCTGCACAAGTAACTACCATTTCATGTGCTCACGTGCCAAGAACTGCGTCTTTCTAGACGACAAGAAAGTTTACTGCCAGAGGCATCGGGACTTGATCAAAGGAGAGGTAAGGCTGTTCTTCTCATCTGCCCCGTTTGAAGGTGGCAGACTACCCTGTAACTGCAAGCCCTTTGTAGAAGTTAACATTGAATGTGCTCCTGACTAATGAGGGACACACTGCAGCACTGTTAAATGTCATCAGCAGCAGAGCTGGAATGGGGCACTTGGGCACGTGGAGCTGTATGGGAGTTCAAAACCCCAAAGACCCAACCATGGATCATTTCAGACTGCACAGCATGCGTGTGGAGGTTCCTTCAAAATCCACAAATGGTTTTGTGGTTTCTCGTTGCAGGTGGTTCCTGAGAATGGGTTTGAAGTTCTTAGGAGAGTTTTTGTGGACTTTGAAGGGATCAGTTTGAGAAGAAAATTTCTGAGTGGCTTGGAACCAGAGAACATCCATATGATGATTGGTAAGATCTCGTCTCTGGAGACTTGGTCCTCCCCTGGCGTTGGAATCTGGCTCACAGAACTCCTTCTGTTCCTCCTTCTGCTCAGGTTCAATGACGATAGACTGCTTAGGAATTCTGAATGACCTCTCGGACTGTGAAGATAAGTTGTTTCCCATCGGCTATCAGTGAGTAGAGGCTGTGTCATTATTAGATCTGTCTTTTAGTATATTAGATGCCAAACCAGCATTGCAGTAACATGTAAAAATTGCCTGGAGGTTTGTATGCTGTTCAGAATGTCGTGATGAAGCAAGGTGTGCAGCGTGTTGTACTCGGAAGCCTTTGTTCCATGCAATTTTGAGAAACAAAACGTTTAAAGTAGGAATACTGAGGTTTACTCAACCATTGAGTGAACTGGTTTACGTTTGAATTCTCTTCCAGGTGCTCCAGGGTGTACTGGAGCACAACCGATGCCAGGAAGCGCTGTGTGTACACCTGCAAGATCATGGAGTGCAGACCGCCAGTCATAGAGCCTGATATCAACAGCACTGTGGAGCATGATGATAACAGAACGATCGCCCACAGCCCAGTGCCTCTGGCAGGTAATCTTGTACTGGCTTTCTAAAATCTGTTCTCTGAATGGTTTTGCCATAGTGTATCCTACTGGAAAGCTAGTGGCTGTGTCTCTTGAACTGATGAGGACTAGAATCTACTTCATGCTTCCAAGTAGTGTTACGGCATCTTCAGACTTCTTAAAAGGAAAGGTCTGGGCTCTGGTGTGCATTAGAGCCTTTGAAAACCCCTGTCAGTTTTATTCTGCAAGGGTGAGAATTTTCTGGTGTTCTAAAACTGCAACAGGTAAATACATAAATGGATCTCAGCCCTGTTCTTCTCTGTTCCCAGGTGGTGAGTCTGTGGAGTATTGTTAAAACATCTGTAGTAGTTGTTGTTGTCAACATAGGCTCTTAAACTTGATTAAAATGGAATGGAATGCCAGGTGTAAGCTAAAGGTTATGAAATCGCTGCACGTATCTGAAAATGTTTCTGAGAGAAGAAAACAAACGTTGTCTGATGGCCAGGCAGCAGTAGTATCAACTTTGTGTTTCTTTAACAAACATCCTGATTGTTCAAGTGAAACCTGAAAGCAGTATGTACTGTATGAGATCATAGCTTTTAGGATTCAGTGATGGCTTATGCTGTGTTTCTCTTCAATGCAACCACAGAAACTCTACCTAAAGACAGCCAAAATACGCCTGAAATTGTAAATCCCCCGTCACCTGATCGTCCGTTGCATTCTCAGACCTCCAGTTCTTGTTACTATCCAGTGGTCCCGAAGGGTCCCCGAATCAGGACACCCAGTTACCCATCCACACAGAGGTCTCCTGGCTCTAGGCCATTACCCTCTGCAGGTATTTGGAGTGCTGTTCACTTGGATTTGGGGGTTTTGGGGAGGGTTTATTAGCGTGCTTTGGAAATGGTTTTGGTTTGGTTGGTGTCTGGTTTGGCTTCTTTCAGAAGGTGGTGTGTAGCTTTTCTGTTTCTGTTCTGTTACTGACAATGGCCATAGGTTTGAGAGGAGAGTTCTGAAAATACTCGGTAGAGGTGGTCAGCTGGGAGATGTTCTGACTGAAACAGAGACTTTCCCGGGATGAAGCAAGCTGTATTTGAACCATACAATAGCAGCAATCCAGAAGAGCTGCAGTCTGAGTTAGGGACTTAATTAATCTCAGTGTTTTTCCAGAGAGAATTGGAATTCTGGTATTGTCATGCAGCAACTATTTCTGTAGGAATGAGTCACATTCTGTTTCACACTGGTGTTGAAAATTCACATCTGAAGAACCCTGAGACACAACTTTGTCTGTTCTGCTGGTGAAGCCTGATTGACCGTGTCAGGTTCTCAATACCTGTCTCAAGTACCTTTGCCGTGGTACTGCTGGCTGGCTGGAATAGTTTGCTGGGTTTAATTTGTGGTTTGTGGAACTGGCTGCATTGGTTCAGATGGCTTGACAGTCTTTTCTTGCCTTATTTTCCCAGGAAGTCCTACCCCAGTGACTCATGAAATCGTGACAGTAGGAGATCCTCTGCTATCCTCTGGACTCAAAAGCATTGGTTCTAGGAGACACAGCACCTCCTCCTTGTCCCAGCAGCAGTCCAAACTCCGCATGATTTCCCCACTACGACCTGGGAACTCTTACTCCAGGCACAGCGTATCTTCAGTTTCCAGCATGGGATTCTCTTCAGAGCACGAACCAAGCATCAAAAGCACTGACCGCTTTCTAGGGTTGCCTACTGCAGGCACTCTGAGCACTGCAGTCCAAAGCTGCTGCACCAGTTCAGGCTCCCAGAAAGCAGTGGTCACAAGTGGAGGTAAAACTCACCAGCTGGATGCAGCTCAGCTAACAGAAGGGAAACACCCTAGCAGTTCAGATTCAACAGCCAAAGGTGCGCCTTCTAAGGGGGAGAAGTTGAAGACACTGACCTCAAAGGACCCTGATTATTCAGCTCATAGTTTTGCTTCTGGAGGAAACTGCAAAACTCAACCAGCTGCTTCATCAACCAGCTCAGAAATTACTATTAAAATAGGAACCTTTCAGGAATGTTCAGGTTCGTTTTCTTCCAAAGAGGCAATATCCTTTCCACCCTTGCATCCGAGAGGCCCAAGAAAAGACAGGGATCAGCACGTGGAACCTGTGCAGCCAGAGAAGACAACTGTCGTTGACGAGACGGATGTGAAGACCTTGAAGTCTGCTGGAGTCAACAGCAGGTCTCCTGCAGCAAGTGAGCAGGTCATTTCTGCCCCTCGAGACAGGCGTCACAAGGGGAAGAAGTTACTGAAAGACAGTTTTAAAGAGAAGCATTCCCTGAAATCTCTTACAGATCCGGGTCAAGCAGTAGGCAGCGATGAAGGAAACCTGAAACCAGAGTTTGGTAATCAGGGTTTGGCAACAGAACAAATTAGCCAGAGATTAGGTAATAATCTTCCTGCTGAAAAAGCTGGTGAGAAGTCTCCGCCTTCGCAGGGATCCTCTAAAGGTTCTGTGGTACAGGTAGAAGCAGCCTCGAAGGAGCCACCAGCACCTAGGAAGCGCACCGTTAAAGTCACTCTGACTCCTCTCAAAATGGAAAGCGAGAACCAGCCTAAAAACGCGCAGCAGGAAGGTGATGCTGAACCACAGTCTGCAGGGGTAGAACTGGCTGCTTTGGCAGAGCCCTCTTCAACTTCAGAAATACTGGAAGATAACCCAGTGGTTCAGGGAAGTCCAAATGAAGCACCGTCAGAGGAATCCCAGAATAACACCTATGAAAACTTGCCCATTCAGGACAACAGCCTGATGCTGCAGGATGAAAGTAAAGCTCAGGAAGAAAGCTCATACAAGCGGAGGTATCCACGGAGAAGTGCTCGTGCCAGGTCAAATATGTTCTTTGGACTGACCCCTCTGTACGGTGTGAGATCTTACGGAGAAGAAGACATTCCCTTCTACAGTAACTCAACTGGGAAGAAGCGAGGGAAGCGGTCTGCTGAAGGACAAGTGGATGGCGCGGACGACTTGAGCACGTCAGATGAAGATGACCTGTACTACTACAATTTCACAAGGACGGTGGTTTCCTCGAGCACAGAAGAGAGGCTGGCAGCCCATAACTTATTCCGGGAGGAGGAGCAGTGCGATCTTCCGAAAATCTCCCAGCTGGATGGGGTGGACGATGGAACCGAAAGTGATACGAGTGTCTCAGCAACAAGCCGAAAAGTCAGTCAAGTGAGTAAAAGGAGCAGTAAAGAGAATGGAACAGAGAACTTGAAGCTAGACAGAAGTGAAGAAGCTGGTGAGAAGGTAGTCACCAAGAGCTCTGCTGTCCACAAAGCTGATCCAAAGATTGAGAACTGCCACCCTGTAAGCAGGGTCAAAGCACAGAGTCAGGATTCACTGGAAGCTCAGCTGAGTTCACTGGAGTCGGGCCGCAGGGCTCACGCAAGCGCACCTTCTGACAAGAACCTGCTGGACACCTTCAACACTGAGCTCCTGAAATCTGACTCTGACAACAACAACAGCGATGACTGTGGGAACATCCTGCCTTCCGACATCATGGACTTTGTACTGAAGAACACTCCATCTATGCAGGCATTGGGAGAGAGTCCAGAGTCGTCCTCATCTGAACTCCTAACGCTTGGAGAAGGATTAGGTCTGGACAGCAACCGCGGAAAGGATATGGGTTTGTTTGAGGTGTTCTCTCAGCAGTTGCCCACCGCCGAGCCAGTGGATAGCAGCGTCTCCTCCTCCATATCGGCAGAGGAGCAGTTTGAATTACCACTGGAGCTTCCTTCCGACCTCTCTGTTCTGACCACTCGAAGCCCCACAGTGCCCAGCCAAAATCACAACAGGCTTGCCGTCATCTCAGAATCTTCACTTTCTTCCTCGGGGGAGAGGTCCATGCTCACCCTGCCCTCCACGGAGTCTGGGGAGAAGAGAGTGACGGTCACAGAAAAGTCTGCCTCTGGGGAAGGGGACACAGCTCTCCTGAGCCCAGGAGTAGACCCAAGCCCCGAAGGACACATGACACCTGACCACTTCATCCAGGGTCACATGGATGCAGAGCATATAGCCAGCCCCCCTTGTGGCCCTGTCGAGCAAGGGCACAGCAGTAACCAGGATTTAACGCGAAACAGTGGGACGCCCGGTATCCAGGTGCCAGTGTCGCCCACTGTTCCCCTCCAGAGCCAAAAGTACGTGCCGAACTCCACGGACAGTTCTGGCCCCTCACAGATCTCCAATGCTGCCGTTCAGACAACGCCGCCTCACCTCAAGCCAACTGCAGAAAAGCTTCTGGTAGTCAACCAAAACATGCAGCCGCTGTATGTCCTCCAAACTCTTCCCAATGGCGTTACGCAGAAGATACAGCTAACACCCTCTGTTAGTTCTGCGCAGAGTGTGATGGAGCCTGGCTCTTCAGTGCTGGGGCCCATGGGGAGTGGCCTCTCATTGACCACAGGGTTAAACCCAAGCCTGCCCTCGTCTCAGTCATTATTCCCTCCCACAAGCAAGGGTCTGCTGCCCATGTCCCACCACCAGCATATTCACCCATTTCCCAGCACTGCTCCAACTGGATTCCCACCAAATATCAGCAGTCCATCACCCGGCCTCCTGATCGGTGTGCAGCCACCCTCCGACCCTCAGCTCCTGGTGTCTGATGCCAGCCAGAGGACAGACCTTGGTTCCACTGCCTCTACACCTGCTGCTGCCCTGGTCAAGAAGCGACCCATCTCCCGCCCACAGTCACGTAAGAATAAAAAGCTGGCTCCTTCTGGAGGCTCCTCTGCTATAGCTCCTTCTGACATGGTCTCCAACATGACCTTAATTAATTTTGCTCCTTCCCAAATTTCTAACCACCCGCTGGATTTGGGAACCATTGCAAATTCAGCGTCCCACAGAACTGTCCCAAATATTATCAAAAGGTCCAAGTCAGGGGTCATGTACTTTGAGCAGGCATCTTTGCTCCCACAAGGTGGGAATGCTGCTGCGGTCGGCACGTCTCCCAGCGTTATCGGCCCAGATGCCAGTCACCTCCCAGCAGGGCCTGTGTCGGGCCTGGCATCAAGCTCCTCAGTGCTCAATGTCGTATCCATGCCAGCCACAGCAGCCCCTACTACTGGTGGATCAGTTCCTGGTCACGTTTTGGGTCAGAGTCCAGTGACATTAACTAGCCCTGGATTACTGGGGGACCTTGGTTCCATAAGCAACCTTCTGATCAAAGCTAGTCAGCAAAGCCTTGGCATTCAGGAGCAGCACATGAATTTACCACCAAGTTCTGGGATGTTTTCGCAGCTGGGAGCTTCCCAAACTCCAGCTACAGCAGCGATGACGGCTGCATCAAGCATATGTGTCTTGCCTTCAGCACAGACCATGAGCATGACAGCAGCTCCGTCATCTGCTGACCCAGAAGGCGCTTACCAGCTTCAGCACATGACGCAGCTCTTAGCCAGCAAACCTGGGGTCGCCTCCTCCCAGCTTGACCTTGGTACATCTTCGTCAGCCACGCAGTTGTCAAGCTTTCCACAGCTGGTCGATACGCCCAGCAATGCTGGACTCGAGCAAACCAAGGCTTCCTCATCCACGATGCATGCCAGCTCAGCATCACCAGGAGGCTCCCCATCATCTGGGCAGCAGTCTGCCAGTAACTCTGGGATGGGGCCCACCAAAACGAAGCCAAAAATCAAACGCATTCAGCCGTCATTGGACAAAGGGACCGGGAAGAAGCACAAAACTTCTCATGTGTGGAGCAGTTCCTCCGAAGCCCATGCTCCTGACAAAGGGGCTGTTGCTGTACCCCAGGTCTCAACTGCAGGGTAAGAGAGGGCTCGGTTTTGCTCATCTGTGAGGCTTTGTAGCACTATGAGAAAGAATCCTGAACTAGTTCTGCAGCAGATTTTCCTTTTGATAATGACTAAGGCAAACCCTGGCTGCCAGCAGAGATGTGTAAAGCAGTGGACAGAACTTGTACCTCTGGGAAGGGAAAGATGAACTGAAGGCTTTTGAGGATCAAGGTTCTGAGAGCATTATTGAGAGCTCTGGCCAAGTAAAGAATGTTTCAGAGATATCAGTAGAGAAAATGGCCCTGAAGGGGTGGAGGGGTCTATAGTGCTGATTGACGCTCCAGGAGTTGTGGTTGCACTGTCGGCGGTGTGCTAAAGCACCAGAAGTTGCACCGTTATGGTGTTGCCTTGGTCGTTCTGGGTACGCATTTAAATTGCTCCCAGAGGATCTGTCGCTGCTTTCTAGTTTCATTTTCTGCAGGTATTTTGAATGTTTTTAAATCTCTTTGTCCCAGGACTCCTGCTGTGAAGGCCGATATGCAGGATGCAGCAAACGTGGACCAGCCACCCCAGAAGCAGTGTGGCCAGTCTGTGGGGTAAGCACAAAACAGACCTTCCATCAGATCCTGCTCGCTTGAGCTGGAGGAAGTTTATACAGAGAATGTGAGAGGTGTCACTTAAATCTCTTGGAAGCGTTCAGTCTGGAGTGAGCGGTCACTTCAGTGGCGACGCAGAGCCGTTTTTAGATGGGGTTGCGTACAGCTCCGGGAGATTGCCTGCTGGAAAGAGAACTGCCTGAACTGTGCTGGCTGGTTGTCTGTCAGTGCACACTGGGGGCTGGTACAGCGAGCAGGTCACCACAGTAAACAGACCAGTGGGTGCCTCAAAAGCAGATGCTGATTTGCAGAGAACAACCTTGTTCACGTGTTTCCAGTGGAGCTCCTGTTGGACTGTGCAACCTGGAAAAAAGCTCTGGTCTCGGGCTAGTTCTCAGTGTGTAGAGACCTGTTGAGGGCCAGTGAGGAAACGAGACAGGTGTTAAGTGTTTCTCCATATTCCCTTCCTTCCCTCCCAAGGCAAACATCACCACTCCCTGAGCCTCAGTCAACACAGAACTCAGCGCAGGAGACAGACAATTCAGGTATGTCACTTCCTAAAGACCTCTGAGTCGCGGGCTTCTCCATTTTTGTGTGTCTCATTGTCCTGGAAACAGCTCGGAGCTGGTGGTTGTGTTGCTGTTGCTTTGAGGGGAGGAGGGGTTTGTTCCCTGTGAAAAGATAAGGATCATAGGGTTCCATTGTGGTTTTGAGTTTGGGGAATTTCAGCACTTGAGATTTCACACCTTTGCTACCACACTGATAAGGTTTTCCCTTGGACAGGCCAAAACCAAGTTAGTAAGTAATTCCCAGCTGTGGAGCAGCCGGTGGGAGAAGCGTCGTTCAGCCCGGTTCCCGTCCTCATACTGCCTTCTGTCTGTTCTAGGCTCAAAAGCTCTTGAGGAGGAAGAGAGCACTTTCAGCTCCCCACTTATGTTTTGGCTTCAGCAAGAGCAAAAGAGGAAAGAGTGTGTTGGTGAGAAGAAACCAAAGAAAGGTTTGGTTTTTGAGATCTCTAGCGATGATGGCTTTCAGATCTGCGCTGAAAGCATTGAAGGTGAGAATGGCGCAATGCAGGTTGAGCTTTTCTTGCTAGGAGTACTGCTACGGCTTCTAAGGATCTCTGACTGGCTTTTTTAGTGAATTTCAACCAAAACCAGCCAAGAGCCGTAGTCAGTCGCTGGTTTTGGCACGCAGTCCCCAGTGCCTGGGTATTCTCTCACTTCTCTCCTCTTCGTATGACCACAGATGCCTGGAAGTCACTGACTGACAAAGTTCAGGAGGCCCGTTCCAACGCCCGCCTGAAGCAGCTGTCATTTGCAGGTAACTCCCGGCGCCAGGCTCGTTTCTCCTGCGCTTTGAGTTTTGTTCTTTCTGTGAGCACTGGAGAATTGCCGTGAGCTGCTGCCTGCTTTGCAGCAAGTAACTTCTTCCCAGTGAACCGGCTGAAAACTCTAGGGGGGAGTGTGGCAGCAGCCACAGCACAGCTCTGGCGGTAGCAGGCCAGCACACGGGCTCTGGCAAACAGGCTGGCTTCTCCTGCTGTCCAGGTCCCTGCAGTCTGCAGGGCTTTCTCATGCTCTGTTTCTTGTGCAGGTGTGAATGGTTTGAGGATGCTGGGAATTATCCATGACACTGTCGTGTTCCTGATCGAGCAGCTGTATGGAGCAAAACACTGCCACAACTACAAGTTCAGATTCCACAAGCCAGAGGAGGCCAATGAACCCCCCCTGAACCCACATGGCTCTGCCAGGGCTGAAGTCCACCTGAGGCAAGTGGGAGCCCATCATTGTCCTCATTCTCGTTCAGTGGTTGTGTGTTACTGATGCGGCAGTGGCTTTGAGGGAGGACAGGCTGGAGAAGGTGTCAGACGAGGCAGACGTGCCGTTATCGCCAGTCAGTAAAACAAACTTCCTCTCCTTACGTTGCAGGAAATCTGCGTTTGATATGTTTAATTTCTTGGCGTCTAAGCACCGGCAGCCGCCAGAATACAACCCGAATGATGAGGAAGAGGAAGAAGTGCAGCTGAAATCGGCCCGGTACGCAGCAGAGTTTAGAGGTTCAGCAGGGGCAGTAACACTGTGGGGTTCAGAGGAGTTGGTGGAGCTTCGTTACACGCTGTGTCTTTTGAGGCAGCACGTAATACCGAAAGCTACTGAGCAATGGGAAATGTGGAGTAGACTGCAACAACAGCAAGAGGGTGGGTGAGGGTGAGCAGACCAGTCTGCCTCTGAAATACTCTTTTCCTTGACAGTCTGATGAGAATTTGGGCAGAAAAGGCAGATTCTGGGAGGAGTGTGTCCTCGGTGGGCTGCCACACCTGAGTGTTGTACCTTGGCCAGTGTCCCGGGGCCTGGCACAGACCCAAAGACAGGCTGTCCCTGAGCAGCATCTCTCTGTTCCAGGCGCGCGACCAGCATGGATCTGCCGATGCCCATGCGCTTCCGGCACCTGAAGAAGACTTCCAAGGAAGCCGTCGGTGTCTACAGGTACAGTTAGGCTCTAGTGCTGCTGGGATGGAGGGAGGCAAAAACTGCTGCCAAGTCAGACTGCAAAGCTGTGAGGGGAAAACACCCCCGCTTGGGGGTGGGTTTCCTTTCTCCTCCCCACCTGGGCTACGTTTTTGAAATGTAATGCACAGCACAAGCTGCTCGTTGCTGGCGGGTGTTCCTTGGCGACAGCTAAGAGAGGTGAAGCCTTGTTCTCAACAGCATTGTGTTAGAGAAGGGGAAACTGTAGCTTGGTGACCCTTGTTACAATCAGTCTGTTTCCTGCAGTCTTGTTTCTGAGCTTCACTGCTGAAGTACTGATTGATGTGGGTGCTATTCCAGGTCTCCTATCCATGGCCGGGGTCTGTTCTGCAAAAGGAACATCGATGCAGGTGAGATGGTGATCGAATATTCAGGCAATGTCATTCGCTCCATCCTCACTGACAAACGAGAGAAATACTACGACAGCAAGGTGAGTTGTGGGCTCTCACGGGAGTTCTTACAGAGTTGGGGAGAAGTAGAGTGGCTGTGAAGGTAGGACAGGCTGGAAATGGCATTTCCATCAGTGTGAACAGGGATCACAGGCTCCTTGGAATGCTTCCCTTATTGTCAGAGCTCTGGAGGTACCGCTGATGTTCTGCTGCAAGTGTCTCGATCCAGCCTTATCGGTGCAGAACTAGAGCAGACAGGGATGAAAGGGTGCAGGTGTGAGCTTGTGAAGACAAGTGTCTTTCCCTATGGTCCATGTGCAGGGCATCGGTTGCTACATGTTCCGCATTGACGACTCGGAAGTGGTGGATGCCACCATGCACGGGAACGCGGCCCGCTTCATCAACCACTCCTGTGAGCCCAACTGTTATTCCCGCGTCATCAACATAGATGGCCAGAAGCACATTGTCATCTTTGCCATGCGCAAGATCTACCGCGGTGAGGAGCTCACCTATGACTACAAGTTCCCCATCGAAGACGCCAGCAACAAGCTGCCCTGTAACTGCGGCGCGAAGAAGTGCAGGAAGTTTCTAAACTAGAGCTTCCACCGGCTGCAAGGATGCCCCAAAGGGCCTGGGGCGAACCAAGCTTCATGCGAGCCCCCCAAGCCATTCTGATGGGCCAGGGGCCTGCCGGCAGGGGCGGAGGTCGGCTGGGCTCAAGGACCTGGCTGGCAGCTGTTCCTCTGACGGAGTCACATCTTCATGTCTCGCATGTGCACACTTACCCCCGTGGAAGATGCGGGCAACCGGAGAAGATCCTCAGTGTGATTTTTGGTTTTGCTGTTCACATTTCCCCTGTCCCTGTTTGTCTCTTGGCATGGGGCCAACAAGCAGAAGAGGGGAGGTCAGACCCAGCCTCAGTGTGGGAGAGCGATTTCAGGTCCTGTTGCCCTGTCCTTCTCCATGTTCGCACGTTCAGCTCAGCATGCTGGATGTGGAGTCGTCCTCCTCCTCGTCTGAGGGCTGTGTCAGTTCAGCAGTGCAAGGGCTGGTGCTGCAGCGTGGGCCCGTGTGGCTGGTGGCAGAGGAAGGTTGAACTGGGGAGGGTGGCATGGAGCAGCCCAGGGTTTGGGTAGTGCTTCACTCTGAAACCGCTGCCCATGCACCGGCAGTTCCTGGTGTTCTTTGGCACGGGGGCTTGTGCCAGTGATCAGTATCGGTGGGCGAAGGCTCCCTTCCTGCAACACTGTCCAGCTCAGTCTGTTCACCCAGCTTCCCACTCTGCCCACGAGCTGAAGGCACTTCCAAGTAGGTCCCTCTGCTGGCGTGGAACTGGTCTGAGGGACACGTCTTTGAGGAGGGATGAGGAGTGGGAGCCACCTTCATGGCTTGCCCCATGCTGCTGTAGGGCAGGAGCTGGGCAGGGCTCGGTGGGAGTTGCCATGGGATCTGCTTGGCCTTGGGCCCGGTGCGAAGCAGAGGAGCAGCCCCATAGGCGTGTGCCCTCCGTGGTCACATCATTCCGCTGATAGGCTCGGGGTGGCACTGGAACGCAGCAGGGCCTCTGTAGAGGCAGGGCCGGGCACTAGCCAGCCCCAGGCAGCACCCAGGCGCCCACAGGACACGAGCGTTGGAATGTCCTGCGGGGGAGAGAGTGTGATCCCAGCGCAGGGAAAGGCACCGTGGAGCCGGTGAAGGTAGCGCAGAGCCTCCGCAGCCGGCTCCGCTCTGTGTCTCGCACGTGAAACGCCCAGAGGGAAGAGCCCCAAGCCCAGCAAGCGACGTCGTTGGATTTTACTGTGTTCTGTTTACAGTTTAGTATTTAAGGTTTTATAAATGTAAATATATTTTGTATATTTTTCTATGAGAAGCACTTCATAGGGGAGAGCACTTATGACGAGGCTTTTTAAACAGTGGTATTATCCTAATTTAAGAGAACCTCTTTTTAATGAGTTTTTTATTTTCATAGGACGGTTGTAGGAAATACCTGGCTGGACACAGTCGGATCCTTTCTCCAGAGCGGGGTACACTTTAGTTTTGTTTTTTACTCTTGTTCTGCCTTTTTTACTTCAGTAACTGTTTCCAGGAGGTTTGGCTGGACCTTAAACATTATGTGCCCGCCAGGATGGGGTGGGCGGGGGAGAGCTGCCCAGTTGAGGAGGAGTCTGACCCTGTCTGAACTGCCCATGCCCCAGGCGGGAGGCGAGAGACGGCCTTGCCCCGCGGAGGTGGTCTCTGTGTTTAAAAAGACACAAGCGAGGAAAATCGGGAGAGGCCCCAGCCCTTCTTCGCCAGGAGGCTGGTCTGGGCCATGGGCCTCATCCCACAGCCGCCCTGCTGAGGGCAGAGCTTTGCTGTGGAGAAAGGGGGGCGGGAAGCGCATTTCAGGCTGTCCCCCCGGGGGTTCAGCAGCCGTCAGAAGGCCGCTCAGAAGCGGCGCCAGTGTCAGTGGGGCAGGGGCGGGGGCACCCTGAATCTGTGCCCGTTGTCCCCAAGACCTCTTCCTCCAACCCGAGAGAGTGAAGTGTGGCACTCGGCGGGTTGAGACCCGCCGCTTCCCTTTCGTTATTGCACTGTGTGATGATTCTTTGGTGATACCTGTTGAAAGAGTAGTCCAGTTGACGCTGCATTTGTTACTGAGATGATTTGATGCACTGACAGTTTGGGAACGCACATACCTTCAGGCGGCTGAAGCGTGAGTATCGAGGTGGGGGCCTCAGCCCCATCCCCAGGCACCTGCCAGCCCTTTCCCTTCCCCGTGTGTGATGGCAGTGCTGGGGGTGGCCCTCACCTTGGCTGCCGCGTCCCCACGATGGATGAGGAGCGTCTTCCCTGGTCAGTAGATCCGCTCCAGCTGGGAAGCGCTGCCCAAAGCTGCCCCGCATTGGGAGAGGCAGGGAGGAGAGCTGTGGGGAAAGCGGGGTGCTGCGGGAGCCCCCAAGAGCTGGGCGCCGCTCAGGCTGGCTGCCCGTGTTGCTGCTATCCCCCATCGTGGCCGCCTTGGCGGGAGCCGCTGTGGCCGGAGAAGCTGTCTGTACCCCTAGTAAGCTGCCTTGCGGCGAGCCGCAGCCCCTCGGGGCCGGTCACGGCCCGTCCGCCTGTCCCAGGCCTGCCAGGCCGCGCGCGGCGCAGCTTCCCCGCTATGAATGTATATTTTATAGGGACTGACGCAGATCGTGGGATCTGAAAATCCTAAAAACAAAGGACCCTCTGGGCGTTTATTTTTCTTTGTACAAAGCGACGTGGGGTTTTTTAAGGAAAAGCGGGTCATTGCAAAGGGCTGGGTATCTTTTCTGTCTGGTTTCCTCTCATTTCTGAGCAATACCAGTTCTTCAGTGAGACGGTCTTTGTGCAGCATCACACCACTCCAACCCATACTGCCGGTCCACTCTCGACACTCGCAAGGTTTCTACGACTATAAATACAGTATATATAGCGCTAATATAGTAATGCACCGTGTAACGAAGCCTAGTTCAGTATCGGTCCATGGCTTTTACTTCTCTTAACACTATAGGTAAGGATTGTGTTACAGTCGCTCATGATGGCCGGAGAGGCCCCGCCGCACGTCCCCGCTGGGGCGAGGGGACCGGGCGCGGGCGGCTCGGCCTCCCTGGCTCCGCGTGTTCCCAGTCAGTACTTGTACAACTTGGTTTCTCCCTCCTCTTCCTCTCGTTGCGGTTATGAATGTTGGGGAACCACCTGCATATAGGGGAAAAAAAACAAGCGTGCTCTGTGCTTTCCTGGTATCGTTCTAACAAGGTCCAGTAGCTTCGTCTATCAGCCGAGAACTATACTTGTGGTGTTTCTTTTATTGAACTTACAGTCTCCTTAGTAAATACAGGTAGGTGAATAATTGTTTCAAAAATAAAAACCCAAAAAAAAGCGCTGCGAAGGCAAGGTTATGTTCTAGAGGTGCAGTTCTTGACAGCGTATCATGTATAACAGATCTCTGCTCTTCTCTTTCTTGTGTTCTTCCAAGCTTCTGGTTGTTTGTTTTGTTGGGATTTTTGAAACAAGAGGAAACGTGTCTGAGTACATCAGTGTTAACTCCCTGTCCCAGGGCAGAAGGAAATACTTTAATAGTTTAAAAAATGCTGAAAGCTCTGCAAAGACTGAATGTAAAAACAAAAAGTGTACATAGTTGTAAAAAGACAAAAAACAAAGGAGTTTTTAAACATGTTTATTTTCTATGCACTTTTTTTTATTTAAGTGATAGTTTAATTAATAAACATGTCAAGTTTATTGCTGCACAGGGTTGCTCTCTGTTTCTTACCACTCCTGGAACCCGGGGAGCCCCGGAATTGCACGTGGGGTTTTGGACCGCTTTACCACCCCAGACCCCAGTGGGGTTTCCGTGGAGCAGCACTCGGCTCCGGTGTGTGGGGGTCACCTTGGGAAGCTGTGCCTCTTCCAGCTGGGCTGCTGCCTGGGCGGGCGGCGGGGCCGGGTGCTAGGGCTGGGATAGGATGGGGCCGGGTGAAGCAGCGCTGGCAGTGTGAACATTAACCTGCCTGGCCACAGTCTGGCTGCGTGGTCCCGGCACGGAGGGGGCACCATGGCCACAGCAAACGACAGGGCTGTTCTGCAGACCATCTTTAACCCCAGCACCCCGTTTGGGGATATCCCTGGGCTGGATGACGAGGAGAAGGAGGATGCACAGGAGGAAGGTGAGGCGATGCGGGTGTGAGTGGTGGAATTGGGAGGGTGGAGGAGGAAGGAAGCTGGACCCCAGCACCCTGCCGATGCGCCAGCCAAGAACCTCTGCTTTATGCCGCTGCAGGAGACAGCTTCTCCCCAGAACTGCTGGAGCAGGTCCAGGACCTGGAGCTACAGGGAGTCTCTGCTGCTGAGTCGGGAGACGTGAGCACGGCCCTGGAGAGGTTCAGCGAGGCCATTCGCCTGCTGCCGGAGCGTGCCTCGGGCTACAACAACCGTGCCCAGGCTCTGCGCTTGCGGGGAGACGTGGCAGGTGAGCAGCAGTGGCGTGGCCAGTGGCGGGCGGCCCTCCGGTACCCCCAGCCCAGCCCAGCCCAACGCCTCTCTCCCCGCGGCCAGGTGCCCTGCGGGACCTGGACACGGCCGTTCGCCTGAGCCGGGGCCGAGGCCGCGCAGCCTGCCAGAGCTTCGTGCAGCGCGGCCTCATCCACCGGCTGCAGGGGCGCGACGACGAGGCCCGGCGGGACTTGGAGCGAGCGGCGCGGCTGGGCAGTGCCTTTGCCCGGCGGCAGCTGGTGCTGCTCAACCCCTACTCGGCACTCTGCAACCAGATGCTCTGCGAGATGCTGGGGCGGCTGCGCAACCCCGGTAGCAGCGGCAGCGAGTGAGACGGGCGGAGNGCCGTGACCCCGGGCGGAGCCGTGACCCCGGGCGGAGCCGTGACCCCGGGCGGAGCCGTGACCCCGGGCGGAGCCGTGACCCCGGGCGGAGCCGTGACCCCGGGCGGAGCCGTGACCCCGGGCGGAGCCGTGACCCCGAGCAGGCGCCTCCTGCCCGCTGGAGAAGGAGCAACTCCAGTGCCACAGCACCTGCTCTGCCTCCCCCTGGCTGGCGGAACAGCCGGGCTCTGTCCTGGCGCTGCTGCACCCTCAATAAACCTCCCTGCGTCCCGGGCGCCGGGCTCTGCCGGTGGCGGCGCGGGCGGCTGGGGCGGGAGTGCCGTGCGTGCGCAGTCCCGCTGCGCTGGGTGGCCCCCTG
>VZRI01011773.1:461483-474896 GCA_013397515.1 Upupa epops
ACCACCCCCGCCGCCCCCGGCAGCTCAGCCCCGCCGGGCCCCCCAGCTGTGCCTGCACCCGCGATGTGCTGCTCGCAGCTGCCGGGGAGTGACCTGGATTTCAGCCTCCCCTAAGCCTCTGCTGACAGTAGGAGCCCATTGCCCTTCCAGGGATGCAACCTGGGGCCGGGCAGCGCCCGGCTGCCTGCCTGCAGGGCTCTTGCCTCGCTCCGGTGCCTCTGGCCCCCCCCGGACGGCTGAGCCCTCCCCGCTCTCTCCCCAGGGTGCACCATTTGCCTGGGCCAGGCCACCTTCCTCCGCTTCAACCACCCTGCTGAGGCCCAGCGGATGAAAAGCATGATCCCGGCAGGCGGCAGGAGCCCCGCAGCTCACTATGGACTGCCAGCAAGTAGGTTCCCCCTGCTGTGTCCCACGCCGGCTGCCGGCGCTGCTCCCTGACCCGTGTCCTCAGCCCTTCTGCGGAGCGATGCTCTCCCAGCCCGTTCTGCCACACTCGGGCTCCGGGCTCACGGCACAGATGTACTGGCCCGCCGGCTGGCGTGGCAGCTGCACCGGTGTTTGTTAATGATTAGTATCGCCTCCGAGGAGGGTAGCGGGAGGGCAGTGGGACACAGCTCCTGCCTCTGCCCAGCCTGGTCGGGGCAGAGTTGTGACCCACCAGCGATGCTAGCGGTGTGCCGGGTCCCTGACCGCCGTGAAGTGGGTGTTTACTCGGTGGAACAGCTCTGTGGAGTCTGTGAAGGCCATTTCCCCGGGCTGCAATCCTCACCAGCTGCTTATCTTGTTGTGCTTGCCTGTCTGCGGGGGCTGATGGAACCAGTGCCTGCACCGCACCCGCTTCTCGGGGATGTCCAGATTCCCAGCAGTAATGCCTGGGCTGGTAGTCCTTCTCCTTGTCCTGACTGGCACACCCTGGCACAGGGAGAGGAGTTTGGCAGCTTCCCCATGCCACGTGTGTGTTGGGAAGGCAGCGTGCCCTGCAGCTGGGGGGCTGGAGGAGGGATGTGGGAGGTGCCATGGCCACAGAGCATCCCGCACGTGTGGAGCGCACAGCGCCCGCAGAGCATCCCGCGTTGTCAGCCTGCCCTGCGGGACTGGGCAGGATCGCACACGCAAGGCTGCGGTCCATTTCTCTGGGCACAGAGGCTGCTGCAGGGGAGCTGTTGGGTGCCAGGGGCTGACACAGCCTGGGTGACATGCTGTCCTGGCTGCCTTCCGCACCTGCCGCTCTTGGCTCGTCCCCTGAGTGACAGGCACATCGGTGCTGTGCCGGGTGGATGGAGCAGTCTGGGCCGGGGGTGCAGGGAGGCTGTGGGTGATGTGGCACTGGGTCTGGACATGCTGCGGGTCTGTGCTCAGTGTCTTTTGACCACCGCGTCTCTGTCCACTCACTGGCACACCGGGGTGCCAAAGTGTGCTGGGGAAGCCAGCGGCTTGTGCGAGCAGCTGCTTCCTAGGGAGTGGGGTGGGAGCTGCTGGCAGTGCAGGGTTGTCGGGAGTGGGTGGCTGGGCTCTCAGGTTTCTGTCTCCCTGGTGATGGGGCCGGCGGGATATTGGCCTCCTCCCTTGCCCAGCTCCCCATCCAGCTCAGGACTTGGTGGCAGCAGGGTGCAGGCAGCTCAGGGTGTGGGGCAGAGAAGCTACGACATGGCATTAGCTATGAAAGGAGGCATGGAAGGGTGATGCCAGGCTCTTCTGTGGGACCCCAGCCCACGCTGATACCTGTTCCTGTGTCTCCTGGCAGAGCCCGAGGCCCTGGTGAACGGTGGCCATCAGCTGTCGGACCGCGGGTGTCCAAGCCACAGCTCCCTTGTCAGCTCCATTGAGAAGGACCTGCAGGACATCATGGACTCACTGGTGCTGGAGGAGCCGGCATCTCCCAGTGGCAAGAAGCCTGCTGCTCGTGGCCGGTCCCCCTTCTCCCCCGTGGTGAATGGGGGTGGACGCTGCCTTCTGTCTCCCCCACCCAGCCCTGGGGCCACCTCAGGGGGCTCCAGCTATGAGAACTTCTCCCCACTCTCCTCCCCAGCCAGCAGCGGTGGTTACACTAGCCCCTCGCCCAGTAGCCAGGAACAGGGTCCAGTCGTGCCTCCCCTTGTTCCGCTCCGCTCCTCCAGCTACAATCACACCGTGCAGCCACCGCCCCAGTGCCCACCCCCCCATCCTGGTGGGGGTCCTGGGGATTCTTGGCCAGTAGAGAGGATGGAGGACCACCGGGCAGGGAGCCCCCGGCTGACACCCAGGGCTGCACCACGGCCACGGGCAGCCCTGCAGGAGGGGCCCCCCAGCCCCTTCCGGGAGCCTCGGGACCCCCTGGCACCCAGTTGGCAGCCAGCTGGAAGGGTGGTCCCCCAGGCCCGGCTGCAGCCTGCTGAAAGCCCGCGGGCAGCCCGGAGGAACATGGAAAGCAAGCGGGAGCTGCCCCCACCAAGCCCCTCCTTGTCACGACGGGCAGCCAGTCTCCGGACAGCCCCCGATGCCCCCTCCCCACAGCCTCGGCTGGGCAGGGAGGTGCCAAACAGCCCCCGCACCAGGCGCAAAGGTCTGGAGGAGCCGAGGGGTGCCGGGAGCCCCTCACCCCCACTGTCAGCAGAAACCACCCTGCGCCGCCCCAGCTTTGGCTCCTGCATGAGCCTGGCGTACGGGCTGGGCTCCCTGGCTGTACCCTCGCCCCAGCAGAGTCCCCGCGTCCCTAGGAAGCTCCTGGGGGACCTGCGGCCACCAGCGGGGCCACGGGAACGCAAGAACAGCATCACCGAGATCAGTGACAATGAGGACGAGCTGCTGGAGTACCACCGGCGGCAGCGGCAGGAGCGGGGGCGGGAGCAGGAGATGGAGCGCCTGGTGAGTCCCGGGGATAGGACGGGGCTGGTGCGGGGCCATGGCTGAGCGTGGGACTCTCTCTTTTGGTCTTGGCTGCTTTAAAACTCGGTCCTTGACTCCTGGGGATTTGCCACAGCTGCCAGACCGCTGGCTTATCCGGGGATTACGGCCGGGAGCGGCACGTCAGCGCACGCAGCCCTCGGCGCGCAAAGCCTGCGGCTCACAGCAGCCCAGGGAAGCCCAAGGGGTCGTTACGGCCCTGCAGTGCTGCCGCTTGAAATCGTGGTGCCTCTGGCATTGCAGAACCTTGCGCGTCTCACCCAGCCGCGTCTGGGGCAACGGTGCCGTGGCTTCGTGGGCGCTGCGCCTATATTTAGCCGATGGAGTTTTTATAGAGCCGGCAGCTGCCTGGGTGGGGTTTGCCCCGCACGGCTGCCAGTGCTGGGGCTGTGCTGCTGGAGCCCTGTTTGCTCAGCCCTGACTCACGCCCGGCGCGGGCAGCTTGACTCACAGCCTGGAAATAGCAGAGGCGCTTGGTGGCCTCTCATTAGTCTGTCTCCAGCTCCCGGCACATGGCGTGCCTGTCTCCGGCATCGGGCTGGGGAGGGCTGTGTCCAGCTTCACAATGTCCCCAGCCCGTCCCAGCATGCAGAGAGGACAAGGAGCAAGGTAGCGTCCCAGTGGCTGCCGTCAGCACGGGCTCCCGCAGGCTCTGGCAGCGGCAGTGCTGGGGTGGGCATCGCGCTGATTGTTCCCCGCAGGAGCGGCAGCGCCTGGAGACCATCCTGAACCTGTGTGCTGAGTACACCAAGACGGACGGCGCTGAACCAGGTGATGTGCGCCAGCTCCTGCCTGGCGAGGCGGACACTGGCCGAAGGGTGCCCAGAGGTGCCGTGGCTCTGGGTCTTGCTGCTGAGGAGCTGAGGCAGCGGGAAAGCCTGGAGAGGTCAGATGAGGAGAACTTGAAGGAGGAGTGCAGCAGCACTGAGAGCACCCACCATGAGGTGAGGGGATGGCCACGCTGTGCCGTGCTGTGCCGTGCTGTGCTGCACTGTGCCATGCCCACCTGCCCTCTCCACAGCACGAGGAGCTGGCAGGTCCCCGGGCCAAGGAGGCACAGCGGTTGGAGGAGGAGCGTGCCAGTGTGCTCGGCCGCCTGGACCAGCTCAAGGGCCGAGTGAAGGAGCTGGAGCAACAGCTGCAGGAGACCTCACGAGAGGTGAGAGAATGGGGAACGCGCTGGGCTGCAAGGAGCAGGGCACCCTTGCCAGCCAGCCCCCAGTTCTGTGGGCATGGGCTGGGCTTGGCCCGGGAAGCTGTTGTGATGTGGTGGTGCCCGTCAGGCGGAGATGGAGCGGGCGCTGCTGCAGGGTGAGCGGGAGTCAGAAGCCGCGCGGCTGCGGCAGGAGCAGGAGGCGGCACGGCAGCTGCAAGAGAAGCTCTCCGGCCTCGATGCCAGCATCCGGAAGGAGCGGGATAAGGTGAGCTCACAGGCTGTGCCCTGCCCTCCCCAGCGCTCGCAGCCAGCGCCCCACGTTGCACCATTCCCCTGTGGACGTGTTCTCCTGTCCCGGGGCTCAGCAGAGGTGCAGAGGAGCAGCCCTCTAGGTTCCTGCGTGGAGGGAATCTGTCTGCCTGGGACTGGTCCCACAGCGCTGCTGTGTTTGGGGTGCGTTTTGGCTGCCGTCCCGTGGCACTTCAGGGTCTTGCGGGGAGGCTCTGACAGGGGGTTTCCTCAGATGGCTCCTGTCTGCATCAGGCTGTGCCACTCCACAGTGGGGACTGTGGTACTGCCTGTGCCCTGCCCCTGCCTGGGAGCTGCATCTTGCAGCAAGTGGCCCTGTCAGGGCATCTTCATGTATCGTCGTGGCTGTCACTGTAGTACCAGCTCTCTGGAAGTGAGCTGTTTCAGTTGGTTTGGTGGCCTAGAAAGGGGCGCTGGCCCCCTTCCCCTGCAGCCACCTTTGCAGCAGCTGCTGCCATGATCTGCCAGCTATTTCTGAAGGCACTCGTGCTGCTGCGTGGATGGCATCCTTGTCCTGGCTCTGGCTAGTGGCCATCCTGCAGCCTTGTGGGCAGTGTGGCACAGCCATGGGTGAGCTGCTCCATCCTGGGAAAACTACTGGGAGCCAAGGCTGGCATCCTCAGCCTGTGCCCAGCTCCCGTTGTTGGCTCTCTGGTGCTGTGATGCAGCACTGGCAGCCCTGGGGGTCTGGCCAGCACCGTGGCTGGAGGTGCCTGGGCTTCTGGGTTGCCCATGGTTGTGTAGAGCTGACATCGGCGCCTGCCTGCAGTGCTCCCACAGCGTTTGGGGGTTTTGTTGTGGTCTTGGTCTTCCAGCCCCGTGTAGGTGACTTCTCTAGCTGGGGACACCCTCGTGCAGAGCCAGGAGAGCAGCACAGGGAACCCCCCCACCGTTTCTGCTGCCCTGACCACTGCTTTGTTAGCACACCTGCTCTAGCGGAGCCTGCTCTTTGCATGCCCACCCTGCAGCCCCTGTCCTGGGGTGCCCATCTGTGCCAGCCCTGCCTCCCATGATGCGCCCCTCCGTTGCGAGGCTCCCCTGTGTCTCTGCACTGCCACGGTGTGCAGCAGGTTCCTTGCGGCGTGCGTTTCCCAGTGCACAGCACCCCTGTCGCTGGCCTCCGTCACGCAGCTTCTGCAGCTGTAGCAGACGTGGCAGTGGCCGTGCCCCCTGCTCCCAGCGATGTTCAGGAGGTGCAGGATTGGGGTGACTTCATCCCTGCTGTCAGCACCCAGCGTTTTGCTGCCCGAAGGTGGGATGTCAGCACTGACCGCGAGGCTGAGGTGGATGCTGGCCATAACTCCATCGCCTCCAGCCTGCGTCCCTGTGGCGCTGTTAACCCCTCTGCAGATGCCACAGTGCCCCGTAAGCCCTCTCCTGCCCCAGCAGCACCCCTGCCTGGCTCTGCAGCTCCTGTGTGGCGCCGGTTTGAGAAGGGTTTGCTCTTTTCTTCCCCCTTTCTTTTTTCGTTCTTTGCTTTGTTTCATTCTCCCCTGATTCAGGAAAGGGCAGTGGTTGATGCTGAGAGGAAGGAGCTAGAGCAACTCCAGGCGCTTTACCATGAGTCGAAGAGCCACCTTGATAAGTGCCCCGAGTCAATGCGGGAGCAGTTGCGGGAGCAGATGCGAAGGGTCAGTGTCACCCCCCCACCCCTCCCGGACCGTGGCCCTCTTCCCTCCGCTCCAGCTTAGGCCAGCTCCTCCCCGCCAGCTGGGGCCACGCTGGGAGTGTCGCACGGGGCGCCGGGTACTGCTGTGCTGGTAAGCTTGCCGCTCGCCCGGGCCCAGAGTGCAGCGGTGGCTTGGCAGGACGCGGGGCTGCCCGTGAGCCGCTGTGCTCGGATCTTGCCCCACACATGAGGCAGGCTTGGGAGCCACGGGGCTACCATGTCCTTGCCCGTCAGCTGTTTCCTGAGAGCGCGTGTTTACGTGGTGCCATCAGCTTATGTCGCCGCTGATCCATGGCATTTTCTCCCCGCCGTCTGGCGTTGCTGGTGGTGGCCAGCGTTCCCTGCGGATAAACCCGTCACGCGGCAGCCTGCTCAGGGCAGGCACGCCGCTTCTGGGTGTGGGTTCTGGCCGGTGGTGGACAGGGGTGGTGAGGGGACAGTCCCAGTGTGCAGAAGACGTTGGTAGCCATGGGGCTGGTGGTGCCGTGCCGTGCCACAGGAGCAGCAGCTGTCCTGCTCCTGACATGCAGTGTGGCAGTTGCTGCCAGGGCGGCACTGGCAGGCCCAGAGCTGGGTGCTGCTGTGTGCTCTCAGTGCTGGAAGGATGTGCCGGCGTTTGTCCACGGGGGCTCTGCTGCCCGTCAGCGCAGTGACGTGGGGCCATGCGTCTGTGGTTACAGCGGTGTGCAGCGTTGTGGGGTTCAGCACCAGCCTGGATGCCGTTCAGCAGGGGCTGAAGGCTGGGTGCTCCACCCAGCCACAGCAAGTCCCTTGTCCCATGGGGTTGACGGCTCTGAGCTGGCTGGCTGATGCCCGGTACCTCCATTGCCTTCTCCAGCTGGGCTGAGGTTGCTGTAGCTGGTGCCGGCACTGGCCTGAGCAAAAGCTGCCTGTGATCCTGCACTTGGCACCAGGGACACTGCCACAGGTCCTTGTTCCCTAGCCAGTGCTAGCAGGACTTGTGGGCATGGTAGAAGATTTCGCTGCAGGAGACCTCAGCAGGACGCAGAGGTTTCGGTCCAGAGAGTGATGTGCTGTGCCTTTGTGTCCCTGAAGGAGGCGGAGGCACTGGAGACCGAGGCCAAGCTGTTTGAGGACCTGGAGTTCCAACAGCTGGAGCGAGAGACCCGCCTCGAGGAGGAGCGAGAGGCACAGGGCAAGCAGCTCCTGCAGAGCCGAGCTGAATGCCACCGCAGCATCACCCGCAGGAAGGTAGGGACAGAGGAGGCAGCGGGTCTGACACAGCCAGGCTGTGTCCTGCAGCCCTGCTCACCACCGTTGCCCGCTCCCCAGGAGCGAGTGGCTGCGCTGGATGCCCAGGCTGCACAGGTCCGGCTGCAGAGTGCCCAGGAGGCTGAGCGCCTGGCCAGGGAGAGGAACAGCATCCTGCAGCTCCTGCAGAAGGTAGTGCAGCCATCGGGGTTGACATGCTCTGCCTGACCCTGGAATTCCCAAGGCAGAGGACAGGATGTTGCTGGGGTGCTGGCAGTCAGGGTGTGCCAGAAACCCATCAGCTCTGCTCTCACCGGCTCCCTGTGTTCAGGAGAAGGAGAAGCTCGTGTCTCTGGAGAGGCGATACCAGCTCGTCACAGGCGGCAGGAGTTTCCCCAAAACATCCTCAGCTCTCAGAGAAGTAAGTGAAGAGAGGGGACTGTGGTCCCTAGAACTGCGCTCCTGTCGCCTGAGCCAGTTTCCGTGGGAGTGAGCCTGGCGTGCAGCAAGCTCAGTTCTGCAGCAGACTCTGTGCTCCCAAGTGCTTTCTGGCCAGAGCTGGGTGCTCCCGGGTGCTCAGAGCCCTTCCATGGTTGCAGAGACCATCACCTGGTTGGGAGGGAGGAAAACACAACAGAGCCAGGCTTGAGAGCAGTGACGTCTTGCCTGCCGGAGAGCAGGCATGGGGTTCTCTTGGTACCAGCATGGGGGACTCCTTCCAGTTCACGTGCAGAGGCTTTTAGGTGGGACTGGGTCGCCTGGTTGCCCTGCTTGTGGCACTGAACAGGGAGCAAAAGCCACAGTGTCCTCAAGGACCATGGTGCTGTCCTTGCTGCCTGTGCCTGCCGTGCCTACATGATCTGTACCCTCCCACAGGAGACCCTCTATATCTCAGAGCCTTATGAGCTGCTGGAGGGAACTAAGCCCTTGAGCCCTCTGCCAGCTGCAGCTGCCTCCCTAGCTTCGCCTGCTGTCCACACCTACCACAAGGCACAAGAGGTAACAGACTAACTGCACGTGCTTGCTCACTTGCTCCCTCCTTGGCCAAGCCACCTCAGACCCCTATGTGAGCTAACATTGCTGTCGGGTGGCAGAGCATCCCCACCACAGCAGGCCAAGGTGGCAGGGCCATGCCAGTTCTCATTCAGCTCTCACAGTGGCTGCTGTGCTCATTTACGCTTGGGCCCTGTTTCAGGTGCTCTCCTGAGCCCACTGGGCACCCTGGTCCTGCTGCTCCCCTTGGTTTTAACTCTGGCACAGGCATTCCAGTGCTTTTTCTTTGACCACTGCTTATCTGTTGTCTGGACACCTCCTGGCAGCAGCTTTGAGGGTCCTGCTAGCTTGGCTTACCCCCCAAAAAAAGCAGATCCGTAGGATTAGCGTGTCTGGCTCAGGCAGGCTGAGAAAGTGGATGTTAACCATCAGAGCAGATTGAGGTGCCTCATCTGCTGATGGCACACTAAGGAGGGCTTGTGTCTGGGGACCCTGGAGGCCATGAGATCTGGTCGATGGGAAAAGGCAGGTTGCAGCCCTCCATCCCGGCTCATGCCCAGCAGCGCTGTGCTGTGGCAGGAGTGAGGCGGCGTACGGGGATGCCCAGTTCAGGCACCCTGCTCCGCATGGGACTGAGGCAGCGCCAGTCGGGGAGGGCAGTGAGCAGAGCAGGGCTGGGCAGGTGGCGGGACACGCGTGGGCGGGTTCGCTCCTGCTTTGCAGTCAGTACCGTGATGCCAGTGCCCGTGTCTAATTCTCCTCCTTCTCCCCCGCTGTGGATTTCTAGGAGTACATGAGGCTGTCTGACGTTTTCAGGTTCTGCAGCAATGCGCACAGCCTCAGCCTGGACACTAAAGCTTCTGCTGCTGCCCCCACTGCCGCTCAGCGCTCTTTCTTGCTTGCTGTTCCCCCAGCTGACGAGGTACCCACTCCAGAGCATGCCTGAGTTTGCCCCCTTGAGTTGCCTGCCACACGCCAGGCAGTGAAGATGCTGCTGGCTGTGCGGCTGCCCCAAAGCCGTGGTCCTTGGAGTCCCCTCTCTCAGTCTGGAGGACCTGTCCAGCTGCAGTGGAGCAGAGAACAGCAGCTGAGGCCCCCTGATCTCCTTGCTGGGGAGCACTTCTTTGATTTGGATGGGGCAGCAGCAGCAGAGTTGGGGAGCAGAGCAGGTACCCAAAGGGGCAGGAAGGTGGCTCTTGGCCTGTCGGACCCAGTCCTGGCCACCAGTCCCAGGCAAGGAGGATGCAGAGCAGGCGGGGACCTGACCTGGCACCCAGCACCAGGGTGGCAGTCAGCACTAGCTGTCTTCTCTTTTAGGATTGTGGCACTCATTCCCCTGTGCCTGCTTGTCCTTGCTCGGAGCCTCTTCCCCTGATTTAATCTGCTTCTCTCTGCCCAGTACGTGACTGTTGAGCAGCTCTCAGGCATCCTGGGTGGCCTCCATGACTCTGCCACTTCCCTGCTGTGCTGTGCCCCTCTGTCTCCTTCATCCTCAGGATGCACTGCTCTTCCTCCATCTCTCTCTTCTCCCTCCACCTCTGCAGAGGTTTGTGCCATATTTCCCTGTGCTCTCCCTTGAGGTGATGGGGATGCATGGAAAAGGATGAACTGAGATGAGGCTGTGCTTGGGCTACCAACAGCCCACATACCCCTCAGTGCCTTGCCTGCAGCTTCAGTGTGCGCCTTGTGTACCATGGGGAGGGCTCTGTGTCCTCCCGGTGCTTGCATCAGCTCTCACTGGCCCTGTGAGCAGCAGCAGTGTCCCAGAGCTGCTGGGACTTGGGCAGCGAGTGCCTAGGGTCCCTGGGAGTCTGCGGGTCCTAGGACTGGGATAGATGGTGCAGGTGCAGGCACAGGCAGGGTGCCCCAATCTCTCCACCTCTGTGCATCTGTCCCTCTTGTGTCTCACCGTCCCTCCTGTCTCATGTCACATCTCTCTCCAGATGGAGCAGCAGCTGCTGGGGTCTCCTGTGAGGCTCCCAGCTTTTGATTTAGAGAAGTGGTACCAGGAGGTCATGGCTGGCTTTGAGACTTCCTCCTCCTCTGTCTCTCCTCCTTCTTCCCCTCCTCCACTTCCAGCTAAAGCTCACTCCTCTCACAAGCCTCTCCAGGTAATCCCGGCTCCCTGCTGCTGCTGAGGCTCAAGCATTGGGGTGGGAGCAGGGCTGTTTCCACAAGCTCCATGCCTGGGCTCTGCCAGGCACCAGGTGCCACAGTGGGCAGCTTGCCTGTGGCAGACAGGCACTGCCTACTTTTCCCTGCACCTCTACCAAGAGGGCACTGACACGGGTAGAGTCTGGCAAGTGGATGCTCAGTGCTGCTGACAGATGAGCCATTCATCCGGGTGGATTTTACAGCCCCCACATGCCGCTCTCACCTCTGTCTCTGTGCTCAGGTGTACCGTGCCAAAACAGAGGGTGGTGTTCATGCCCTCACCCCTCGGATGAAGAGCGGGACCCCCTCATCCTCACAGCTCAACCTCTCCATGCAGGGGCGCAGCCTTTCGCCCAAGGTACAGCCGCTGGTGGGAGCTGGGTGTGACGTGTCCCTAGGCACCCCAGGCGCAGTCCCTGTGCACCCAGTGCCAGTCCCAGTCCCCATCCTTGCAACTGACTGCCTGCCATCCTGCCCAGAGCCCCCCGAGCCCCGCAGGCAGCCTGCCCCGCAACCTGGCAGCCACACTGCAGGACATCGAGACCAAGCGTCAGCTGGCCCTGCAGCAGAAGGGTAAGCTCCAGCTTTGTGGGCCAGTGGGACTTTGAGAGATGCTTCCCCTGCTGCCAGATGGGTGATGGAGAAGGGAGCCTGACTGAGGGCGGCAGCTGCAGTGCTCCAGTGGGGTGCGGTGTCTCTCTCACAGTCTCTCGCTTTTCCCCCTCTCTCTTTCTTGACCCCTCCACCTGAAGGTGTGTCTCCAGCCGAGCCTCTCACAGCAGAGCCCTTGCAGCCGGGTGATCTAACAGGTAGAGACGTGGGGTGGCTTGGACTGCCTAGAGCAGCCCAGAGGCAGCAGCTTGGCTGTTTGCTGGCACCTCCTGCCACACACAGGAGGGGCATGATGAGCCCAGGTCCCCAGGTGCCTTGTGGTGTCCACTTAGGGACAACCTGCACATTCCTCACCTGCTACTGCTTTGCCCAGCCTGGTGCATGTGCTCCCCTTGGCTGCCCAGGCTCCCTTCTCCTGCCCAGATGAGTGCTGCCTGTCCTGCCGTGTTCACCAGCAAGTTGCAACAGCAGCCCCCATCTCTGCACCTACCATCCCTCCCTGGCTCCAGCAACACCCACGCATCTCCTGCCCCTGCTGTCCCCTTGCCTGCTGTGGTGTGTGTGGCCCAGTGTGCCTCGCTCAGCTCTCGTCTTCCTGTGGCACAGGTCAGCAGGTGATCGAGGAGCAAAAGCGGCGTCTGGCAGAGCTGAAACAGAAGGCGGCTGCCGAGGCTCAGTCCCAGTGGGAAGCCCTGCGTGGGCAGCCCCCCTTCCCTGCCACCTTTCCTCCACTCGTGCATCACTCCATCCTCCACCACCATCGTCCCCACGGCATCGGGCCCCGGGCAGAGGAACTGGACCATGCGTATGACACCCTTAGCTTGGAGAGCTCAGACAGCTTGGAGACCAGCATCTCCACTGGCAACACTTCTGCCTGCTCACCAGACAACATCTCCAGGTAACCCCTGGCCCAGCTCCCATGGCTATAGGGACAGTTCGCTCTGCTGGCTACTTCGCTGGCTCAAGGTCCTTCCCACTGGGATGGCAGTTACCACTGTCTTTCAGTGCCAGTGGGATGGAAACTGGGAAGATCGATGAGATGGAGAAGATGTTGAAGGAGGCGCGTGCAGAGAAGTCACGGCTGATGGAGTCCCGGGTGAGTGGGGGTGTAGGTGCCACAGCCAGTCCAGGAGCAGTTCCCCTGTCCCCAGCGCTTGAGTACCTGTGTGTGTCAGCAGGAGCAGGAGATGGAGCTGCGGCGGCAGGCACTGGAAGATGAGCGCCGGCGCCGGGAGCAGCTGGAACGCCGGCTGCAGGATGAGACTGTGCAGCGTCAGAAGCTGGTGGAGAAGGAGGTCAAGCTGCGGGAGAAGCACTTCTCGCAGGTGTGGAGTCCCCTCTCCTAGTGTGGCTGGGGTCCCAGAAAGGATATGCAGCTCTTTCCACCGTTGGCAGGATTTGTAGGGCCACATTGCTTTTCCAGGCTCGTCCCCTGACACGGTACCTCCCCATCCGCAAGGAGGATTTCAACCTGCGGCTGCACATCGAGTCCTCAGGCCACAGCGTGGACACCTGCTACCACATCATCCTGACAGAGAAGATGTGTAAGGGCTACCTGGTCAAGATGGGTGGCAAGATCAAGTCTTGGAAGAAGCGCTGGTTCGTCTTCGACCGCATGAAGCGCACCCTCTCCTACTATGTGGGTGAGTCCCTCTGCAGCCCTGCACCCCCCTCCCTAAGCCAGTGCCATAGTCAACACCGGTTGCCTCTTCTGGGTAGATAAACATGAGACCAAGCTGAAGGGTGTCATCTACTTCCAAGCCATTGAAGAGGTTTACTATGACCACCTCCGCAGCGCAGCAAAGGTGAGAGCCTGGCACCACCCCTGCAGTAGTCCGTGTACCCTAATATTGCCAGCTCATTGGGGGGCTGATGGCAAGACCCCGGCGCTGGGCTGTGTAGGGAGGGTGAAAGGATGGGCATGTTGTCACTAGGGGGGTGCCGAGCGCTGACCCGGTCCTCTTCCACAGAGCCCTAGCCCTGCGCTCACCTTCTGCGTCAAGACCCACGACCGCCTTTACTACATGGTGGCACCCTCTGCAGAGGCCATGCGCATCTGGATGGATGTCATTGTCACCGGGGCAGAGGGCTACACCCAGTTCATGAACTGAGGGGGTGCTGAGCACCCCGGGGCCATCGGCTCCACGGACTCCTGCGCGGCCCCTGCACAGGACACCCCTGTGCGCAGCGCAGAGCGGGGCAGGGGCAGACCCGCATCCCCCGCCCGGCGCTGCGGCGGGGGTCCTGTCGGGGTTCATTTTGCCTTTGTAAAGACGAATTCGTTGGAACCGCCTCCCCGTGTCGAGTGTGCGCGCGGGCCCTGCGCCGCAGCGGATGGAGCTCGGGACCGGGGCGGTGCAGAGCGATGTCTCGCAGGCCCCGGCCGCGGGGCCCGTGGACCTCCCCGAGACGTCGGCCCGGCCCG
>VZRI01011773.1:475067-488767 GCA_013397515.1 Upupa epops
GTTCGGGTCGGGCTGCTGCTGCCGGCGGGACGGGCCGAGCCGGGACGGGCCGGGCGGTGGCGAGCGGGGATGGCGCGGTGGCCGTGCTGGGCGCTGGCTTGGCTGCTCCTCTCCTGTATCACGCCTGCCGTGGGTACGTGCGGCGCTCCGGGACCGCTTCCTCCCGGCCGCAGTGCGGTGCCGGCTGCTCTCGGGAACGCACGGGGCAGCGGCCGGCCGCCGCTACCGCGTTCTGTCGGAGCTGCCGGCTGCCCCCACAGGGCTTCGCTCCTAGGCCTGGGCAGCTCGGGCCCGAGAGGAGTTCGGTCTGCCGCAGCGCAGGGTCTAGCGGGAGGTGTTTTGTTCTCTCACGTTTGCAGAGTCGGTGGCCGTGATGTCTGTGGATGTGGGCAGCGAATCGATGAAGATCGCCATCGTGAAGCCTGGAGTGCCCATGGAGATCGTCCTGAACAAGTGAGCAGTTGCTTCTCGAGCACCGTTCTAACGCTGATACCGAAAGTATAACGTGGAGGCCTTGGTCCGTTCTCCTGGGGCCCAAAAAATCATTGGATGCCGTAGGAGGGCAGTGACGGAGATAAAACGGGACTTAATTACCCCTGTTCTGTCACTGGGCAGGGACTGGCCCTGCTCTCGATTTCAGGGTTTTCGAACTTGCATCCTTCTGCAGGTGAGCAGCTCCGAGCATCGCTCGAAGCAGTCCTTAACTTCATGTCAGCGGCGCTTGGCTGCACTTCCGGGGCCTAAAGCCCGCGTGGTTTGGGCACATTGTGGTTCACACGTGAAAGGCCATTGTGCTCTCGCCTGTCCAGTTCAGAAGCCTTATACCCAGTTCTCCCCATGAAAGAATTCTAAAGCCTGGTTTTGCTGCAGCTGCTCAGAATTCCCAGTTGTTTGTGAGGCAAATGAAGCTTTTCTTTCGCATGACTGCTGTTGTGGAGACAGGGAATAAAAAACCTGCAGTTGGAAGAGGATGTTGCTCGTTTTCTGGGAGTCTAGACAGAGAGATAATAAAGGATTTTTCACTCAGCTCCCTGAGGCTTGGCAGTTGTTGATAGAATGAGGGAATTGTGCTGCTGTGCAACAGTGGAGGAAACAAAAAATAAAGCAAGTCTTGTCTAAATACTGAGCAGCACATTCCAGAAAGCATCTTGTAAGCCTTGTCTGCCCCTGTGGGAATTTGTTTTGTTGTAGCCTTAAGTTACAGAGTGGTTAATGCGTTATGAGGCGTTTGGAAGTCCACAGCATCCACTGTGACTTTGAAAGATATCTTTTGTTTGATGAGGAGCATCTGGAGGTACAAAACCTCTTGAGAGCGATGCTGCTGCTACAGCCCTTCAGGTGAACAGGCTGGTCTCCTCCGTAGATGGTATCTGAGCAACTTTCTGTAGTCTTCCTGAAATGGTAGCATTCTTCCTCAGTAGCAAGTCAGTTGAATGTTGAACTCTCTTGACTGGTCTATTCCTATGTTTCTGCAGAGAATCACGAAGGAAAACGCCTGTGGCCGTTTCGTTGAAAGAGAACGAGCGTCTCTTTGGTGACAGCGCACTGGGAATGGTAAGAATACTTGTTGCTTGTCGCATCAACTGCAGCTCCAGTGCAGAGAATGTATTTCCCCTTTGCTGGGTCCTTCATGATAAATACCTCAAAGTTTTATTTTTTGTCCTGTACTTCTCCTTGGTGTGTCGCTGGCTCTTTCTGTGCTGCTCTTGTGCTCCTAACTCCTATGATGAGAGCGTGTGAGGAGTTTGTTTTACAACAGCAGAGACAAAGAAAGGCAGTTAGGTGATGCACATTTCCTTTCTGCAGTCCATAAGGACCCCCAAGGTGGCATTCAGGTACTTCCAGGATCTGCTGGGTAAGCGCATTGATAACCCGCATGTGGCACTGTACCAGTCCCGATTCCCAGAGCATGAACTGGTGAAGGATGAGAAGAGGCAGACAGTTATCTTCAAGCTATCCCAGTAAGTAGCTGCTTCTTGTGGGTGAGATATTGGCTGCCAGACCTCTGCAGCTGCATGGTGTTGCTGTAATTTTCTTTCCTGTCTGCTCCTTGTAGAACAATGCAGTACTCTCCAGAGGAGATGCTGGGGATGGTCCTGAACTATTCACGTGGTCTGGCCGAGGAATTTGCAGGTTGGAAGCTTTTAGCTGCTTCTTGCATTATATCACAGCATGTTTGTTTGTTAGAGGATTTGAGCGGAGTGAAGGTGTCTGGGAACCCCCAGGTTTTTAGAAACAGGATAATTGGTTTTTTCTGTAGGCTCTAAGCAAGACTTAGCAGCTGTCAAGTCATCATTTGTTTCTAATGTGGTGCAAGCTTGAGTTCTTAATCCTGACCCCAGGGACAGACACTTCAGGTATGGAACATAATGACAAAATAGGTCTCCAAAAAGATAATGTTTATTGAAATTGAAATTGAAGGCCTCCACCCGCATTTGAGGAGTCCTGACAGGTGAAACAGAGGTCTGTGGACACATGGCTTTGCAAAAACCTGCAAAGGCTACTTGGTTTCAACAGCACAAATTCATCCTTAACGGTCCTGGCTGCTGGTGCATTTTCAAGACTGCCTTCTATGTGAGCTTCACCTTGGGGATCTCTGGCTTTATGGCTGTCACCCCGTTGTAAGGAGTCTTTGGATTTACCTGTGCTGATGAGAAAACGTGTTTCTTGCCACTTTTTCAGAGCAGTCCATCAAGGATGCCGTGATCACTGTGCCTGCCTACTTCAATCAGGCAGAGAGGAGAGCAGTTCTGCATGCTGCTCGCATGGCCGACCTGAAGGTGCTGCAGCTGATCAATGACAACACTGCTGTAGCACTTAACTATGGTGTTTTCAGGAGGAAAGACATCAATGCTACTGCACAGGTAGGCACAATGGAGAGCCCTGTCCAAGTGCCTGTATGTGCAGAGATGAAATCAGGACTTAGCTGTGGGGAAGCAGGCTCTGTTAGTCAGTCTCTGCTCTTTTCATATGTTCATTAACCAGAGAAGGTTAAACCCTCTGTGAACATGTGGTGAACCCCAGAATCTGGAGTGAGGGCAGGTGACTGGGAGTTCACATCCTGTAAATGTGTGTTTGTTTCTTGCCTGTCAGAAGGGTGGGAACAGCAGTGATTTTCTAAGGTATTGGAAGACTGACTGAAAAACTTGATTTTCCTGAGGCTAAATAAACCTGAAGAGCAAAGCTTTGTTTTCCTTGTCCGCTTGTGTCAGGTGTGACCCCGAACGTCTCCTCTATTTGGTCAAAGCACAAGTCTGGTTTTTACAGTCTGTAGCCAGGTTAGGGAGCAGATAGTCTTGGCCTCTATTGAGGTCAGACAGCAGAGGGTTCTTTCATTGTTTGTAGAGGTTATGCGGATGTTTCTGCTTCACCATCTAACCTTTTCTTTTCAGAATATCATGTTTTATGACATGGGAGCAGGAAGCACCATTTGTACTATTGCTACGTATCAGACAGTGAAAACCAAGGACTTGGGGACCCAACCTCAGCTGCAGATCCAGGGCATTGGGTAAGAATTCAACAAGACTTGCATAAAACTCAAAACTCTCAGGGAAGAAACTGTTTGTTTCACAGTCTTCTAAATGTGGGGGGGTTTACTGCAGTAGTTTGGATGGCAGAGTGAGAAGCACTTGGAGTTAGGAGGTCTCCAGCTGGTAATAATTCATAGAGTTGGAAGGCACCTTAAAGATCACCCAGTTCAAACCCCTTGCACAGGCAGAAACACCTTCACTAGATCAGGTTACTCAGCACCCCATCTAACCTGGCCTCCAGCACTTCCAGGGATGGGGCAGCCACCATTTCCTTGGGCAACGCTGAGAATTGTTTCCTCATGTCCAACCTCAGTCTTCCTTCTTCAAGTCTGTAGCTGTTTCTCCTTATCCTCTTACTACCACATGTATAAAAAATCCTATCCCAGCTTTCTTGTAGTCCCCTTCAGAGATTAGAAAGCTGCTAGAAGATCACCTTGGAGCCTCCTCCAGGTTGAACAACCCAACTCGCTCAGCTTGTCCTTGCAGATAGGGGAGGAGCTCCAGCCCTCTGGTCATTTGAGTTGCACTCCTCTGAACATGTTCCAAGAACTTTGTGTCCCCCTTATGCTGGAGACTCCAGAACTGGACATAGTACTCCAGGTGGGGGTCTCACAGCTGCAGAGTAGAGGGGGAGAAGCACCTTGCTTGACCAACTGTCACTGCTGCTTTTGCTGCAGCCCAGGACACAGTTGGCTCTCTGGGCTGCAAGCGCACACCGACAGCTCATGTGTAACTTCTGCTCCACCACCACCCCCAAGTCCTCTTCCTCAGGGCTGTCTTCGGTCTTTCTCCTCCCAGTCTGTATTAGTGTATGGGATTGCCTCAACCCAGGTGCAGAGCCTTGCAGGAGAGGGTGGGCTGTTAGTCAGCAATTTGAACTCCAAAGCATTTACACTGCTGTTTCAAAGCGCATACCTGGAATGATGGTTCTTTGGGTTTGCAGCTATTTGACACACTCGGCAATAAGGCCTTTACCGTGACTCTAATCAAGCGCTGTGTTCAAAGGCTGTCGCCGTCTTGAGGCTTTGGTAAATTTTGTTTCATTACCACATGTTATTTTTGGAACAACCATCGTTCTTTCACTATCAGTCACAGCTGATTCTACTGCAGCTACCTGTGGCCAGTTGCTGCTCTGCGTGTTTCTGCGTTAGTGTGAGAAGGTTGTGTTTTGACTGTTTACATCGCTACGCCGCCACGTGCTCTTTTGCTCAGGTTTGACCGTACTCTTGGAGGTTTAGAGATGGAACTTCGTCTGCGGGACTACTTGGCAAAACTCTTTAATGATCAGCACCCGTCAAAAGACGTCCGAAAGAATCCACGGGCCATGGCTAAACTGCTGAAGGAGGCCAACCGCCTGAAAACTGTCCTGAGTGCGAATGCTGACCACATGGCACAGGTCTGACCTCCTGTTACATGGTCTCTGGCTTTTCGAGGACGGAAGATGGGGTGGGCTAAGGTCAGCTCTGTAGGAGCAGTGTTGTGCTGAGCTTTGCTTCTGCTGTTGCGAGGTGGCGGTGGCACTGCTGGTTCCTCTCAGTTTGTGACCAGTGGTGACTGACCGAGGGGTTTGGATGAGAGTTCATCATGTGTAGCTCAGTAAATAAATTTATGCTGGGAGAAGCTGTCTTTTGCATCCATGTTCTAGCCCCTTGTCTCCAGTCATGGCGGGGCGTGGATGAGTGCGGTCAAACTCCTAGTGTGTTAAGGAAGCTGGAACCTTGGGTGTGCTGGGCAAGTCAGGCACGCAGTTTGTTTGGTGAATGCTCCACAAATGGTTTCATTCTGACTGTTTGGACTTTGGGGGTTGTTTTTGACAGATTGAGGGGCTACTGGATGACGTGGACTTCAAGGCTAAGGTCTCAAGGCAAGAATTCGAGGATTTGTGCTCTGACTTGTTCCAGCGAGTCCCAGGACCAGTGCAACAGGCTCTGAGCAGTGCAGAGATGAACCTGGTATGTTTAGGAATGCATTAACAGCCCTGAAGTTTCTAGGTAGGGAGCTGCTGTTGTGTCACAATCAAAGTATCAGTGACTTTGTCGCCAGCACTGCTGAGAGGTGCAGATGCCTGCTGTGGTAATAGTCACATCACTGCTGCAGAAACACCACATTCTGTGGTGTTGAGCAGAAGTCTGTCTCAGCTTCCAGTGCTCTCCACCAGAAATAATAATTGGTGGAGGTGTTCCCTTCTGTTAACAGTCCTTACTCTTGAGGTGGTGGTTTGAAGCACTGATTTGGTTGGGTTGTTTTTCCTTGTCTTGATGACTGGGTCTAGTCTGTCTTCTGCAGTTTTATCTAAAAAGAGCCTGAAAACAGAAGTATTGCTGTTCAGGCTTCCCTTTTGGGCACTGCCTTTAGAAGCATTGAACCAAGTGTGATACAGTCCTTTAGAGAGACTTGCTGCACTGTTAAATGCTGGCGCTCTGGGTACCAGGATGCTCCAGAGCATCTTCTGGCCTTTTGGTGCTCAGTGTGAGACACTGAGTGACCTCACTGAGTCCATGTTTCTGTCTACTCTGGTCCAGCTTGCTGTCCAGGTCACTAGCTCTGCTGGCATTAAACTGTGAACTGTCTGGTTTTTTGATTCGAGTCCCACATTCCAGGTGACCTGAAGCAGAGGTCACACTGCGTTTTGACAAATTCCTGATCCCTCTTGTTGGCATGGCTTGAGTCAGCTCATCTGAGATCTGGGAGGCCAGGACATAACATGGATGTTCCCAGAGCATATAGTGGCTGTAGAAGAAGCACAAGGGAGTCCTGAACTTAGTTTTCCAAAATTACTTTCTCAACACAAGGTGACTGTTTCCAATCCCTAGGATGGAATTGACCAGGTGATTCTAGTTGGCGGTGCTACACGGGTCCCCAAAGTGCAGGAGGTTTTGCTGAAAGCTGTGGGCAAGTGAGTATGTGAGGCTCCCCTCTAGTTTGTCTCCTATTGACAAGTTGCTCTTTATGGCAGTGGCTGCAAAGCTGATGTCTGTTGCTTTTGACTTTGTAGAGAAGAACTGGGCAAGAACATCAATGCTGATGAGGCTGCCGCCATGGGTGCTGTTTATCAGGCAGCTGCTCTGAGCAAAGCCTTTAAGGTGAAGCCTTTCATTGTTCGGGATGCTGCTGTGTTTCCAATCCAGGTAACCCTTGGCTTTCTCTTGTGCAAGGTGTGGGTAATGAGGCTGTGCTGGGGGGAACGTTTCGGGTGACCTGTGGAGTTCCTGCCAATAAGGAAGCTGTGTAAATCTTTCTGCCAGCAGAAGAAAATCTTTGCACTGTAGAAGTGCTCTTACCATCTCAGAAGCCTGCTGAGAAATGTTTACCTGATTCCCAGCTTTTGCGTGAGGCAGAGCAGCCAGGCACGGCAGAAACGGGATGTAAGATGCTGAAAAGGAAGGCTGTGTTGCGGAGTCATGTTTTCTGCTTGTGGTGTAGGTGGAGTTTACTCGTGAAGTTGAGGAGGAGGATAAATCCAAGAGTTTGAAGCATAACAAGAGGATTTTGTTCCAGCGCATGGCACCCTACCCACAGCGCAAAGTTATCACTTTCAACCGTTACACAGACGACTTTGAGTTCTATGTCAATTATGGAGATTTGACTTTCCTGAGCGAGGATGATATGCGGTGAGTCGAGTCCAGTGTCCAAGCAGAGCTCCGTGGCAGCACAGTGTGCCAAGCTGCAAGTGCTACTGTCAGACAGTCCGGTGTGTCTGACTGGGCACCAGCGCGTGTTTGCACATCTGTTCTCCAGGTTGCCCATGCCTTAGCAAACCCGATCGTGCGGGTTCTCTGCTCTGTGCAGTTGGCTGTTCTGCAGTGTTGTGAAATCCTAAGTGCTCTCCTTGCTTTTGTCTCTGTTGTCAGGATTTTTGGTTCTCTCAATCTCACTACTGTGCGGCTGAAGGGTGTTGGGGACAGTTTCAAGAAGCACTCAGATTATGAATCCAAAGGCATCAAAGCTCACTTCAACATGGATGAGAGTGGGGTGTTAAGTCTTGACCGGGTAAGCTCTGTCCTGTTGTCCTGCTTGGCAGTGTGCGTACTTCCAGTTCTGTCCCTCTCTCTGGTATTGGTGGCCTGCACTCAAAACTGATTCTGTGCTCTGTTCTCCAAGGTGGAGTCTGTGTTTGAAACTGTGGTGGAAGACAAGCTGGAGGAGGAGTCGACACTGACAAGTAAATGCTGAACTTTGATACCTATATGGATTGTTCCCACAGGGGTAGCTGAAGTGTACGGTGGCTCTGAGCAGAGCAAGCATGGGTTTTTTTGGGGCATGGAAGTGCAGCAGTTAGCGGTAGTTACTATAAGTTACCGATTGTAAATACAATCGGTAGCCTCCGATTGTATTTACAGCTCCAGGTATCTAAAAGCCTTTTGCAAGTAGCTTCTGGGTGCTGCAAGGAGCTCAAGTATGTTTCTAAGGTTGACTGCATGCAGAAATACAAAGTGAGATCGGGGAAGGGAGAGTTTCTCTGTAGTTCCTGTAGCTAAACTACACCACCGTGAGACCTCCATGGTGATCATGATGACTGTGAGGGAAGAACTGAGAGGTGAAGATGACTTTCTTCCTCCTTTGGATACACAGTGTTTTTGTCTCCCACTGACAGAACTTGGCAATACTATCTCAAGCCTGTTTGGGGGTGGTGGCCCTACACCAGAGACTGGAGAGAACCTCACAGACTCTGTTCAGGTGAGTCCCAGGATCACCGCTCATGGGCGGGACCCGCTGCCTCTTGCTGTGGCTGTGTGAAAAGGCATAGATTTATTTGAGCCAAACTAAAGGTGTCCGGCCGCGTGTGAGGGCTGTAAGTGTTTTCAGAAAGCGCTGTATTCCCCTGACGTTGGTGGGGGGTGTTTAAAGAGACTTGCTGGACAATCTGGCAGTAGGTTATGAAGGTTATAGGACTTGTTTCTGGGGAAGTCTCTTGTTTCTGGATTTTTCCGGTGCTCTGTGGCAGGGGTCTGTGAGGGTGGTTGACGGGCTCCTTTGTGCTTCCTGGGCAACATGGGCACCTTGTAGCTGCTGTTAAGCTGGCAGTAGCAATTGAGTTTCCTTTTAGCAAGACAAAAGCTCCTTCTCATGGAGCCAGGTCCTGCACTGAAGTGACTCGATTCCCATTGTAGCTCTGCACAGTCCTTCACTGATGTCTGCATGCAGTGAGTGCTGTTCTTCGTATGTATGCTTTTTGTGGAGAACTATCTGTTCTGTACAACACTCGTGTGAAATTCCAGTCTTAAAATCACTGCTCTGCTTTCCCCTTTCGCTTGCATGTTGTGACCAGGAGGAAGAAGAGACCTTAGCAGAAACAGGTAAAGAGGAGCAGGGGGAGAAACAAGACCACAAGAGCAGTGCTAAAGAGACTGGTGAAGAGCAGGAAGAAGAGAAAAAGCAGTCTACAGGTCAGGCAGAAACTGCATCTCCAAAAGCAGAGGCACAGAAGAAGGAAGAAGGCGAGTCTCAGGTGAACACCAGACTGAAGGAGTGGGGCTGTGATTTTGTTGCTTGAGGGTATTTTTGAAACTAAAGCAATTCCTGTACTGCTTAGTGAATGCCTTCTTTCCCCGTTAATGCTCTGCCTTGGAAAAACGTTGCAAAGTCTGCAAATACATTTCCTTGGTCTATGCAGGATCCCAAGGAAAATGGCGAAACTGCAAAAGAGGAAGAGCTGTCCAAAGGCGCTGAGGACAGCACAGTTACCAAAACAGAGGAGGAGAAGAAAATCAAAGCACCCAAGAAGCAGAAGCTTGTCCATGAGATCACCATGGAACTGGATGTAAACGATGTGCCTGACCTGCTGGAGGATGAACTGAAGAGCTCAGTGAAAAAGTAGGTTTGAAATGGCTCTGCTAGGATAAAACTCGTCAAAAAAGAGTCTCTGCAATGGTAATAGCCTGTGTCATGTTGCTGTCCTCAGAAGCTGATGTGCGTGAAGTAGCGTACATCTAAAGGCCCTTACTGCTTTTGATCTCTGTTCTCTTTGCTTATTAGACTCCAAGACTTAACGATCAGAGATCTAGAGAAACAGGAGAGAGAAAAGTCAGCCAATAGCTTGGAGTCCTTCATCTTTGAGACCCAGGTGAGAGAAGCATACAAAGAACGGAGAATCCCTGGAGGGCATGTGGAAGTGTTTTGCACAGCCTTGCTGATCTGAATGCAGGGCAGTTGTGTGAGCTGGGGGGAAAGTGATTTGAAGAGCCAAGCTCTCGTCTTTCAGTCACTTTTTCTGCTGTCATTATGCTTCCCAGCCCATGTGGACTGGGAAGGTGGGGCAGAAGCTATAATTTGGGAGGGTTCTGACCTATGCAGACAACACAGCAACACTCCCAGGAGTTCACAGCTTGGTCACACGTGGGTGACCTCCACACGTCTGTATTTGACAGAAGTGCTTGTTCTGTGGTTTTCAGGACAAGCTGTACCAAGAGGAGTATCAGTTTGTCTCAACAGAGGAACAGAGGGAAGAAATCTCGAAAAAGCTGAGTGAGGTTTCCAGCTGGATGGAGGAGGAGGGCTATGCAGCCACAACTAAGGTATTGTGGTGTATCGTTGTTGGGATAGCGTAGACTGATAAAGTAACCAAACCTGCAGTTTTAACTCTGGAGGTTTGCAGTGTTAGACAGCGGGCAAACTGTTATCTCCTTTCCCCTCTTGTGCGTTCACAGGAGCTGAAAGACAAGCTTTCAGAGCTGAAAAAGCTTTGTAGGAACCTCTTTTTCCGTGTTGAGGAAAGGAGAAAATGGCCAGAACGCTTGGCTGCCCTGGAGAGCCTGCTCAACCACTCAACCATCTTTCTCAAGTAAGAGCAAGCTGTTAGGAAGGCAAGTTGTGCAGGCAGCAATGTCAGGGATGCCAGCAGAACTTGACCTGATTACGCATGGTCTGAAAGTCATTAGTACTTTGTTGTCCTGATTTCTGTAGGTGTAAACACCAAGTCAGTACGCAGACAGTCTGATTTAACAACTATGAACTGTGTTTTGATCTTTAAAGGGGAGCTCAAATGATTCCCGAGTCAGACCAGATATTCACAGAAGTGGAACTGAGTACACTGGAAAAAGCCATCAATGAAACCATGGTAATGAAGGCTTGAAGGGTCCTGGGGGAGTTGAGGGAGGGGTGAGGAGATGGTGTGACTGTTCGGGTTGTTTGTTGTGTACTTCAATTCAAGATCACGGAACAAAGCATGCTGCCAGCAGACCTGACGGTTTCAGTTTCCTAATGCCCAGCTTGACTCCGGAGGGCTTCGTGGGGATGATGGTTTTTGTGCTGCATGTGGAGAGTTGTCTCCGAGAGTGGTGTAGCACGGTGACCTGTGTGCATGCAGTTTTTTAAAGCAGACACTGGGGTTTGAGTGTTTCTGTCCAATGTGTGAGTAGCTCAGAAGCAGGCGGAAATGTAGCAGGAAGCAGTGTTGTCCCAAGTTAGGAGGCACAGGAGTGGTGACACCTAACTGTGATGTACAGTGATTCCTGGAATCCAGAAGCATCTTAAACCCAACTCTTCTCTTCCCTCCCATTCCTCAGACCTGGAAAAATGAGACACTGGCTGAACAGAACAAGATCTCTCCTACTGAGAAGCCCATCATGTTGTCCAAAGACATAGAGCTGAAGATTGCAGCCCTGGACAGGGAGGTGCAGTATCTTCTGAATAAAGCCAAGTTTGCAAAACCCAAACCCAAAAAGGAGAAGAACACCACAAAAACCGATTCAAGCAAGAATGCTACAGTAAACCCTGAGGCAGAGAACACTATCCCTCCCACGGAGGGGAAACAGGAAGGTAAGAAGTGGGTCTGTTACACTTAGTATGTAGTTGCTGTGTTTACGTGCACATGTATCTCTGTGCCTTGTGTGAAAGGGAGCTGAGTGAGTGAAGACAGTTGTTGATTGTAAGACTAAATGGTCATAATTGGAGTTTTCAAAGACTGCTGGGAGAATCTTGGTGTGACAGTCCTTCTCCCCTGCTTATTTCTCATTCTGTGTGAGGGGGCAGGATGTTGTAGTGTTTATAAACATCCTGGGATGGTTCATTAGTACCTGTGTCTCTAGCTGGCTGCCTTGCAAGGAAGGAAGCCTACAGTTGTGTTCAGGGTGTCCAGAGCCAAGTTTTAAAGGTCATGTCCTACACGAAGGGATAGAACAAGTTGTTAGTGAGAGAGATTTGTGGTTTAGATGGACTATGTGGGGGAAAACAAGTATTTTGGGACTTGCAGGTTTCTGAACTTTTTAGGACCCTCAGCTTTTCCATCCCCCCGTCCTTTTAAATGTAGAGTGCTGATGTCAGCAGATCACTGCTGGTTCTTCTGGCCTGAGGAAGGGATCCTGCTTGCAGTCACAGCTCAAAGTTGAATTGCCTGCACTACCAGTGAGTCTCCAGAGTTTGTAGGGATGTAAAACGTAGCAGAAACAGGCAGAAATAAAGAGCAGTTCTCTGCTTCTCTGAGCATTGTAGAGAGATCCGCTGTGAGACTCAACTGGTGCCATCCTGCTGAGGCACTACAGGTGGCTTGCTTGTGAACCTCGCTGTTAGTCACATCTCCCTGCACCTCTCTCCTGTGTGTCCTTGCTTAAATTTTGGTTTTTTTCTGTTCTAAACAGACAAACCTGAAGATATTGGTCCAGCCAAGGAACCTCCTACAGTTGAGAAAGTAGCAACAGATGAGCCCAGATCAAACACTGGTAAGTGTTAGCGCTTATAGCTACCGAGTTCCAGACCAGGAATGGCACGTTTGGTGCAACTAATGTGATTCTGTCTGTATTTTAGCTGTAGGAGGCAGTGAGACAGTAGAACTCCAGAATGTGGATAAATTGTTAATTCTGCAGAGGAGGACAAAAATGTTGGTCCCGTGCAGTCCCTGCATTTTCGTGTAGGCTCTGTGCCTTGGCTGTGCAGTTTGTAACCGGTTCCATAGCTGTCGGCCTGTCTTTGCTACAGAGCTGATGTGCTGACATGCTCACACTGCCAGTCCTGTCATGAGGATGCCAGCATGCACAGGTGAAGGGTAGTAACATCTTCAGAACTTGGAGCCAAATATCAGCCCTAAAGCTTTTGTGCCAGGGACTGTGACTGTGGTGGAATCCGTACAGAATGTCAGGGAACTCCCAGGACTGCTTTGTGTGCTGCAACAACTGCGACAGTGCCTAACGGTTTACTTTGTTATGCAGGGTCCAAAAATGAGAAGACAGAAGCTGGAAGCGAAAGCAGGAAAAATGATGAGTTATAACCCCTCTGGAATCCAACTGGTGTCAACATCTATTTATTTCATGGTTACTTTCTTGTTTTTATGATGGACTTGGTTAGTCATGATGTAAATGGAACACAACAGACAGTCTGACAACAAATTGAGGTAGAGGTGTACATTTTTGGGTTTTTTTCCCGGGGATTTTGCCGCTACTGACCTAGTGAACTGGGTTTTGGTTCTCCTTCCATGTTTAAAGGTGGCAGTGTGCCCCTGTGAATTGTCTTGGCTTCAGTCTGGAAGTCACCACCGTGGCTTCTTTGGTGATAAAGCAGTAAAGAAACATCCTAAGCTTTAGGAAGTAACTTGGAACGTTAAGCTCTGTGCCACACCTCTGGTGAAGAGGAATGGGATTAATGCAGAAGTCTATGTAGCTGAGATGGTGCTGTCTTTGCATCCGAGGCTGCAGCTTAAAGAAGTGGTGTGATGGCAGCTGAAGCAAGGTACATGAATCCTTTGGAGTCGTGGGGAGGTGGATCAGGGCTGGGTGCTGCCTGCTCTCCAATACAAGTGTGTCTGTGTCCCCCAGACTGCTGTTAAAACCATCTCTCTCTGTGCTCTGGGGCGGAGTCAAAAAAGCACGAATTGCGGCCTGACCAAAAGGTTCTCTTCACGCGTTACTGCAAAACAGCATCCTGTGGAAGGAAGGGCAGCCCTGGCTGCAGGGCAGGCTGAAGGAAGAGAAGTGCTGCGGTTCAGAGGCAGAGCAGCAGCTGGTACCGGAGCGCAGAGGCAGGGCACGGGCATGGGCACTTCACGATCACTGCCCGCCCTGGGGCTCTCGTGCTGGCCCTGGCTTCATCGTGAAGCTCTGGGTGCTGGCTGCCGGGCTGCGCCGCAGGGGGCTGCCGCACGGCCGGGGATCACCGCGTGAACTCGCTCTCCGACGGCGGTGACCCCGCTCCTTCGCGGCCGCGCAGCTCGGGGCGGTGGCCAATGGGGGCGGTGGGGCG
>VZRI01011773.1:502765-523314 GCA_013397515.1 Upupa epops
GGCGGGAGGTGCCCCGGTGCGGGGTGGACAGGCACACGCCCCGTGCTCCCCGGCCCGTCCGAAACCGGACGTCGGATCACCCTTCCGCGATCGGTCCGGGGAGGCGCCGCACGGCCCTCAGCCGCGCTGCCCTTGCCCCTCGCTGCCCTTTGACAATCTCTTGGTCCGACGGCCTTGTTTTAATGCCCACGCACAGCTCTGCCCAAGTTTGAGGTGGGCTTGAGGGTGACTCGTCCAGGTTTGGCGAGAGAAGGTGCTGGTGGCAGGAAGGAAAACGCCCGCCCGGCGGCGGCAGGGTTCTCTCAGTGCTGCCGTCTAGCGCAGCCGGACCTTCGTTAACCCTTCCCCTTGGAACTCTGAGTCGCGCTCAGACAGGCGATGGCACTGTCAAGCGTGGGACTGGCTGCCATCGGTCTCCCTGCCCCGACTTTTCCAGAGGCTCGGGTGAAGTTAGTGCTCAGCTGTGCAGACCCGGGCCGTGCTGCCATCCTAGCATGTGCACCTAGAGTTGAAAAAATCACCTCTCACGGGCACAGGGCAATGATCAGGGTGCACCCAGCCTGTCTTGCTGAGCAAGGTCAGGTGGACTGTTCCTTGGCATCGGTGTCTGAGGACCAGGTCTAGGATACAACCCAGCAGGGAACACTGGAATGTACATCATAACTGTGCTGTTTGACCCTGTTCACAGGCTGCTCTGGCTCCTGAAGAGCACAGGACTGGTAATGGACATGACTGAACCAACTCAAGCAGCTGCCACAGCAGCCAGGAAAGAGGTATAAAATTCTGCTCTTCTTGAACACCAGGCACCTGCTGCCTGTCTGAATTTTGTCCTGGGGACATAATTTTCTTGCCTTTTGCTGGCGAACCAAGTTGTTCAACAACACAACAGCAAGTTCTGATTGCTTGTGGTTTTCTTCTCTCCTTTGTCACATCCTTGCGTCTCTGAAATATCCCCCTCCTTGCCAATCAAGTGTTACATAAATTCCAGGGCCCTCCCAGAAGTTCTGCGGATCCTTTTGTCACAAGAGTCATCACTTCCACACACAGTTCTGGGGAAGCTGTCAGTGACAGCACCTGAGAAAACAGGTTTGGTTTGAAACACACAGGGTCTGTGTTTCAAGCTCATCTGTTCTTGTAGGCTTGATAAGCACGTGTGATGCCTAGGACTGCCTAAGCAGTTCTCTTTTACGTCCCTTTCCAACCTCGGGGGATGATGACAGCTGATCCTCCTTGAGGCAGTCCAGGTCAAAGTTGTCCCAGGATGTGTTCAGAGAGGAGACTTCTGTGGCACCAGCAACTGAGGCCACCAAGCTGTGGGATCCGCCTGAGTCTGTACCACCAGGGCTTGCAGGGATGGGGCAGACCAGGCTGTGGTTTGCCCACACCCACAAATGGGGCTAAACACCAGGTTCTAATGATAATGTGAAACATCACTCCACCAGTCCTATATGAGGATCATTTCTAGACCCTGCTGACCAGAGGCAGCCTGGGGAAGCACTAATGCAATGCAAATCCCAAGGTAAAGGTCTCCAGTTACCTTCTCATTGCTCTAAATAGTCTTTTATTTCCTGTTTTGCATACAACATGCCCCAACCTTGCCCCTAACATCACACTGTGTCTCTGGTAGCAAGCACTGATATGCCATGGGGTCAGCTTGCCAGTTCAGCATGCAATGGTGCAGGATCTCGGGAACTGGAGGACGTGGGGAGCTCAGAGACACTGCGGTGAGCCTCTGTTTTGTGTGTTAGCCTCATTTTCCTTAAGCTGTAAACTTTCTTGATCCACAATCGTAAGCCCTTCTAATTTGATCCAATCACATTTAAACATAAAGAAAAATGGGCTTTTTGTGAAATCAGACTGTTTACCACATCTTACAGATCCCACCAGAATTTTGATACCTGGAGATTTTGTAAGAGGCAACTAAGTCCCTCAGCCCTCCTGTGGCCCCAACCTTGTGGAAGGTCTTCAGTAGTGATGGTGAGTTTGAGCTCCTGTGCCGCACTGCAGTCCTCAAGGCCATCTTCTTGCTGTAGGCTTTCCCAAAATCACTTGTTTGAAAATTCACATTTTCTTTGTACGGCAGAGTAATTTCCAGATGCTGAGTACAGAGGGTCTGTGAGGCTGGCACAAAGAGCCCCATGAGCTTGAAGGTGCTCTGTGTGCCGAGAGCCATTGTTCTATGTATCTATTTCTTTTACAGGGTCTTTCCCAAGTGGATGAGAGGCTGGCTTCTGTGTCTCGCTTCTGAATACCCATTAAATGCCCTTCCCACTGAGTAGCTGGTCCGTATTGGCGGAGTGAGCAAGCTGATTGAGGATAAGGTAGATGGTGCCATGTAGCCATAAATGAGCCGTTTTTGCAGGCATTAAGCTAGTTCTTTTTCTCTGCTTCCAATAAAATCGGTGTTACCTACACCCTGCAGGGGATTTCCCTGGTCCGAGACCCTAAGTGTCCCTAGAAGCAGGACTGATCTTTGAAGGATGCGCAGAGTGCTTGGCATATATTTGCAGATACGGGTGGCTCCTTCGCCCTGTTTGCCAACATCACTCTCCTGCCAGGGGGTGCATGGGAGGTAGGTGACATGGGTGGAAAAGGAGTAGCTACAAATCACAATCCAAGCCTTGGCTTAGTACCAGCAGGTAATTAGATTTCAGACTCTCTACATATGCTGACTATTTCATAGGAGAACGTGGTTTATGCTGTAGTGGAGGAGTAAATCAGGGACCTGCTGCCAGTCTGTAGCCAGGAGGCAGACAGAAAGAGCCTGTGTTTGGCAGCTACCGTAAAAGATTGCACCGTAATTTAGCTTTGTGATGTCGGGATAATCTTGGCTTAAAAGTGAATTCCATGACCCTTGTACCGAAGGTTTGGCTTTGAGTTGTTTGTGTTTCTTCTGTGTGTTGAAAGAAAAGGATAAGGTGCTGTTCCCCACAGCAGACTTTGGGCCAAATGTTTCATCCTTAGTATCATTCGAGATGGGCTGTTGAAAAACAAGTCAAACACTGAACCAAGCTTTCCTTGCAAAGGTAAACATCAAAGGGCAGAGAAGGATCTGGCAGGCTTGGTTTTGCCTCTTCAATAAAAGCAGGCATGATAGTTTGTCCTGTGTTAAGGTTTACTTAGCTCTTGTTAGGCATTACACAAATAGCAAGTCAGTTTGGCTTTGGTTTTGCTAGATGCAGAAAACTACAGCGGCAAAACCTTTTCCGCCCTTGCGTGACAAAGTTCAGTCATTATTGGATGTGACAGCGTGCTCTCGGTCAGATTCTTTAGGTGTGAACAGGACCTGCTGGGTTGGCTGCTTTCCTCAAAAAGTCTGCGTGCCCCAGTCAGCCCTTTCGCCTTCCTGAAACTGGAGCCTTCTATTTGACTCGGGATGTGTTGCAAACAACCCAGCTACCACAGTTTAATAATTTACTGCTTATCACCCCGCCTGTCACACCACGCAGTGGCTTTCCCCTTTCTGCCTGGAGTGGCACTCTCTCGCAGCACTGTGAGCATCAGCTGGGGCATAGTAATTCATTAAGCCTGTGATCGTCTACACTCGCCCCCACTTGATGCCTCACCTGCGCCTGTAACCTTTGGTACTTCAGCACGGAACTCGCTCAGCAGTGCTGGCCTGGGTGCCGTTGTGCTAGTAACGCTAGAGCAATGTGAGTGAGTGAGGTGGGATAAAAGAAGCCCTGCAGTAGCTAGACCTTGCATGCGGATGAAGGTTCTTGCTCTTCATCCAGGTATGTGTTTAAAAAGCAAGCGGGGCAACACACTAGGCACCTAAGGGAGATGGGAGAACGTTTGGGAGTGGACGTGTCCATAGGAAGGACAGGGTTCTCAGTGCTGCTTCCCAGGAGCTGCGCCGGCAAGCACAGGCTGGCAGAGCTGTTGGGAGTACAACACGGGGTCTTGTGTGGCTTGGCCACAAGAGGCCGTTTGAGCTGGTGTTTTGGAGGGAGCGACTGAATTCGTCAGTAGCTGGTTCAGAGTCCCCGGAGTGAAGTGGGGTCATCCAGAAAAGGATGATGCAGAGCACTAAAAGAGGTGAGAAACAGCTGCAGACTTTGCAGAGTGGCCAGCAGCTGCTGGCTGCAGCTAGTTAGAGGCTCTTCTCTCCCATGTTCCCACAGGTTTCTGTCTTCTCAGAGAAGGTGGTGCTGGTCTGTAGCAGTAGTAAATAGCACAGGGGAAGGGCAGGGAGGGGATATCACACAATGTAATGTGCTCCACCCAGAGAAACTGTGAGCCATTGTCCTTAGACCCTCAAAGATTATGTGAAAAGAGCTTGCTAATAATTCCAGCCTCTGCCACAAGGATGGAAATCATTCCCTGTTTGGTAACATTTACTTCTTACTGGTAGATATCTGAAGTGTTGCTATTACACAAGCAGGTAAAACAGGGAAAAGAGTCCTGTGGTCTGCCCAGTCTGTACAGTGAAGACAGCAGAACTGTGAAGAGAGTCTAAGGATGTTTTAAATATATGCGATTGCAACCACAGACCTTAAGTCTAGGAAAAGGCTGAAAGGCTTTAATTTCACCTGTATCCATTTGGTTGCCAACTCCAAATCCCACTGGGTTTTTTTGCTATGTGTTCTGAGCGAGAGCATCATAACCCCTGAGCTCTGTATTGCTGCCTCTGTTTTCCCAGTGTGAGTGATCATGGTCAGAATGATAGAGCAAATTTGTGGTGAATAAAGCCTGACACTGTCAATTCCTTATGCGCTACAGCTTAACCAGAAGTTCACATCTGTATCCTAAAGCCATCTGTCTTTTTGGTTCCCACTCTAGCTTTGCAGCTGAAACAGAAGTTAGAAGAGAACTTGGTGGTGGGTACCGAAGGCCAAAATAGCCAGCATGTCTGTCTGCATCATGAACAGAGCTGAAAATGTAGAGAGGGGACAAGCTGGAGGGCATCTGGCTCAGAAAGTCTGGATTCTAAGCCCTCTCTTTTCAGGTGAGCATTACCTGTATGGAAGGCAGGTGGTGGGATGGTGTTACTGAAAACTGGGCTCACCTAGTTCTACATGTGTCATAATCACAAGAACTGCAGGGAAGCTTTGGAAGGGCACGGGCTGGGATGAGGAGGCAAGCACAGTTCTCTTTCTTTGCTGATTCTCATCTCCTGGCATTTTAGATTACAACTTCTTTGCAGATCAAGAGAGCAGACGTTCTGGATTCCACATGTAACTGTGAGTATGCTCAGTTTCTTCTTGGGGTGTCTGACATTTGCACGTGCATTTCCACGCGTGTGTGTAAGGCGTGTGCCGCTGGCCAGGCATGGTGCTAATGCGCTGTGTGAGCTCTTCTCAGCAAGCCAGAGAATCTAGATTTGTTCCTGTTTCTGAAAGGTGTTGGGTCCAACTTGCTGCCTCCCCTGAGATAAGGGAGCTTTACAACTTGACTTCCAACTCAAGTCAGACTCAAATGGCTCCTGTGTTTCACAGCTTCTGAAAGCTTTGAATTTGTGCGGAGTAACATGTGCTTGTCCATCCCGGTGCAAGGATGTCCTCTGTGTGGCTTTGCCCAGCTGAATATGTCTGTATAGAAGCAAGCTAGGTAGACTTGGTGGACTGTGGATACCGGTCATGCCAATGAACTGTGGGCTTTACGTTTTGGGTTGGTTTTTTCTCCTGTGGCAGAAGAGAGATTAATTTCCAGCTAAGTAATAGGTACTCTTCCCCATGTTCCTAGTACAGAATGTATGGTAGGTACCTGGCTTGTCCTTGCATAGGGCCACTTCTGCTGTGGTGTCATTGTTACAACTCCCTGTGCTGCAAGTGGGTGACACCGTGATGATAACACAGGAAGGACTCGCAGGATTTCTGTGGGCCAGGGTTAAAAAGAGCTCTTTCTGTTCATGAGAGGCTGCGGCCAAAGTACAGACAGGCAAGAGGAGAAGGAGTGTGAGGCAGAGAGAATGCTGCGATTGGTGGGAGATGGATGCTCCATTGACAGTGGAATGGGGCTGTGTCAGGAGACCCTATTAATCCTGATGCCCAGTACGTGTCTGTTAGTACTGCAGAAAGGCACCACCATCATAACTCTTCATAGCTCCTCAGGATGTGAGAACACAACAGATGTACTTGATGAGCATCACAGCCTTTGTTATTAGCTATGTTCTATTCCCTCTAATCGGATACGCTATTTTTCTGGTGGGGTAAAGGTGGCCTCATACCCCCCACATCCTCAAATTCTGTGAAGTTGCAGTAAAAGAGCTGAACTCAGGTCTCTGCTCCTCCTCCCTGATTTTTAAAACCACTTCAAAGGTGTGCTGGCAGACGATTGAAGTGACTGGTTCTGCCGGGCTTGCCATTGCTCACCTTTCGTGCCGCTCCCCCACGGAACAAAGTGCAGCACTTACCTTTGATTTCCGCTTTTGAAAGCCGTAGAGGACAGAGTCTGAAACACTCTGCAACTTTTCAGCAACTGTGCTCCAGTACCTTCCAGAAGCACTGGAGTGGGTCAGGACAGAACTCCAGGGAGGAGACCTCACCTGCTGCCAAGTTAGCTCTTGGTGCAGGCTGGCTAACAGAATGCTTCGTACCACCTGGGTGTTGCAGCTGGCATCCCCTGGGTTTGCAGGAAGAGCAAGGTAACTGAGCAGCAAGTGGAGAAAGGAGCCAAAGAGCACCTCAGAGTTGGTGGCTGTGACCAGCACGTGTGGGAGTCCCAGAGCTCAACCTGGCTGCCCCTCACCAGCAGTGCATGCCATCTTCCAGTTCAACAGCTGCCCAAGGTGAGGGTCTGCCCTGTCCTCCAGTTTGAGTGCTTTTTGCCACACCGCAGAGCAGAGTGAAGTATGTGCAGCCAGTGTCCTCGTACGTGGTAAAACCAGTGTGTGCCAGTGCTGTAACCAGTGCCCAAGGAACAGTCTGCTCACTGTCTGCAAAGGGTGCTGCTTGTCCTGAGTGTGGGGCTGGACAGAGGGGAGAAGAGTAGGTCTTGTCTTCATGATGTGCCATCAGGGCTTGAGATGTTTGCAAAAGCTTTAACACAGAAGGCTGTGGTTTGCAGGCAGGCTGCGAGGGAGTGAGGAGCACCTAGCATCAACAACCCTGCCTAATGCCATATCCCAGGGCTCTCTTATCAAATACAAACAGAGCTTGTCTCTGCTCAATGCATGAAATGACAAGATCGTGGCAAACAGCAGGGCAACTGCACAGCCGCCACGTGAGAAGAGATGCAGGTCGTAGCTGTGATGCTCAGGAAGAGTGGGGTGCTGAGTTGGTGCAGGGAGCAGCAGTAATAAAACAGTAGGAATTGGTCATGCTGAGAAAAGTACCAGAGGACAAAGTTGGGCTAAGGTTAATAGACCTGAGGAGGCTTTTCAAGCTGTATAGCCAGTGTCACTTTTGTATGTGAGCTGCAGAATCAAGGAAACCTGCTCTTGCCTGCTGTTTCAGGGCCAGTCTGGGTGCCTCTGTGTGACTTCTTATGGGACAGAGCCAAAAATCTAAACACTTTAGGTGTCTGTGTGTTTGTTCACCTCTCAGCCCCTGGGAGTGAGGACTGATGCTAGAATCACATTTAGCTGCTTATAGCAGGATGGCCCCTGACTGGGCCATGAACCTTTGCATAAGACCACTCTGTATGATTCAGCCTCACTTGTCCTGCTAGGGGACAGTCGCTGAAAGTTTAGTCTAAAAACATCTCCATTTCCTTTTACAGACACTCAAAACGGGGATGGTGTCTCTTTAAGACACCCCCTTCTCATTCCCCTAATACCTCAAGGCCTTGGAGTGATTCTGGAGGAGAGGATCAGTGCAGGAGTTTAAGGCATCTTTCCCTGCCCTGCTGCACTGCTCACTTACTGCTCCAAAGGCTGAGCTTTGCTATTTCCATGGAAACCATTAGTTGCTAAGCAACTGGAGCATCATCTGTGCTGAGCCCTCGCATCTAATTATCCCATCACAGTGACTGAGAGGGACTGGGGGGGGGGGGGATTAACTCCTCTACCATGGCAGATCCATTGACAACACTTTAGTCACATTTAAAGGGACATCATCTCCCTTCTGCTACGCTTATCAACACTCTCTTGCTTGGGCAATTACTTGGTTTGCTTTCACTGTAGGCCTGTGAGGAGGAGCGAGGGTTTCTGCAAGCAGCACAGTCACTATCTGCTCACGGTGTGCTTCCTGCCAGCGTGTGGAGCTCTACTGGGAGTTCTTCTTTCTGCCCAAGTTACGCATCGTGTGCTTAGCTGTATGTTTGGACCATGCAGTCCTTGCCTCGTGGGCTCCGTGTGGGCCGTACTTCCAGTCCTTCGCCTATCTCCTTTGTGTTGCCATCACCTCAGTGCTGCCTGTATGTAATTGTGTCCTGTCCCAAGAGCCTGATGTCATGTCTGCTCTGTGAAATATTGCTAATTCTTCAGGACTCAGCAGTGGAAGAGGTGGGCAGCTCACTGCCTTTGATCTGTCTGCTAATCTAGCAAACACCGTGTGGCTTGATGTTGAATTCAGTGTTCCTGTTGCTGCTGGGAGGGCTCGAGGTTGTCACTGAGGAGCACTGAAACGCTAAGGTATAAAGTGGCAACTAAGGAAAATCTCCTTTCCTGGATCTCTGCAAATGACAAAGCCACTAAGGGACTGGTGAATTTTGCACGTTCAGGTAGCTGCTCTGAGAGCTGTTTGAGTCTGCAAACCCAAGGTCTGTACAGGACTTGGTTTCCCTGCTGTGCTAGACTGGATTGGGGAGAGGCTCCCAGGTTTGTGAGGAGAGTTGAGTTACCTTTAGACTAACGCCTGAGCTTCGTGAAAAGCTGAGTGCCCCAAGGTCCGTGCAGTGTGCTGCCCGTTCCCATCAGGCCAAATAGGGAAGCCTTTCTCAGTTTTTGCTTTCTCCTGGGAAATGGAGGCTTTGTGATTTACTACGGTGATTGCTCTCCTAGTGAGAATCAGTGAGAACAGGGAGGATTCTTAGAAAGTTTTTGGCTATGAACCAGCCAAGTGTTACTGACAAAGCTTCCTGGAACAATTTGCTGTGCCTTTTGTGAATGGTGAGATAGAGAATGGCCTATCCTTACCTTCGAAGGCAAGAGAATCCCTAACACCTCTTTGTTTCTGCGCCCACCTTGGAACTGTAGTTTTTCACTGCAGCCCAAGCCTGCAGGCACTGACCAGCCCTGGCAATGTGTTATGCCAACCTGTTAGCAGTGCTCCCACCCCTCTCCACTGGCATAGGACCAGGGCTTGTGGCTCCTGAGGAACGAGTGATCAGGGCTAGGTGGGAGGGAATAACTTGGGAAGATGGATCAGGTGCCCCCTGCCTCACTCTAAGAATAGACAGATGATGATCACTATTATTAGAGCTCCTGTAATGATGTCAGGGAGGGGCAGGTGGAGGACAGACGCATGTATTGTCATGAAAACGGGAAATGTAATTAAAGTCTACATGTTAATTAAGAGCCAAAGGGAAGAATTAGACGTATTTCTGCCTGAAGTCTCAGTGGTGCTGGCAGCTGGACACTTTGCACAATGCTAAGAGACAAGGAAGAAAGGCTATGGAGGAGGAGCATGGAAAGTGGAAGCATTGTGCAATCTTCTGTGGCTTTGGGCTGAGCTTACAGTGTAATAGTTATAGTATAAGAGAAAAGCTTTGTTTTCCTCAGCTGAGCTTGGGAAACTGAAAGGAAGAGCAGTATCCTCAACGTGCTGCATTTGGTTCTTTCATGTCTGTGTGGGGGGAAGACCCAGGCCTAATGACCCACACTGGATCTCTTTGGCCTGTGTGGCTGTCCCTCCGTTTCCTGCATGGGGATTTTCAGTCCCTAGAGTGTCAGACCAGGGCTGAAAAGAAGTAGATGCAAGGTAATTCCTGAGATGGGTACTGCACAATCTGAAGTGATAAAAGAAGGTAGCGATTTGTGTGTGCATGATGCTGTTTGGAGGAGTAGAGAATGAATCTGCTTCTTCGCAGCAGTCAGAAGAAGGCTGTCTGTGTGCAGAAAAAATTAAGGGAACTGTTCAGTACATGGTCTGACATGTGTTGAGGGCTTGCAGGGATCAAGGGAAGCAAATATGCAGGCCTCTGACTCACACATGAGGTCCCAGAGTCAGGAAGTAGTAATCTAAAAGCTGCTTGAGCCATGTGCTGAATATTAATGAGGCAGGCAGCGCTCACAAAAATGCTGCAGCCTGGCTCCTTTCGCCCAGTTCTGCTGCCAGAGCAGCTGCCTCTCTGCAAAGGGCAAAAGTGCTTGTGCTGGCAGAGGGTGCCTGAGGGACATGAGTTACTGTGGCTTCTGGAAGCTTGCACAGCAGAACAGTCGGTATGCCTCCCCACTCTGACCAGGAGCTTTGTGGACTTCTCCCTTTGCACTGTGGAGAACATTTTGCACCCCTCCATCTGAGCAGAGTGTAGTGTCAGGCAGAGCCAAGGCAAAGCACCAGGAAGGGCCTTGCAGCTTTCATCCACGAGCGTGATGCATTTGGTTTGTCAATGTCTGTATCTCTGCTGGCTGATGAACGCTGTTCTGAAGCAGCAGGCGTAGCTGTGGGCACACAGTGCTGTGACACAAGGGCTGGGACAAAGAAAAAACTAAAACGAGCGAGGGAATTTAGGAGGATAGGAAGTCATTGCCTCAGTGTAAATGTGGCCCGGATGTTGAACTGAGCAGCCCAGCTTCAGGAAAGTGTTGAGGGATTTGCAACGGCACGTTTGAAATGTGGTGCTTGAGGGACTGCAGTTCCTCCAGAGTGCTGGCTGGGTGGGAGGTTTTCTGGCTTTCAGATGACCAGCAGTGTCTGCAGTTTGCTCACCAACCTGCAGATGAACTCGGGAATACCTCCTTCTGCCTGCTGGGCTGTACTGCATCCTCACTCTTCGGCTTTTGTCATGTGCTCTCTTTCAGTTTTCTTTTCAGTTCCTTCTGACATCTCAGGGCTTAAAGCATCTCCAAGAAGAACTGAAGTTAGGAGAGCAGCAGCTAAGTAAGCTTGCCAAATGCTCTCCATTGGTTGTCAGCTCTTCTTAAAACCAGATGGTTGCTAATTAAAGGGAGTCAAGTGAGGATGCTGCAATGGCCTTTCTATCTGAAGAAAAGATTTTGTGACCTTGGAGGAAGATCATCTTCCTCCGTTTGCAGGGACGTCCTCTTTCAGGGCTGGCTGCCCATGGTGGCCCCAGTGCTATCTGCTGGTTGCTGGATCCTTCTGAACAAGCATTCCGAAGAAGCTTCCCTGTTTGCTCTAAGCACAAGGTAGCTGCCACAGAAGGTGGGACAGAGATGTAGTTTTAAACAGAAAACACGAAGTGGGAGACCTCTCAGATGTTGTCCACGACCTTTGCTCCTACATTGTCGATAGGAACAAGCCTGACATTGTTGTGCTACCCTTTCACTGGGTCATCTTTGGGGAACTTCTTGTTGTCAGCCTGCTGCGCCGTTTACACAGACGAGTACCTCAAACGTGACCGCTCTTGGTCCACGCGTGTGCGTGTGGGCTCCTCCATGTGGGTTGGCTCCGTGGCGCTGGGAGCTGGATGGTAGATAAGATGAAGGGCAAGCACAGCGTGTTTCTGTCTTTATTTTCAAGAACACATATGGTTTCTAGAGCAAATCTTAACAGATGCACTGTCAGCGCTTAACAGTTCAACCTCATGTGGAAGAACTGTGTATGAGGAAAAATCCATTGGCAGTAATAACATCTCCCACTAAAATTCATGTCCCAGAAGAGTGTAGCAGCTTTGCCTTGATTAAATTGCAGAGCTGTGGTCCTCCATAGGCTCCCCTTGCTGAAATCTTGCTCTTTCTTCCTGTTGGCATCTCTGCTGCATGGATGGTGTTCGGGACGCTCGAACCAGGACAGCCGGTCGTTCTTTTTTCATGAGGTTGCTGCGAGGAATACTCTGTGGCACTGTACTCCTGGTGATGTTGCTGCTGGATTGTATTTGAGCATTTCAGGGATGTGCTTGGCCCTGTTCTAGGCAGTCCTGTATTGTGCTGTTCAATCTGTACTCTTTGTGCCCTCTACACTCACTCTGGAGATGCAAGCGTTCCTTCTATGCCACACTTTCAGAGACTTCTAGACAGGACCTGCTCTACGTACTGCAGGGGCAAAACAGGGATCTCAAACCTCACTCTCCTTTTGAACAGAGGAAGCTCTGTTGAGTGTCTGAATCAAAGGGTGTCTGTACAGGTCGCGCCAAACACAGCCCAGCTCCCCAGGATGTACCTTGTTAGGTATTCTGCCATTCTTGAAGCCTCTTCTCTGTTTAGGAATTACTGTCTGGGGACAGCTTGTGTTTTGGGGCTGTTGCAGCATTCTGGCAGGCCATCCTGGTACTAGAGATGACCTGGGATAAGTAGGGCTGGCTGTCCCTCTGCTCTCCCCAGGTCAGGCCAACGTGCAAATTTATCTACTGGCATATTGCTGCATGTTGAAGGTGGCAGCTTTGTGCAGGAGCGACCAGCACCACCTTTGGCTCCTGATACTGCGGAGATGTTCCCTTACCCTTGGGGGGCTTCTCGGTGGACTCCCTGACGGTCAAAGAGTGCTGACCTGGGGTCTGTCCTTCTGTGCCCCTCACAGCACAGCACAGATCCACATGTGCATGATCCTGCTGAGGCATCATGTCCCTGTCATTAAATATTCATGCCCATCTCCAAAATAGCTCCAGCACAGCAGATCTGTTTCTCTCCCGGTCACCACCACATGCATGCAGGCAATCTGTGCTACAGAGAGGGCAACTGTGGGCTCTGCTGGGAGGTCAAGGCAGATCCAGGCAGCTGATCTCTGCTTTTGAGGAAATAAAACAGAGCAAAAAAGGAACAGCAAAACCCCAGGAGGTGCTTTAGAGACTTAACCCTTTCCGGGCTGGGAAGTAGTGTCAGAGACAGTGTGCAGTGAACGGCCTAAACAGAGCAGAAAGAGGGCAACCTAGAGAGCAGCTGAGATCCTGTAGGCCTTTTTGAGACTGGGAAGATTGTTCCTAAGCCTGGGAACCCTTTTAGAACAGCCTCTGCTGCCGTCGGATGTGCTGGTTTAGACCCATCTGACACAAACAGCTGTGCTTCTCCTGGCTGTGTTGAAAGCTGCTTTGATTTCACTGTATGCACTCCGCAAAGTGCAAGTCCTTGCTAGAACATCATGGAGGAGTACTCTGCTTCCCCTGGGGGGGAAGGAGCATAAATCTTGGGTCTCCCAAGTTACTTCTCTTTGATTTTTTTTTTTTAATGCTCAGGGCATTTTTGAGCCTCCTCATTTGCAGTTAAGGCATCAAACAGTGAAAGTAATATATTGCATCAATTATAGGGAGGCTGGTCTACTCAGGGGAAAAGTTTCTGGGCTGGGAGCAGTGGCAGTAGGAGTCCCACAGTGATCTCCATGAGCCCTGTTGTGCTATGGGGACCTTGTCTTGCTGGGTGGCTCTGGAGTAGAGCAAACTGCTGCACAGGGAGCACTCTGGGCACTGTTAGGGTGAGAAGAGGATTCAGTACTTGGACATGCAGTGCAGGTAGTATTTGAGTGAACTGGCTGGGCTGGTGGATGCAACTGGTTTCTTTGGCCCTCCTTGTTCATCCTCTTGATAATCCGATTTACATTCCCTTTTCTTCCCCTGGACCCTGCTGTTACCATGGGAACTACGTTCACAGTTGCATTTCATTGGCTTCTGGAAAAACTCATTTTTCCCTTTCCCCTTTTCCAGCTTGGACGTGAAGCTGTGGCTGTCAGAGGATGTGGAAGCTTGCAAAGCTTCTGATAACAGGAGTGAGGGCAGCAGTTAGAGGGAAGAACTGTGGGAAATACAGAAGGCCATTAGGGACTGGACGAAGTAATTCTAATCCTATGGTCTTTTAGCTGTGTTTGTCCTGCAACCTGCAGCTATGAGAGGGAGTCCTGGACACCTACTGTTCCCATGTTTGCCTGCTCACTCAAGGGTCTTGCCTGCTTTGAGTCTCCTGTTGTCTCCGGTAGCCTGAGAAGCTAGCACCAGGCTGGTACATACTGTGCTCTTCCATGCAGCTGAGGGAATTTCCTGCATGTTTCTGCAATGACCATCCTGGTACAGTGACTGCTGTATGGTGAAGGAACAGTCAGGGAGGAGAAGCTATGCCAAGCTCTTGCACTGTCACCTTCTGGTTGCCTTTTGCGTTGTCTAAGGAAATTGTGCTTTGCCCCCTGATAGATTAAAGAATATCCACAGAAAGTTGCAAACAATCCCACTTCATCTTAGCAAATCTTTTGTTGTTCTCTTTGTTCTTTGAGTGACTGTGTTTTTGAGTGCAGTGTGTTTGCTGAGATTGGGAGAAAGGTTGCATCTGAAGGAGGAAGGGGTAGAGGGGAGAGGTTCCCAAAGTTACTCCTGAGAAGGATTCTCCTTCTCTTACTCTGTCCCGTGTGTAGTAGGGCTAATGACTGGTCTGCTTTAGCCTTACCACTGTGGTCTCTGCTCTTCTTTGCCCTGTCTAGTCATACTGCTGGAGAGCCAACAGGGCTTTGGCAACTGCTCTCCATCTCTTCCCATCTAAGCTGAGGTTCTGCTTCTCTTTGTGTCCTAGACAAGCACCTCAGCACCTGGATGACCTTGCTGTCCAGGCCGACCCATGTGTTTGCAGAGGCCCTCCCAGCCTTTGCTGCTGCACATGTGACTCTCCCATAAGCCCTGGCTTTGCCGTCCACCCAGGAGAGGGTCTTCATGCTTGATTCTGTGTGCACGCCATGTAAAGGGTAGTTGTCAAGATACTCAGGGAAGGGCTGCCTGGGTATGACTTAGCTGTGACGGTTGTAAGGCACCACTGCTGGCAGGGATGCAGCATTCGTGTAGCTTTTGGTATTCCAGCACAGGGACGAGGATGTATCACGTGTATTGTGAAAAGCCATCTTCTCACTCGTGTGCCTGGACAGTAAAGCGTCGTTTGGCATTTTTCACTGGGGCAACAATTTCTGCTTTTCCTCTTAATTAAAACATCCCCTTGTGCCGCACACACGCTGCTGCCCCCCCGCACGCAGCCCCGCAGAGTGCTGCACCTCCTTCGCACCCGCTCAGAGCACGAACGGCGTCTCCATGCAGCCAGGAGATGCATCTTCGAGTGTCGGGCGTACCAAGGCAAGAGCTGTCCCCGCTGTGCCCTTCTGGCAGAGGAGTGCGGGGCCCTGGCCGCCTGTGGCTGGGACTTACGGGAGCCCCGGGGGCGCAGCCGTTACCCCGCGCTGCTCTTGCAGCGCCGCGCCACCAGAGGGCGCCGGCCCCGGCGCTGGGCACCGGCTGGGTCTGTGCGGGAGGCGGGAGGTGCCGGCCGGGTGCTGCGCAATCGTGTCCTTGGCCACGGGTCGTGGGGCTGGGTTCTGCGCGTGGAGCTGCCTCCCTCGCCCGGAGACACCTTCCTTTCTTCCTTCTCCGCCCCTGCCCGTGCAACTGTGGGTTCATGTTCCATATGTCCCCATGGAAGCGCAGTAACTGGCACCAGGGAGCGTGAGGAGAGTGGGCAGAGGCACCCAGCTCACCTTGCTGGGCACTGGACAGGACAGCTGGAGTATGACAGGGCCTCCGTGTCCATGAGGTGGAAGTTGCTGGAGAAATGAAGGGAGGTGAAGAAATATGCACCATGACAGGAAACCAGAGAAATGCATGTGACAAGTGGCTGGCAGGGGATCAGGTGGCTCTGGCAGGGAGGACCACCTTCTTGTCCCAAATTCTGTAGAATCCTTGTGGCAAATGGCTGAGGTGCTCTGAGGTTCCTGCTAGAACCTCCGGCAGGAAAGTACCATTAATGTCTGTGCAAATGCATGTACGTTTGGGGAGACTGGGGTGCAGGTGAGCCAGAACTGGGTGAGAATCAAGGGAGTCGAAGTGGGAACAGAGCTTGAGCAAAGCTCTGCTTGTGCCTTTAATCAGTCTCCCTTCCCAGAGCAGTTCAGAAGAGTCTACCTGGGCTGTCATGTGGTAATACAGGTGAATCAGGCTGTATCTGCTGTGCATGCCACAGTTTGTGCCTTGCTTATCTGCAACACAGGTCTGCCCCTGCAGTGCAGGGTGAGAAGTTCTTCCCCTAGCTGCCAATTTGTGTGGTTGAGGCATTGCACACACCAAAATACATGACTGTATTGGGAATGGAGTAGCACATGCTAGTCCAGGCTACCAAGTCCTTGTGCTGAGAGATTGCACGTGGCAGCAGCCCTGAACTTTCCCTGTTATGACCCCATTTACCAGGTGGTGATTTCAAGTGACCTCAGACATTGCATAAAAGTGAATTAATGTCAGGCTTGAGACCTCCCTGAAAACTCTTCCTAACCTCTGCTCTGTGACTCGCTGACACAGGGTCTGAGCGCCTGCAATGACCAGGCTTCTAGCAGCAATTTGAAGGCATCGAGTAAATAACGCCTAGGAAGGGATTGTTCTGGTCCGAGTGCTGCTTTACTGTAAGACTGCAGTAGCAAAGAGAGCAAAAGCTGTTCTTGTGTCTCGGCTATCTTACTATCCCCTGGCAAGATGCATCCAGACTTGCCGGTGCTCTGTCTGCAGTGTAGCTCCAGGGCCAGCACCTATGTGCCGATTCCTGCTGTTTGTGGTTGCACACACACGCAAGCACATGCACGCCTGCGAGAAGCGTCTGCCCCGGCACTCGTCACTGGTGCACGGGCAGGCATGGAGATTTGCCTGTTCGCGCCGTGCGCGGGCACGGTGCGAGCTGTACGCGGCGAGGCTGCGCCCGGGGGTCCGCTTTGGCAGGGAAGGACCACCGGCGGACGGCAGGCAGACTGGCAGGGCGGAAGGCGGCCAGGGAGCTGAGGAATGCGGCTGCAGCAGCCAGCCAACGCCTGTTTGCTCATACCCCAAATCCCCTCTAGCCCTTGCCGGCCCGTTTCTGCCTCAGCAGCCGGCCAGAAATGCCCCAGGGAAGCGAAATCCGACTGCTGCGGGGGGAGCGCGGCGATCCCGCCCGCATCCGCGGTTCCCGGCTGCCCGCCTAGCCTTCCCGGCCGGGGCTCTGCTGGCTTTGTGTCACCGAGGCGCTGCGATTGCAGAGCCAGCCCAGCCTGCTCAGTTTTTCCAAACCCGCACTGGGGAGGAAGGTGCCGTATCAGGATAAGAGTCCTCCCCGCCCGCCCCGGCGCGGCCACCTTCCCGCTCCCCAGCCAGCCCAGCCCTGGGTGGCAGTGGGAGGCGCCGGCTTTGCCGATGCCGGCATTTATCACGCCGGTGGCCTGGCTAAGTGGTTTAACCCTTCGCGCCCCGCAGGGTTGCTGTCTGCAGGCTGGGTGGTCTGACCTGCCGGCGGCTTCCCCGCTCCGCGGGATGACCGACGGGTTCCGGCTCTCTGGGCTCTGCCGGGCGGCAGGGGCAGAAGCTTCCTCCTAGCGCCAGCAAACCTCAGCCTTTTCCCGGTTTGCCGCTCGGTAGGGGCTGCTCAGGATGGCGGGGATATACCGAGGCTAGAGACAGCGAGCAAAACGTTTCTGTGCTGCCAGGTGCGGAGAGTAGCGCGAGTACAGCTGTGGCTTGTAGCAGAGGCCAGCTGAGCCCAGGTGGCTGTGGCAGGAGTTCAGCTCATCTCCTGTGCCACTCTCGCAACCACAACGGGACCCGGGATGACTTCTCCTGGGCTGTACTGAGCACCTGAGGTAGTTGGAGGATGCGGGTGGCGTTCAGAATGGGTGGGAGTTATCTCCTGCCTGTTTCCCCACCTGCACTGTGAGTGCATTGGACACTGCAGGAATAGCAAAGGCATCCAGGATTCCAAGCCTCTGTGTCTTTTCGGCCCTGGAACTGTGTCAGGAGTTTGTGAGACGATGGTGTGTCAGCTGTGGCTGCAGCAGCATATTTCCATTTGGGAAGAAGACAGCTCAGCTTCATTAAATTATCCTCCAGCACTCCAGCACAGGCTGCTTTGTCTTTAGGACTGCAGCACAGGAAAATCCCAGCATATAGAGGGGTGCCAGGAGCCCAGCTCTGGCCTGTGCCAGGGGCTGAACAAGAGACTGAAGCTGTCTGGAAGCATTGCTTCGTGTGTTGTCTTTACATTTCCCAGTTTTTTCCCGACTGTGGTGGGTAAATGGCCTCAGCCTGCTGGAGTTGTGATGGTTAATGAGGTATTGTGAAAGAAATGTGCTGGGAGTCTGTGTGAAAAGAGAAGCCAAGCTGGGCACTCCAGATCCTGTCCGGGTCCATCTGGCTGATGGCACAAGCTGCTGAGGCAGCTGCAGAGGTACAGGAGGCTCCTTAGAGCTACCAGCTGCTGATGGCCACCACCCTGCTCAAACTCCAGCATGAACAGCGGAATCTTATTCTTCCCCACTGGCTGCAGAAGTGGGAACAGACTTGGGACCTCTCCTGGGTTGGCTTTGTGGTACTATCAAAACAGATGTGAGATTGAGACCTTGTGATGCAGCCGTGAGAGATGGAGGCACAGCAGGGATTTGCAAGGCTGGAGAGTAGGATCCATGCCAGTGTCTGAGGGGAAAAGAGAGCTCTCTGGCCAGGAACCTGCATAGGAATGGGCAGGACCAGGGGTAGCGTAGGGAGAACTGAAAAGCGAGTCTCTTCTGTATCCTCAATGGACCTTTGCCTTTCTGAGCAAACACAGGATGAGACTGTGTGCCAGGTCTGCGGGTTTAATGCTGGAGTTGCCACCAGCTCCCTGCTTTTACACGGATCTGCAAAGCAAAGGACTGCTCCCAAACCAGATGCTTTATAGCCCTGGACTTGCTCCCTTCATCCAGTTTATCTGTGCTCTTCCAGCTCTAGGGCCTCTGTTGGGGGTTGATCTGGGACTGGAGCGATTCACTTGGCAAAGAGGCAGCTCCATCTAACTCTAAGTCGCATCATTAATTCCAGTATATTTAATTGCACCTAATTGATCATATTCATAAATGTAATGAGGGCCTTGTCTACAGGGGTCTTGCAAAGGTCTGAGATTGGGGATGCTGTTCTGGAGAGGCTATGGGAATGAACAAGTCCCACAGCTCTGGAGGTGGTTTGGTACCCAGTTCCTGTGTACTCCCCATACCCTCATCAGCAAAAGTGGGATTAGAGGAGGCCAATCCTTCTAGCCCTGTAGCTCAGTGTTGTCTACATCCCAAAGAGGTAAAACAACTTGTCAGAAACTGCTGGGTGGCTGGACCAGGTTCTTCCCAGAGAAGGCTGGAGAGACAGTCACAGATAGCTGCTTCTTGGTCCTTCAGTGGTTTGTGAGGGAGACTCGATTTCCTGGGTATATGTTCTGCAGCTCAAAGGCAGAAAAGCCCCTAGCAGGGCAGCGGCAGGTAACAGCCAGTCTGGTGTGGGGCTCAGTAATGTGCTGAGGTACCAGGGAAGCTCCTGGGATGAGCTGCTGCTGTGGTGGTGGTGGTGATGGCAGAGGGATGCCCTGAAGAGCTCGAAGAGCTTCCCTTCCCTGTTTCTTCTAGCATGAGCATAATGATAGAGGAGGGAAGAGCTGGAGTTGGAGTCAAACCTGGAGAGGGCAGCTAGCCGGACAGATGTTAAAGACAGAGTTTGTAGAGGGGTGGCAGTGGCTGATGCTAACGCTGACCTCTTCCAGCCGCGCTCTGCCACTCTGGGCTGTGCGGACCGGTGGAGATGCGCAGAGAAGCCCCGGCGGCCGCTCGGAATAGCAGAGGGCAGAGACGCCCGCAAGAGCGGAGGCTCCGTGAAGGCCGCTCTGCCCGTGCCACGAGCCTGTCCCGGGGGCGAGCAGCCCGCCCCGAGCCCGCGTCTCGCCGGCAGGGGGCACTGCCGCGCGCCGAGCCCGCGCTCCTGCTCGGTATCGGGGAGGTCCTTGCTTTTGGGGGTTCCCCGGGTTTGATGGATTCCCCTGTATCTGCTGCCTCGGCTCTCCAGGGCCGGGCTGGTTGCCTGGTTTGCATGTGCACTTGTGCTGCTCCCTCCTGCCTGCGAAGGGGAAGGGGCAGGGAAAGATCACTGTCAGCCACCGAGCCAGCTCTGTCCTCTCTCGGCCGCATCCTGTGCTTGTGGCAGCAGCAGCTCCTGTGCGTTTGCTGCGGACAAACTATTTCCAGCCAGGCGTCTCCCCTCCCGTGTTCCTCTACACCTTGGATCTCATTTGCCTCTCCCTACAGTCACTACCCCCACACTGGTGTAGCTGTCTGTGGAGGCTGTTGCTCAGGTGTAGAGAGTGGTTAGCGCAGATCAGAGTGATGCTCTAGGTGATAGCGCAGGACAGACAGATACTCTGTAGAACTGACTGGGAGGTCGGGGTGCGGTACTGCTGTGAACAGGCGGCGCTGGGACTGGCGCGTGAGACGGCAGGTGTGCTGAGTCTCACAAACCAGGACAGCTGCTCGCAGGGAGTCGAGGTCTCCCCCTGAGAGGCCCCAAGCGACCCCAAACCGAGGCGCCGTTTCTAGGCGAGGGATGCCCGCGGGGTGCGGTACCGGTGCCATGCCCGGTGCCGGTCCCCGGCAGGCCGCTGGGCGGCCGGCGGAGCACCGGCGACCAGGAAGCGGTTAATCAGCGCGCGGGGCTTTTATTTTGACAGGGCAGTGCCTGGCTCCGCGCTCGGAGGAAAGTGAATGATCCTGTTTCTCCAAATGATTATTCAGGCTCCGGCGGAGAAAGGAGCACTCGGCACGCAGCGCCTCGCCCCTCGCCAC
>VZRI01011773.1:523648-558741 GCA_013397515.1 Upupa epops
CTCGGGGCTGTCACCCGGGCGCGTCTCGGTGAGCAGGGAGTCGCTGCAGCCGCCGCACTAAGGCTCCTGGCGGACGGCGGGAACTTGGCGGGGCGACGGCGCCGGCGCTGCCTGCCACGAGGGTCGGTGCCTCCCGCGGCCCTTGCTGCAGCCAGTGGCTCGGAGGGACCGACTTCAGTCCGGGCTTGTGCTGTCAGCGCTCCCGTTTTACGGCACTCATCTTGGACGCGGCCCGTCGTGCGCGTGGCTCGTCCCACTGCACTCCTGTGTTTCGGGGAGCACTGGTAACGCATGTCGGCGGCAGCTGGGATTCCTCGACGGCCACGGAGCCTCGAGTGGGGCTCCACTTCAGGGGCAGACAACTTACTTCCATTGCACCTGTCTTCACCCAGGCGGCTCAGCATTTTGCAAGCCGTTACCAGTGCTGTTAAGGCCCCAGGGAGGATGTGAGTTGGTTTTCCTGTACCTGTACCCATCACACTTCGTGTGGGGTTTCACCCGGCCTAAAGTTTCAGGGGAGACCTGTCCCCTCTTTTGGCACTGCACTGCTCTATGGGCTTCCGTTCCCTTCTGAGGTGAACGACTCATGAGTTTAGCATGCGGGGAAATACTACTGCATGTGCTCTGCTTGAGTGCAGAAAGGAACCGGTGTAACACAACCTCCCCTGTGTTGTGTTAGGGATGTGGCTTTAGCAGGTGGCGAATTCAGCCCTACTGTGCTCGAAACCACTTGCCGGAGTGGAAATGTGAGAAGGGTGCATATCTGAACACACAAGTAATGCTACATGACAGGGCAGGCTGTTGTGTTCTATGTGGAGTCTGTGTGCCTCGGGGGCAGCCCACTTGGGGCTGCGCTGTCCTATGGTTGCGTCCTGGCTGTGCGTGGCTGTGGTGTGGCCTTGCAGAGTGGTGCTATAAGCGATGTAGCTTGTGACCGGTAAGATCTGTGCTGTGAAAGCAGCCACCACTTGTTTCATTGCCCAAACACTGTTTCATGCCAGGCACGTGGTAACGACATGCAGCTTCTTCCATCCATCAGCTGCCAGGTCTCCACGAAGGAATGCATGTGTACCTTGTTTCACTGCTTTGGCAGCAGGAGCGTTCGGGAAACCAAATCATGGAGGAAGCACTTAGCTCAGGGTGGGATGGTATGCGTGTGTTGGTGCTGAAGCAAGACCTCCTCTGGCTGTGGTGCCTGTGATAACACTGGCTGACACCTCGAGTGGGTATATAATACACACCCGGGGCTGGTACTCCAGCAGAAATGCCTGACTCTCCTCAGTAGGAAGATGGGCATGTCACTGTGCTGTCTCCACAGCTATTGTCTGCTCCACTGGGGGCTTCTTCAAAGTCTTCACACCTTCAGTGCTCTGGAGCTGTTTGCTTTTTAACACCGTGTTGCCATTTTAGTTGGGCAGAATGATTGGTGTCTCCCCGTTTGTGTCTTCCTTACAAAGAAAGCCCATTCAGTGGTGCTTGGTGTTTTCTGGTGTCTCTGTCCTCTTTCCAGACCATCTTGCTGACCAAAACAAACCAGTCAACAACTAGATGAAGGCTTATTCAGAAACTTTAAGGCACCTTTGTTCAGTTAAAGCAGGTAAAGTCGTTATGTCTTGTACTTCAAAGCTCTCAACCTTTTGTCTCTTGCTCTGATGCTGCTGGAAGGTGGTTTTCTGTCTGCTGTAAGACAGAGGGAACAGACTGCTCTGTGAAGCAACTGGGCTATGGAAGAGCTGGTAGGACTGAGCTTACTGGGCTGCTGCTGAGGTTGTGCTTGAGTTGCACTTTAGCTCCAGGCTGACTCAAGCCTGTAAGGCTGTGGATCTTGCTCATGCTTGCCGCAAGTCCGGGCCCAACGCAGTCTTCTGTCAGTTTGTTGGCCCAGCTGGCATCATGTCCTCTTTACTTGTTCTTTTCTGGGGAAAATACCTTTGATTTTCCTTCTTCCTGCCAGTCTGTTTTCCTGCTGAAATGGTGTGCACATTGTCCCTCCCGGCAGGACTTGCTCTGTCAAGGGTTGTAGAAGGGAGAGGTAGCTTGAGAGGAGGCTCTTGGTTCCCTCTGTGAGGAGCATAAGCTGTATCCCAACTGATGGCTTTTTCTTAGAGACGTTACTTCTTGTGGCTTACTCTGGTTGTCCTTATCTGGTCACATAGCCCTGGGTCAAAGATGGGTCCTGTGGTAGTGTTCTGTGCCACTCACTTTCTGTAGTGTGCAGTTCAGCACAGACAAGAGGACAGCTTTTGCTTCCTTGCACTGTCTCAGGTGGTTGTGTCAGGCTCAGCTGCCGTTAAGAGAGAAAGTTTTTAGCCACTGCAGCACTCGAGGAAGTGTCTGTGTCCCCTGAGGTCCAGATGTACTCTTGGCACTACTGGTGTATGCCAGATGCTGTGATGGTTTCAGGCTGCATGGGTCTAGCCATTTCCTGGGGATGGCACAGGCTGTCTGCCAGCCCTTAATTCCTTAGGGCTCCATCCAGTTTTGAACACCCTGACTGGCATATCTCCCAAGCAGGCCTCTTCTGTGGGGAGGAAGGCCCCTGTGGGAAGAGCCCAAGTTTGCTGTTCCTGTCTGAGAATGCATCAGGGGTCTGTTCCCCGTGTGAGCTTGCTCCAGCCTTACTGTTGCTGTCTCTGCCCAGGGATGCTGGCCATCGCCCTCAGCTGAGCAGGAACCTGGGCCCTGTTCTGCAAATGTCATTTTCCTTGTTGTGCTTTTGGCAGAGACCCAGCATTGCATTACTGCCCTGGACAAGGGGATGTTTAGGAGACTCGTGCTATGTTTGTGACTGCTTTCGGCGTTTTTAACAGGACACCCGGTACACAGATGCATGCTTGTACGATATAATGAGGGATGGAGGTAGCATAGGGAGGCGATGTACAGTAGCAGTAATATTTTGTGGGTGTTACCGAAGCTGCATCAGCGAAGTACTAGGAAGGTTGCCAGCATGACTCTTGGCAAAACAAAATCTAATGCAGGTCAGGACTCAATGTCACCAGGAAGATGCTGGTGATCTTGCACGTGGTTCCATGTTTCCAATGGATGCCGGAGCTTTGGATACTGATTTTACGTCGTTGAGACTAAAACTATCCTGTAAGGTTTCTTATAGTGCTGAAACTGTGGAAAATAGACCCATCTTGGAGTAGAGGAAGCATTGCAGCCCCTTCTCAGTTGTTTGAAGCAGCTCCGTGCAGCACGAGAGGTGAATATGGCCGAAACGAGGTTCATCTGTTTTTCACGACTTCTGTTCCAAAGTTGCATACTACTGTCTGGCAGGTCAGTCTCTGCTCTTCTGGTTTGGCTCCCTCCTGCGAGCATCACCCTGCGTAGCACTGTGTGGAGTGTACCCAGGGACTGTTACAGGAGACTGGCAGGGATGTTTTCTGTTGTTGTATTTTGCCCTTCTTCAGCCTCTGCTAGGGAGAGGCCAAACCACGTGGTGTGGAGGAGAGGCACTCTTCCTCCTTCCCTGGTGCTTGTTCCAGGTCATCTGCTTGGCATCAGGCCCTTCCTGAGAATGGGGAACTGCTCTTGTTTTCTCCCTACCTAATTTTCTTTGAAACTCAAAGGTAGAGAGGGTGATGGATTTTCTTCTAATTGTGACTGGTTCGTGGTCGCACTTGCAGTTGCCACAGGGCTGTGCTTAGGAGGAGCCACTGTAGAGGAAGCAGTTATTGTCACTGGCACCTGCCTTTGATTTAAGGGAGAGCGGCGCTGCAGAGGGTGGCTTGCCAGAAGCCCTGTGCAATCCCCGCATCCTTGATGAGCAGACTTGGGCTTATTGGTGCCTTGGGCAGCCTGGTCCCTGGTGTGGCAGGAGAAAAGGAGTACGGATGCTTGGGCATGGCTAGCCAAAACCTGTTCTGAGCCTTGGAAATGAGTGTGCTGCTGGGTGTTCTGACTGGTTCTCAGTCCTGCTCATGTGCACCTTGTGTGCCTGCTGCCCGGCTTCCAGGTCATGGAACAGGCCGTTGGAGGGGCATAGCTCCTAAGTGGCAGGGATGTCTTGATGGGAGCTATGACCCTTTTCTGGAGAAAGTGGTGTGAGGATGATGTGCTGCAGCACACTAAAGAGGCAAGTATGAACCTGTTCTGTTCTCACTGGGCACAGCCAGCAGGATGAGGCCTGTTTCCTATAACTTCAAATATTTCTGGAGAGTTGGGCTGGTTCTTTGTCAGCTACTGGTGTCTAGACACAAGTGGCTCCTCTGTATCCCAGTGTCTTTGCTGGATGGTCAGATGGGTGCATCAGACAGCGGTTCCCAGCCCCTCTGTGCTGCCAGTGGTGGGAGGGCAGTGGCTTCACCTGGCATCTTGTGCTGTGTTCCTGTGCAGCTGCAGGCAGAGGAATGTGCTAGCTGTGTCTTGGTGTCTTTGAGAGATGGCACTTCCCTGCCACGGACAGATTGTCTGCTGGCTTTCTCTAGAGTCTCTGGAGAAAACAGAATTTTATTGCTGGGTTTTGTTCCACCAAGAGTAGAAGCTAGATTTGGGGTTTGGTTCTTTTCATCTGTGACTTGCCATGCCTTGAATCCTGGTTAGGTATGATGGAGAACCTCTTCTGATGCTGGGGTAATAGCCTCAAGATGGCTCAAAGACTGGGCTGTGCACTGTGCTCAGTGGTGGGGCGTCACCCTGTTTTGTGAGGAGCTGTGGTGGAGTCAAGTCCTGGGCCAGAAGCCAGGTTTGTGATCCATGCCAGTGAGGGCGAGACTTGGAAAGCAAAGCAGAGCTCCTCCTGTGTGAAAGATGGCCTGAAATACCAAGCAAAACCACAGAGTGTTCCTTGTTCCTGCCTGTGCCTACTGGTCTTCCCTCTCCCTGAAGTATGTGGGGGGCCGTAGGGTGGATCTGCTAGGGAACAGAAGACCTGTGGTCCTCAGGCACCTCTGCTCCATCTTGCCTTTCCAGGCTGTTGGATGAGTTGACTTTTTGCTGTTTCTGCTTTTATGTTTTTTCCCCTTTTAATCCTGCTTTTCCCATTGCCACATCTTTCCCATCCTTGATGCTACTGATTTGAGGGCCATCTCCCGGCAGGTGGGCTGTCCAGAACAGTTCTGGTGCAGCTGGGCTGCTCTCACTGTCACAGCTCGGCTGAGCGGCTTTGGTGTTCCTTATTCTCTGCTCACTGCAGCAGCTGAGGAGAGAAACAGGCTGGGGCATGGTTTGCCTAGAAGATGCTGCACCGCACTGCCTGTTTACAGACATCATGCTTCTCAAAATGTAAGCACAGGAAATGCCGTGCTCTGCCGGGCCTGTGTGAGCAGTGTGAATGCTGCACTATGGGAGTCTTGCAGCCTCTGACAGTAGTGATATTCTGCTCTGCCAGAAGAGCAGAGGAGGTTTCAAGAGTTCTGCAGAAGCAGGGGTTTGGGTTTCTTCACCTCCAGCGTGGATACCAGGAGGAAAAGTATAAGGAAATGGCTTACCCGAAGACAGGAAGGGAATGTGGGGCTGAGCTGGAGACAGCAGTCAGGATTCCAGATTCCTGCTCATCGTTCTGCTTCTACTGAGCTGGGTCTTTGGGTCTCAGCCTTCTATTTGAGTCTAGGTGTAAGGGGGCTTTTCCAGCCCTCTGAGAAGCTGGAGACCAAGGAGTTCTCTCGTGAGGTATCTTCTCAAGATACTTGGTATGTCTGTGAACTCTCCAGTCACTGAGTTTCTCCATCTCCAGGATTTGACATGCTGAGAAAGATACAACTGGTACGGTTACAGCAGAAGTCACAAACGTTGTCCTTGGCTAGTGAGCCAAGAGCACCCAGTTCTCCAGGAAGCATCATGGTCTTTGCCTGTTTGGAGAGCCATACCCAGGTTTCTCTTAAGGGTTTGAGTAAGTGAAGCTGTTTCTCTCTGCTTGCAATATGTTCTCCCCTGACGCTGGCTTTGTGGATGGTCTTCCTTGGCTTGCCATCCTGGGCTTGGTAACTGACCAGGTGTGCCTTGGCAGCCTGGCAGGGACTCTAACAAAAAATCCATTCCTAGTATTCTCTTTGGAAGAAGGATTCTGCTAAATAGCCATGTGTTAGTGAACAGTTACGCTGCCTCATATGGGAAGGGGTTTTAGCAGTGGGTGCAATGACTGTTGCTTTCTTCCATTGTTACGTGGTGCTGGGATGCTGGCCTCTTGGGAAGGGCACAGTGTGGGGCTGCAATCAGTAGAGGATTCTGTCTGACAAACAGTTGGTTGCAGTAGTCCCAAATAGCTGTGGATGTCCACTCCCAGAGCTGCGAGGAGTTGGATGGGGAAGTCTTGAAGGGCAGTAACTGAGAGCAAGGGCTGCACCTCTGGGCAACTCCTAACAGCAAGCTGGCCAAGGCTGTGGAAAGCCCTGCAGCACTGGAGCTTTCACCACTTCCTCTGCAGGATTCGTTCCAGTACGGGTGTACAGCAGGGGATCAGGCCAGACAGGGCCTGAACAGAGTGGGTCTGGCCACAGGCGAGCCTCAAACACAGCAGTGAGGCCGGGCTGAAAGCTGCCTGTGTCCTGCCTCTGTGCAGCCTTGTTTGAACTTTTGTCTGGCAAGGAGAAAAAGGAACCAGGAAGACCTAGGGCTGGTCCAAGCAAGTTTCCTCTGCTCTCCCCACCCCCAGATGTAGTGGAGCAGGGAACAGCAGCAGCTCCAGACTACTGTCCCAGAGCGGGGAGCACTTTGGGGGGGCCTTGGTCACGACGGCTTTAGAGAAAACTTGGGTTTTTGCTTCGGTGTTCCCAGCCTCTTGGGCTGCAGTGCAGGGAGGGGGAAGTGAAACTGCGGTTCAGAACAAGACCTCTGCATGGCAAGAAAATTGCTGAGTAGCTGGTTTCCAGATTGCCGAGGTCCTAGCCAGGGCTTGGTGTGGCTGCCAGAAGCAACAGGCTTGGAATTTCCTCTGCTCGGTGCCAGCTCCTCTTGGGCTGGCCACAGCACCTCTGCTGGGGCCGGGGCTCCTCTCAAACCCACAGATGGGGTGCTCCCAGAGCAGGGATTATGCTGGAGCTGGAGTTGCCCCCCTAACTCTTGCAGCCTGGTTTCTATTTTCTTTTCCAGGGTCCAAGCTGTTTTGAATTATGCAGCCTGTGCCTCCCGTGGGGCTCCTTGAGCAGCCGCCTAACGAGCTGAGCTCCTGACAAACTTTGCTCTGGCTCTGACTACATTTGGAAAGTTTTACAGCCTTTTCAGAAAAAGGAAATGCCAGGAAAGGCCTGTCTCTTCTTACTTTTATGAGGGGGTCCCAGTTGTGAGGGGGTGAGATGGGTTCAGAAAAGAAGACAGGAAGGATTCCATATACTGTGGTTTATATGTTTCTAGTGATTCGGACCAGTGGGCTTGGAGCCTCCTGCCACAGCTGGGCACAGCAGGCGCAAGACCTGCAAGACTCTCGGAGAGTGCCTGATGGGCACAAGGAAGAGGTAATTCCTCTACAGGGAGGTGGTGGTCCGTGTCTCCCTCCCAGCTGCCGGCGTAGGGTGTTTGATCTTCTTTGGTGATGGTTTTTCTGAATGGCACCAGTTTTATTTCTGCTGTGGTCAGAGGTGGAGGCTCCTGCATGTGGATGCATGGCATGCTGATCTGCAAGACTGGTGGGGAGGACTGCTGCCAGGTTCTAGACTGGTGATCTCCCCAGGTCTCCTAGAGCGCTCGGGCAGGGTACTGTTAGATGCAGGGGTGCAGGAACACAGATGCCACCAGCACAGTTTTAGACATGAAAGGGACAGTCTTGTGCAATTTGCCTCTTGTGCTGAGCAGCCATGTTACGGGAGGAGAAGTCAGGGCACAAATTAAGGTGTGACTTGCCAGTTTTTCTCTGGGAAAATGGTGCTGAGAGAGGAACTGGGAGCCCTCCATTTTGGGGTAAATTTTGAGGTGTTTAAGGTCAGCCCTCGCATTTGTCTGATTTCCTTTAGGCACAGTCCACTGATCACAGCACTGACCTCCCAGCAGGCACTTACTTAGAGAGGTGCTGGAGGATACAGGCTGATCTTTGCCATCCTCCTCGCGTGTTTTCACATCTTGTTCCCATGGTGAAAAGGCATCTGAGGGAACTGGGGTGGGAGTGTTGGTTAGATATGGTCAAACTGCAGCAGCCTGGGGAGTTGCTTGGCTTCTCCAGTGGGAGGGATTGAGGTTTCTGTGCAATCTCTAGGCATCAGCTGCTGCCAGTCATGGTGGATGAGTGTCAGACATTGGTAGGCATGGCTCTGGGTGGAAGGAACCTCATACCATTCCTGCTTAGAGGGCTTTGCCTGTTATGCCTGTCATGAGAGTGACTCTAGATTGCTATTTGATTTGGCAGTTTGTACAGGCCTGGCAGCCCTTGGAGTGGGATGTGGATACCAGAAATGTGCCGCCCTCTCCTTTCTATTCATCGCACCACCCATCCCTGGCTTTCTGCTGTTTTGGGTAGGAGAAAGCACCTCTCCAGGTGCAGCATCCTGTCCTCCGCCTGGAGAATGAGTGATATGTCCCCTTTCCTTTCTGAGGGTTCATGGGCAGAAGCTGAGATGATGTTTGACAGTGGGGTCCCAGTGCCTTCACTGTGCTGCTAGGAGGTACAACTGTCACTCTCCCGCTGGCTTCACAGAGATTTGTTTCTAGGCTCATCCCAGCTTATTCTCAGAGCTTGAAGCACATGAGGAACTCCTGGGAAAAGTACTCAAAAACCAGACTCTTTCTTTGCTACCCTTTGTATTTCTGGGTGCCGTCTGTGCGTGTCTGGTTCAGGATGGCTGAAGTGGATGGGGTTTGTACTCTTTAGTTAGTTTCCTAGTTTTTCAGTGGGGAATCCTGCTCCACGTGAGCTCGACGCCACAAAAGAGACCTGTCATGTCTCACGGCCCCTTTGCCATCCTTGCCATGAGAGCAATACAAACCCGCAGGAAGAACGGATAAATGCAGGGCCATGCCGGTGCTTCAGTCAGGTTAGCAGCTTGGCCATCATCTGCCTAAGTTGCCTGCCTCTGTTGGAAGATTTGGCATGAAATTTGCTTCTTACTCTTTTAAAAAAATAGTGGATCACAGTATTCCGTGTTTGAATCTGTGCTTTGGAGTCTGTTTCAAAAACTAAAACACAGCAAACACCAACCCCTCCCAAAACTCAGTCCTGGTTTTGCTTGTTCCACATCAGTTTCACGTGAGTTGAAGTTGTAAACCTTTGGTTGATACAGACCTTTCTTTGCCTCAAACAGAACTTCACAGAGTACTGCCACTTACAAACGCGTTGATATAGGTGTAATTTTGCAGGTGTGTGTCTGTAGAGTGAGAAGAGCAATTTACCCACCCGAGAAGTTTTGTGGTCAGGACCTTCTCTGCTCCTCTTGCTGTATAATGGTTCTGAAGTACGCTGAGCCCCAACTACTGGTGGCAGATGGTCACAGTTTAGTCTGTTACGGGTTTTGTTCAAAGTAATTTCACAAAGTCCTAGTATTACTTATGTATTACTTAAATCTGTGGTGTTTAGTCATCTTTTCTAATGGCTGGTACAGACCCCAAATCTAAGCTGTTGCAGTAGCTAACTGCCTTTCACTAGGGCTCTCCTCAGAACTCCAAGCAGTAGCCTACAGGCCCCTGGAGTGCCATGGTAGGTAGGTTTGACATCAGCGAAGCAAAACGGCTGCCTAAGGTTTTATTAGCTCTCAGTCTGATCCCATGCCATGCTCCAAGCTCTTTCAGGGAAAGGGAATGCTGATCTCTTTTTGGGTGGTACTGAGCTTTGTATTTGTCATGCTGCAGCCAGATAGAAGGGTTAATTGCATTGCCCAACCTCAGGTTGAAATAGGACTGCAGAAGCAGGCAGCTGTAGCTGATGATAGGTTAGCTGGAGGGTAAGAGAGGACAGGTGAGCACATTCAAAAGTAAACGCTGTGCTTTGGCACTACCCTTCTTCCCAGACTTGACCTTGAGCGTGGTGGATAGCTGCTGTTTTGGTGTGTGTTCATGGCTGTTCCCGGCTGTGAGTGGTGCAGTGGCTGGGGCTGAGGGTACAGCCCTCAGCCTATTTGGGAAAGCTATCAGAGGTGTGCAAATAATTGATATCTCATGGAAACCCATAGCTGAATCCCTATAGCAGACGTGTCGGGAGGCCAGACTTCTGCTTCTCTTGATACTGTCTTGCCTCCCCATGGGTCACAGATGTTGAAGTGTCCCGAGCAGCTGTGTTGTCTTACTTAGAAGACTTGAACTCAGATTGTGGGCAAGCTTGAGGTTGGAGCTGAGCTGTGACTCCTGCCATGTGTGACACGCTGATGGTAGGGGAGGGACAAGGCAGAGCTGGGACCTGTCTCAAGAAGAGCACATGCCATCCAGGCTCCTTTTGTATGCAAGCTGTGTGTCCTTCCTGCTCTGAAGAGCTGCGACTAATGGCTGATCCTGGGCTGGGAAAGGAGAGGTATGGGGGAATTGATGTTGAAGCATCAAACGGTGAGGAATCTGTGCATTGCCCTTGGTCAGTAGTCTAATAATTTGTCTGATTTGCATATCAGTTTTTATTTTAAGAAGACTCAGGTGGACCCAGGTGCCAGACTGAATCTCAGTGTGCTGTAGGACAAGCCCAGGAACTGCTTGATTTGATCTGAACAACAAGCCTGAGGGTGGTATTGCAGAATATGCCAAAGACCCCTCTGGCCAAAGTCAATTCTTTTCCATACAAACAGGCAAGTCACACTTTTTCACATGGTTTTAAAGGCCTTTTCAACAGTCTGGGCAGTGAGAGGAGGTTGTGTAGACCCTAGTGATAATCATGATGCTGTCTGATGAGAGAGTAACTCTCACTAGGACCTGTTACTACCCTTGGGTGTCCCAGTAATACAGGGCAGTTCTCCAGGAGGCTGCTCCCTGCTGCTTTATGTCTCCTCAGATCATGCTGCCTGGCTTGCTACATTCCAGGTACAGGACAAAACTTACGGGAAGAAGGGTGGCTGTGGAGTAGCAACAGGGTGTAGAGGCTCCTCTGCCCATTGGCAAGAAACAAGAACCCAAGGGCTAGGTCTCTTTAGCTTGGAGAAGAGGAGGCTGAGGGGTGACCTCTTTCCTGTCTCTCAATCTGTGAGGGGTGGGTGTCAGGAGGATGGAGCCAGGCTCTGCTCAAGGGCATCTGGGGACAGGACAAGGGGCACTGGGTGCCAGCTGGAACAGAGGAGGTTCCCTCTCAATCTCAGCAGGACCTTCTTCCCAGGGAGGGTCCCGGAGCACTGGACCAGGCTGCCCAGGGGGGTTGTGGAGTCTCCTTCTCTGCAGACGTTCCAGACCCGCCTGGCTGTGTTCCTGTGCCACTGGGTCTGGGTGATCCTGCCGTGGCAGGGGGGTTGGACTGGGTGATCTTTCGAGGTCCCTTCCCATCCCTAATGCTTTTATGATGCTGTAGGCTGCCTTCAAGCCAGCCTAGCACCTTGACTTGCATTGAAAGCAGCATTACTGGGATTTGGCTTACTGGCCGCTTACCCAGACTTGTGGCCCTGTTGTGTGTCCTCCGCCAGGTGAAGCAGAAAATGCGGACCCCTACTCTGTGGGGAGTCTCCCCTTCTGGTCCCGCCGCGCTCTAGTGTCCAAAGAGGAGGCTGCAGACAGAGCTCTTGGGTTTGCTTCCTCTTTCTGCCTAGAGTCGGCTGTGCCTCCGTCCTCAAGCTCCTGCCCAGGCCTTAGCTGCCTGTGCTCAGCGATCACAAGTGCCAGGAGTAAAGACCGCGGGCTGTAGCTCGGCGCCGGCGCCCAGACCCGCGTGGCCAGGCTTGGCCCTGATGCGGTGGCTGGGCTGGCGTTCGCAGCCACCGCTGCTCCCCGAGCAGATGAGGTCTCGCAGTTTTCAGGCAGGGCCCTTTCCCCCGGCACTGGTAGTCTCCTGGGGTCTGTCTCTGACGGCCAGCCAGGGTCCTGGGACTCCTGCCGAGGTGGCCGCTGCCGGAGGGAAGGGCTCCTCCGCAAGCTTTGTGGCGGGCTGTGCCGTGTGTGCCCCGTTCAGCCACAATGCAGCAGCGTGGCACCAGCCGCCGCCTGCCTCCCCTTGTGGAGCGGGAGCGCTGCAGGCTCCCCGCGCCGTCTGCGGACATCTGCTGCCTCCTCCCCCACTGCTTCCTGGCAGGCGGCAGCCGCTTCCCCGCGAGCAGCCTGCTCTCTGCATCACCCCCACCCCGCACGCTGACCAAGGCTCCCTTCTGCTCTTACAGGCTCCTTTGCGGGGCCTTGAAATGGTGGTTCCCCTGGTGCTGGGTTGGCTCCAGGCAGCCTTCCGTCTCACCAGACAGTAGCTGAAAAAAACTCGGGGTGCCTGACGGAGGGGAGCGGCTTATTGAAGGTGATGCTTGGCCAGTTCTAGCTCGTGATTCAGACAGGCAGCCCTCTCCTTGGCAGGTCTCCAGTCGAAGCCTGGGGCTTGAGGCAGGCGCAGAGTCTGGGGCTAAAGGCTCAGAGCAGTTTGACTGGAGCTAATGCTGCAAGATCAGCTGTGAGCTGCAGCCCTGGTGCCAGAGCTAGTTGCTTTGGCCTAAATCTGCCCTGTGCAGCAGCAGGGGGCAAAGTTCACTGTTCCAGGTATTCGTTTGACCCGTTCAGGGAACAGTGATCCTCGTTTCTTTCTGCTGTGGTCAGGTGATGGGATGATATGTTCCTTGGGTGTAGAGGGTGGGTGGGCTGTGTGGATTTCAGGCTCCCGTGAGTAAATCTCAAGCTTGGTAGTCCTGTCATCAGGAAGCACCCTGGCAAAGTGGCATTTCTGTGGCTTCAGCCTTTTGGTACTGCTGCCCCAGTATATGTTTGGCATCAGAAAGTGTAGCAGCAGCGTGTGAGATGTTCATCATAAGCTCAGGCAATCCCCCAACAGTTGTCAGATGCCCTGGCTGCCCCATGTGTGCTTGTACCCTGAGAGCTTCTCCAGAGGTGAGAGTGGAGGAGCTCGGAGAGATGTAGCAGAAGGCTTTAATGAAGACGGCATAACAGACTTTACTATGCACTGGTGAGACTGCATCTGGAGCACTGTGTCCAGTTCTGGGCCCCCCAGTTCAAGAAGGACACAGAGCTGCTGGAGGGTGTCCAGCCTAGAGCAACAAACATAATGAAGGAAGCAGAACAGCTCCCAGATGAGGAAAGGCTGAGGGAGCTGGGTTTCTTGAGATTGGAGGAGGCTGAGGGGTGACCTCTCTCCTGTCTCTCAATCTGTGAGGGGTGAGTGTCAGGAGGATGGAGCCAGGCTCTGCTCAAGGGCATCTGGGGACAGGACAAGGGGCACTGGGTGCCAGCTGGAACAGAGGAGGTTCCCTCTCAATCTCAGCAGGACCTTCTTCCCAGGGAGGGTCCTGGATCACTGGACCAGGCTGCCCAGGGGGGTTGTGGAGTCTCCTTCTCTGGAGACGTTCCAGCCCTGCCTGGCTGTGTTCCTGTGCCACTGGGTCTGGGTGATCCTGCTGTGGCGGGGGGACTGGACTGGATGGTCTTTTGAGGTCCCTTATGATCCCTTGTGATTCTATGAAACTCTTTTTTCCTCCTGAAAATGGTGAAGCAGTATCTGGGAGCATGAAGGCAGTGCAGTTCTATGATCTTGGAGAAAGCCCAGAAGGAAGGCTGAGGTATGTGAATTAGTCAGAAGAGATGGTAGAGGATGAAAGAGGATTCAGCAGCTCTGACTGTAAAGACAAGTTTGGAAGAAGGAGCTGGAGGGATTGCAGGTGGGACATGAAAACAGAAGCTTGAAAAGATGGAATAAACGAAGCTGGTGGGCAAATTTGCTGTTTTTTACCTGGATCAGAAAGATGCAAGTATGATTCAAAAGGATGTAGACAAGACAACACAAGTCTGCATTTGGAGGGAGTGGGATTATTTTCTTCACTGTCACTGTTTTTGTGGTGGAGGGGTGCAAAGGCACAGCCAGATCTTGCCACAAGCCCAGAGGAAGTGTGGTGGTGTGGAGCATCATCTGTATGTGGTTTGCTGACAGTAGATGCTGGCCTCCCTGTTTGGTGAGCTAGGCTGTAGTCCATGCATAGACCAAGTGTAGATGTGGTATCGGGAGAGCTAGGTGACAGCTGCTGGAGGAGCCGGTGAAATCATCTGAGTGCCTGTGAAGGATGTGATGCTGCAGGGCCAGGATGGGGTAGGATGTGTCTCAACAGCTGCGTGGAAAGCTGAGCCAAGGTTCTGTGGTGTCACCGGTGGAGGGCCCTGGAGGACCCATCAGCATACTTTTGTGCATCAGTCTATGGCAGCTGGGACGGTGCTGCTGTGCACAGGGGAAGAGCCTAAGCAGATCTGGTAGCCAGACGCTAGTCAAGTGCTCAGGTTCCCCTGTTTGCCTGGGCAGTAACCACAGGCCCCTCCTCCTCACTGGTGCAGTGCTGAGCATGAAGGTGATGGAGCAACGAAAGATGAGGCATGCGTCTTGAGAGAAGGATGAGAAACGCCATGGAGAGCTGAGCTCCCTTCCTCTTTATGTGCTGGTGGATGCTCAGTGGGGTGAGGACAGCAGGGCTGGGTTGCAGGCCAGAAGCACTCACACACATTCCTGAGAGGAGGCTGAAATGCTGCAGGAAGCCATGCTCTTGCCTGTACAGGCGATCTAGAGCTGCTGGCTTGTATGGGTGAGATAATGAAACCGTGCCTTCCCCAGACAGCCAGACCATGTCCTAAGACCAGGAGGAGGCAGCTGAGGAGATGAGAGCTCTGGCAGACAGCCTTTAAAGTCCCATGTGGGGAATGGGAGCATCAGCAGCAGCTGGAGGCAAGACTGGTAGGTCCTAGTGTTTATATGATGCTGTGAAGCAGGAGGTGCCACGTGGAGGCCTATCACTGCCTCTCCCAGGAGATCAGTGTGGGAGAGAGGGAAGACAGTAGAGCATGATGTTGCCTTGTGAAGAAAACACCAGTGAACAGAGGCTGAGGGAGTGCCAGAGTCACCTGGGGAGAAAGGATGTCCTTCCCCTGAGTGAGAGAAGGGGCGCCAGGTGTCCAGGAGTACCCTGCTCGTGGTGATGTTATCTGAGAATGCTCCAGTTATTGCCTCTGATGGTGACTTTGTGCCCACAGGAGGCACAGTGTGTGACAGAGATGGATGTATGGACCGGTGTTGAGCTCAAGGAGAGTGAGAATCTGGCTCTTTTCTCTCCCAGGGTAGTGCAGGTTGCATTCTGTGAAGCACCTTCCCTCTTTGCAAAGGCTGGTGCGGAGCCTTACCCTGGGCACTTGACTCTCGCTTTTCTGGGATCTTGCGTTCCCCTTCTGGGAGTCAACTCCTGGACCTAGGTGGCTGGGTGGACTAGGTGCCTGGTGGACCAGGAAGCTGGCTGAGCTTACATGCAGGGCAATGCTGCAGCATTGACTGAGATGTCTCCCCAGTGTGGCCCAGTCCCATGCAGGGTGGCCAAGGCCATCCTCTGCAGGTCTGTAGCAGCCATCCTCCATATCCCCCCCCCCGCCCTGTCTTATCCAGCTGGAAGAGCTGGTGGGAGGGATGGCCCCATGAAGGGTTAATGGTGCTGCAGCCCTGCTCTGGCAGCCTGGGCCCTGCTGCAGGAGGTGTTGAACAGCTCTGCTCCAGTTGGCGTCTGTCCCAGAATGCTTTGGAAAAGCACTGACCTCTGACCCCCAGTACAAACTAAGCCCAGCACGTGGGAGGGAGAAATTACTCCCAGACCTTCAGGCTCCAGGGTTTACAAGCTGCCTGCAATAAAGCAGCCATTTTTTCTGACAGTCACTAAATCTCCCCTTTTAGCTCTGCTGCAAAACTACCCGTTGCTTCCCTCCCCTGCCCCCAGCCTCCTGTCTTGCTCCGTCTGCTCAAATCAGAAACATCTCTGACGGTGAGGCCAGCCTGTTTCCCCAAGGCAAGACTGAGGAAGCTCGAGCTGCTGGCCCACGAGCAATGTCCCTCACGCTGCAGCGGCAGGTCCTGCCGGATTTGGCAGCTGTGCGTGAGTCCATCTGCTGCTTCCCCCCTCAGCCAGTGCTGGCGGTGGCAGGCTCTCTGGGAGCCTTGCTGCAGCCACCCTTGGCAGAAGATCTGGCACCTGCACCCCACCCACATGGTGCACATCCGCACCTCTCTTCTGAGCCCTCATGAGGCTGTTGGGGCTCTATTGGAGATGACACCTTGTCCAGAGCAGCCAGCAAGCCGCTTTTCTGTATTGTTGTAGTGTCCGTGCTGGGGACTGGGAGCCAAAGGACAAAGCTTTCTTTCCTGGCTTCGCTGATGGCTGGAGCAGCTTTGGGCAAGGCTTTGGTCTTTCTTGGCGTAAGAGTCACAGGATTTGCACTTACCTGTCATCAGCTGCTTAGGTAACTTACTCTGTCTCTGCTCCCTGCAGTGAGCAAGGGATTAATCTCCAGGGAGGCTGTCCAGTTTCTATGGGAGATCACTGCGTGGGAGGCTCACAAGGCTTTATGAGTTCGTGATTGTAATGCCTGCTGCAGCTGCAAGGTGCCAAGCACTGCTTATTCACATACGATTTCATGACCATCCAGTTGTGTGGAAGCGCCAAATCGGCGTGTCTGGGGCCATGCTGAGCATGCCAGCATGTCGTGTTGCCACAGAGGGTGTGGGGAGCATGTGTTTGTGTTTGTACAGCGCTTTGGGAACAGAAAGCGCTTGAGTGGCTACTGTGCCATGGGCACTGTGGGATCCAGATAAATAAAATGGGAGCTGGTATTTCAAAACAGCCTCTTCCCTGCTCCTCCCACCTCCTGTTCGCATTCCTCCAGTGGGGAGCAGGCGAAGGTGGGGAGCTGGCTGTACTACACAGCCCTAGCCCACGGCTCAAGGGCAGCTGCAGTGGCCAGCAACCTACCACATAGCTCTTCCTAGCAGATTCAGGATGTCCCAGACACAGCAGGTCACCCTGGCAGTGGTCATGGCAGGAGTCTGGCACTGCAGATGGCACTGGAGGTGCAGCGGTGCGGACCTGTGCCGAGCCCCTGCTTCCAGTGTGGCAGGGAAGCCATTTTCCTAAGCGCGTCTGGGGCCAGTCGGGTCTGTTCAACGCTCAACAAAAAAAGCACATTCATGTGAATCCCCTTCTCCAAGAGCTTGGTTTTGTTTTTAAATCTGTATGGCAGGCGACCAAACTGGCTGAGTCAGTCAGCTGGCTGGCCACCAGAAGTAAAAATGTGGTTTTGTCCCCTCCCTCGTTCTCTCCAGATTTTTTTCTCCTTCACTTAGCGACAGTTTCATGTATTTACAACAAATCTCTTTCTGCCTCCTTCTCTCTTGGGGCTGAGACAAGTGGAGTCTGATTTTTCTTTTCAGAGTCTGTTTAGGGGGAGATGGTGCAGGGTGGCAGACTAGGTTTGCCTTCTCACTTCTGCCTGCAGGGATGCTTACTGGGAGGAGGGTAGCTGGCTGGGCTGATGGCAGTGTCCAGTGTCTGCTCTTTGCTGTCCTACTGGCAATTGGGTAGAGGGATTGAGAGGTGAACTGGCTTGCCTGAAGCTTTATAGGCCAGGCAAAGGAGCAAGTCCTCCTCAAATGCTGGCACCCGGCAGCTGTGTTGGCCGTGGGCACGATGTTGGCAGGCAGGAGGAAGCAAGAGGTGAAACTGTTTCTGGGTGTTTACGAATGTTTCTGGCTCCTGTGGCACAGGGGTGTTTGCTCTTCCACTGGGAAGATTGGAGCCAGTGACCTTCCCATGTGAATGGCGTGACATCTCGTGGAAGGGCAGCTCTGTTGTTGAGGTGGAGCAGAGGAGTCCTGCCTCTCCTGTCTGCCGGCAGGCTGTGGGCAGCTGGCTGGGTTTCAGGTGCCTCATACTGTTGGGCTGTGTACGATGCATCTATCCTGAGGACAGGGACATAGACATCTGTGAGTGCTGGGGGATGGCTTAGTTCTCTCCCTCCCTTCTGAATCAAATGCTAATGTGTGTAACAGGTATGCTGAAGCACTGGGACTTGGATACGGGCAGGAAAAATTTCAAAGCCTCTGCTTGCCACTGGCAGTATTTCTGGGCCTTCATTTCAGTCTGTTTAGGAAGCAGCATCCTAGCTTAAGAGGTCAGCCTTCCCCTAGGCTTGCATGGAAGTCAGTAGTCCCTGGCCTACCTTGTGCTCCTGCTGCACACATCACTGTGCCCAGATGCAGCTGGGCTCAGGCAGAAGGGTGCATGCACAAGGGGTAGTTCTCTTCCCTGTGGCCTGCAATTTCACCACCAACTTACACCCTATGCTTCCAAGTTCTGTAGCTAGTCTGTGGGTAGCCTCATGACCCATTCCCCGGGTGGAGGGGAGAGGGCACAGTGGGGGAGACAGGTGTGATCTGAGTACTGACAACTTGGATTGCTGCCTGTGGCAAGCCCATGTCGCAGCCTAAACTGTGAGACAGCTTGAGGGATCTGGTTCTGTGCTCCAGTTCCCAGAGGGTTACTGGGTGTGGATCATGTGGCACTTCACAGGAGTAAAGCTCGGCAAACAAACGATGCTCATGGAGCGGGAGGCGTTTTCAGATGTAACTCGGACAGTTGGTTTCAGAGACAAGTTTTGTGAATTTGTGTGTTGATTTTTGCTGTGAGTTGGTTTTCAAACACAGGCATCCTCCTTACTTTAGTAAGGGGGCTGTATGAGAGCAAGCAGACGCTTGGCTGCTGTGAGCCACGCGGTGTCTGAAGATACCTGCTCTGGGCTGAATGCGTTTTCTGCTTCCTCCATCCCGTATCACTGCTCAGTTTTGCGACATACTTTGAAGGCAGCAGTAGCAAGGAAGGGGAGAAGTTTGTTTTAGCAGGAAAGGATGTGACGGTCATGAAATTTAACAAGCAAAGCGAATCCTCCAGGGTATTTTGTTCTGTCAAAATGAAGGAGACTTAAAGTTGGGGAAACAGAGTGGGGAACAATGCCTGCGAGCTTGTGGTAAGGCTGAGCCTTTTGGCCATGTGGCGCATGGAGAATGCAGATATGCTGGAAACAACAGCTTAGTCCCTAAAAGATGTGTCTCTGCATGTGTAGTCGTGCCCCCACTTCTTCTCTGATGGTTGGTGGCCCTGCCTGTGCTCCACAGCCAGGCGTGACTGTGAAAGCAGTGCGGTGTGCGTGTATCTTCAGTTCATGTGGGAACTGGTAGCAGGACAGAAGCAGTGAGGAGAACTGAGGAGCGCTGCAGGGATCTGGTGTTTGTTAACAGAAGTTTCTAGGACTGGAAGTGAGGGCAAGGGGTGTTGCGCGTTTGCTGTGCACTAAAGGAAGAAGCTTTGAGGACAGGAAGTAGCTGCTCGGGATGCATCTCCTGCATTTATTTGTCCTAGTCCTCAGCCTGTCCTCACTTCTCTTCCCCTTCCCTGTCAATTAAGAGCTTGTGACTGTTGGGTTAAGGGTGTGTGGGAAGAGGAGAGCTCTCTACCAATACTTAACGTGTCTCTCTGGTGGAATAATTGTGCTTGATGTAGCCACACTTTCCCCTTAAACTTACTCGTGGTCGTTCGCTTAGCAAACGTCCAGGGCAGAAGAGCAGGAACAGTTTGTAATGGAATGTAGTAACTTGGAGTGGAGTGACCTGCAGATTGCTGGCACCTGTGGACAGGTGCTGCAGTAGAGACCTATTATTTTCCACCACATGAGGAGCCCACTGTGGGCCGAGCTGGTCCATAGGCTATTTTTGTGCAGTGCTTTAGGGGATTGTCTGTGTAAGTGGGTACTTGTTTGCTTTGAATTTGGCTGAGGAGAAAGAAATCTCACTTGTCAGTTCTGTGTTGCCCTGATTAGTGCAATTTCTGTCTTCTCAAGTCCTTGCCTAGTTGGATTGCAAACCTGTGGGGATCTCGAAATCCCATATCTCTTTCTGAGGGAAAGGGAGGGGCGGAAGTAATCCTGAAATGGATCTGCTATTTCTACCTAATCCTTTCTACCTGAAACCTCTGGCAAATGCCTTGGCCTTCAGCTCTGCATTTATACCGTCGCTGTGCTGCACTCCTCAAAATGCCAGTCCTGCCTTACAGTTGTTTGTGGTGTTCCTTCACCCAGCAATGTAATTTTTAATGTTAGGGGAGTGGAGGAGGGATGAATCCCTGAGGGACTACTTAACTTCTGTATCTGCTTCCATTCTGCTCCCCAGACAGGTGACCTGAGTTTGGCACTCTCTGTTCTCTAAGCACATCATCAGGTTACGCTTGTAACGAGGTCTGACCCGTGGGCAAACTTTTAAACAAACACAAACTCTGCATCAAATCAATACCTGGATCAATGGGGTTTTTTTCCTCTGTTAGAGTATGGCTATGTTGACTCAGTCTGCTGAGGCTGTTTTCCAGCACAACCCCCTGATGAAGCCTGACATAAGCTGGAATTTCATCCTCTTTCCATTGACATTGTCATCTGAGTTTAAGGTGTACCTGCATTTTGGGCTTCTTGGAAAGTGTGGCTTATAGTTCTTGTAAGTAGCTGGCTACCTCCAGTACGTCAGAGGAGTGAGACTGCGTGGCTTGGGAAACTCTGAGCAGAACTGTGGTGGTATGTGCTTTCTCTGCCCTTTCACCTTCCTGCTTTGTCAGGTTCCCTTTTGAATGCACCCCAGATAAAGCAGAGTGTGCAGCCCTCTAGCAGAGCAGGCTCCGGTCCTTGCTACCAGCCCCCATGTGCAGGTGTGCCTTGAGGGAGCCCAATGCGGTGTTTCTCACCGGTGGACATAGAGGCTTAACTCTGCATCTGCTGGCTTGCAGCAGGCATTTCCCACCACATTGCCATGGGGGCTAGTGACTGTCAGAAACAGAGGAGCCCCAAATCATCGTCATCCTGTACCACAACCTGGTACATCTGTGTTTCACTCTGGAAGGGAAAATCACTCTTACAGAACTTACAGTTAGAGATTAAAAGGTAACCATAGTCTGATCCTTGGGCGATCATTACTATTGCTGTGTGGAGGATGGACATTGGTTCTCCCCTTCCTGCGGCTCTGCCTGCATGTTGCCCTGTGGTGGTGTGTCAGTGGGGCCAGCAGCCAGTGCTGAGCCTCTTTGTGATGGTCCCCGCTGCGTGACGGATGTTTGGGTATGAGTTGTGCTTGGCACAGAGCAGGTGGACAGCACTGTGCCCTGAGGATGCATAGGAGAGCAGTCTTCTCCTGGACAATGTGTCCAGATTTCGGAGCTGTCAGCTTGTTTCCCATTTTGTCTTGTGAGTGTGAGGACGATAATTTTCTCCTGGCTTTGCCTGCATTGAGGTGAGGCTAATGGGTCTGGTGTAAGAAGGCTGAACCTACCGATGTCTCTGATATTTGGAAAGAGCTGTAAGAGTCTTGGAGCCCACTCTGCTCAGAAAGAAAGCTGTCATGTCTGCAGTAGGACCCTTGCCCCAGCTCTCTCCAAGGAGTGCTTGAGGAAATCCTGCAAGCCTCAGCCTGATGTGAGTAGGGTGGCGTGTCTTTAACCTCATTCAAATCAGGCTTTTCTTGCTTTCACAGTGAGGCTCAGGTGCCCAGAGGTGGGGTTGTTGAATTTACTGAGCCAAGCGTTGAACAAGAGAGCTGCATCCTCCTTTCCCTGTTGTGCTGCAAGATTAAGCTTCTCTTTCTGGATTGCAGTGCCTAGGGCCTGGGGACAGCGAGACCTCACAGGACAACTTGGCTCACACTGAGACCAGGCAGGACTGGACTGCAGCAGGAGAGGTGCCTGGTCATGTCCTATCATACTGCTGTCCCCCCTGGAGAAGAGGACCATGGCAGGGCTATTGTCGCATCTACTGGCACAGAGGTTTCCACGCTGTCTGACGCCCGTGCGCTGGTACAGGCATGCACATGTGTTCAGATGCAGGTGCATACCAGCGTGAACATGCTTGTGCAGATTCACATGGATCTGTGGTTAAGCAGACACACCCACACCAACGTGAATCCAAATAGAGCCATGATGATGCGGGCTAGCTTGCCGTCACAGAGGCAGACATGTTCATATCCACAGAGCTCCAGGCTTGTGCTGGCACAGGCGCACACTCCTGCGCTTACAGGCACAAGTGACAGAGCTAAGCCACAGCACTGGTCTATTTTGGGAGCACTCCTAAGAATTGTGAGCGTGTTTCAGATGTTAGTCTTAGATGGGGGAAAGCTAGAACAGATGGCTGGAGGGTTCAGAGCAGCAGCCCTGCTGAGAACAGATATTTATAGGCAGATTTAACCCTTGTTTGGTCTTTGGAGCCATGTTTAAAGGAACAGTGAAGCAAACACTGTGAAAGCCAAGTGGTGACCTCTGAGACTGTGCTGTCCTATCTGGTTTCTGTGAGCTGATTATCAGTGTAGTCTGGAAATCCCGTCTGTGCTCTACCTCCTTTGCAAGCACAAGGACGCAGCTTTTCCGAGGCCGTAGAGTCTGGTTTCTATAAGCCACAGTGAATCTGGGCCACTTGTGCTTATTACTTGCTGTCCGAGCTGGGGCAGTGGGTACTGCGTCTGCCATGTGCTTGCGTGACCGGCAGAATGAGGACAAAGATTGTTTTGTCCCTCTTGCCCTGATTTTTTCTTCTTTTTTCCCCCCTCTTCTTCCCAGACGTTACCCATCTTCTTCCTTTTTCTGGTTAGAAGGAGAGAGTGTGTTTCATTTCAGGCACGCTGCTTGTAAGGAGACACAGATTAAACCTTGCCCGGTGGTATGTCAGATGTTTTCATCTGCCCTCGGCTTGGGCCCTCTTGCTCAAGCATTTAGAGATGACCACAATCCACCTGCAGCCTGTGGTTTGCTGAATAGAGCTGCCTGTGAAGTGGGGACCGTGTTTGTGTTGACAGATTTGTAGCCCTTTCTTTGAGAGCAGACAGCCTTCTGCTTGGGACCCGAAGTAGTGTTGTATTTAACTTGTATGTTGTGTCTTGAAAAGGGCTTGTGGAGCTGCGTAACAGTGCCAGGAGAGAGTCATCTGGGGGGAAGGAAGAAAGTGATGCCCTCAGGTGGGAAATACGAAGAAATGACAGAATAGTTATCTGGGAGCTGCAGGGGAGAAGGCTCTGGCTCTGAAAATATGAACTGGGGTGTGGGCCTGGGGAGCTGTGTGTCTCTTCAGCCTGCTTGTCAGCCCAGCTCTGTGGAAGTTAGGGAGCAGTGGCGCCTCTGAGCTAGTGCAGGGTGCCGGGCTGAATTAAAAAGGAGTATCAGTGGGGACTGCTTCTCTTTGTCATATCTGTGGCTAATCCAGATGTTTGGAGCCGTACTCTGTAGCATCGCCTGCAGGCCTGTGCCCAGTGCAGGGGTCCTTGGAAGGCGCTGCACAGTACAGGGCTGTTTTCCGCTTCTGTTTACACTGCTATGCTCCTGTGGACCAACTGGAGCTGCTTCTGAGGTTGGAGGCAGCATGCAGAGGCTCTAAGTCAGGCTCTTAGCCTAGAGTCAGGATCTTGGCTGAGGTTTTTGTGCAGGCTCTCGGCGTACGCTTCAGTGAGCTGAGTTTGTTGTTGTGTACCCTGGTCCTGTGCCCAAAGGAGCATTAGGCTCTGATGGAAAGCCTGGGAGCTTGACAGTGCCTGGTCTTTCCCTGGGTTAGGACTTCCCAGTGGTGCTGATGTTGTGTTGGGGATCAGCTCTGTCTTTCGGGTGTGAACTGGGAGCATCCCAAGTCCCCCTAGCATTGGTGTGCTGGGGCTGGAACATGCAGATATGTAGGAGAGCGGGGTTATGTTGGAGCTGCTTACTCCCTTGTTTATTTATTGCTGTTTCAAACCATGTAAGCTTCCAAGCTTGACAGAGTAGTCACTGTTGTCTCTTCCATAAGCTCTGTGTTCTTGCCACTTGTGTGTGTCAAGTTAAGGAGTCGTCAGTATTCTCAGCAGCACTCAGTCCCAGGTCAGCACTTGCACCTACCCCTGCAGGGTAGGGTGACTTTGGTGTGAGAAAAACCTGGCTGCTCCTGCTCCAGTCCCCGGTAGCACATGCAGAGAATGCAGCTGACCCTGCTGAAGACTCAGGTACGGTGCTGGCAGTGCTCAGCAGCCGGCTTGCAGTCTTGTCTGCTGCATACTGGTGTTGGCTGGCAGCTTTCTGCCTGTGGCTGTCTGATTGCATTTTCTATGCAAATTGGTAGGAGCAATGTTGCTCAGCAGAGCCATCAAGCATGCTGGCATGGTGCTCCAGAGGCTCAACTGTCCCTGTCTGCTTCCAGGGCCCACAGGAAGTACTAACAGCCACTGGTCTCCTCCCTGAGTGGAGTAGAAGTGTGCTCGGTAGCGAGATCCCACCCAGTGGGTACCTGCCAGTCCCAGAGATATGCCCATACTTGCCTGGCTTCCCACAATGGTCCCATTGTTCCTGAGAGGGCAAGGAGGAGGTTGCCTGTAGCTACCTGGGCATTGTTAACCCTTTGCCTGCTAGAGCAGGCTGCAGGGCTTTTGTGGAGCAGGAGATTCCTTGGCAGGTGAGGAAGTATGAGGAAGGGAGCTGCACGGGAGCTCCAGCCTCTTTCTGCCACCTGCCTCCAAATCCATCATTTGCTGCTGTTTTGAGGAACACGCAGCTAGAACACACCTGGGGATGACATATATGGAGAGGCAGGACCCTGCTGAGCCTTGATTTCCTCTGACAAGGTGTAGGGAGCTCTCTTCCATGCTGCTGGTGGCAGGGCCTTGCTTTGGGAGCAGCCCTTGTCCAGCTCCAGTGCAGCTGCCAGTGGCTGTGTTACTCTGGCCCTCATGCATGTGCCAGATCAGGACATGTATTTAGGAATGGGACATTTAGGGTGCTGGGGTGCTAATTCCAGTAGCTGAGGTATCAGTGTCGAAACTGTTTAAAGCAATTCCAGACTCATCAAAGTGCCTTCTTCCTTCCTGTCCTGTAAGATGATCTTGAGTCAGTGTCTTGCTTGTGGTCTGCTGTACTTGTGGTTCCTGTTGTTGAGGCACAGCCTTGGAGAGCACAGGCATGCCTTGTCAGTGTGCTCAGGCTGCTGGGGTACAGGTTTTACACCCAAGACCAATGTCTGTGTTCTAAGTGGACAAGTATCCTGTTGCTGGCCAGAGAAGCTGGACACGTGTCCCTCTCTGTTGGCCTGCTTTGCGCTGCACAGATGCTTCCTTATAGCTTTCTACCTCACTGCTTCTCCTCAGGGACTGATTATAGGGCAGCCTAATGCAGCCCTGCTCTGCCACAGATTTCCTCCAGAATCTGTGGGATTGGGGAGAGGAAGAGGCACTTGGCTGGCATGCCAGGACTGCATGCAGGAAACTTTCTGGCTGGCAGTCTTCAGAGCTGTCCATCCCAGTGTGTCTTGTGTTAGCGTGGAGACTTGCGGGTTGGCTCGGTAATCCTGATGGATGGGAACTTTGAAACCTACTAGATAGCGTGGGAGCATCTCCAGTTAGTTCTACTGAAAATCCCGCAGCTAATTTGCCTGTATGATAACCTGCACAGACACCTTGCTTCCAAAAGATCTGTTACCTCTGCTTTTCCCACTAGGTATCCTTTGCACTTCCCCCCCCGTTCTACCCGTCTTTGTCGACACAAGTTTGTCCTCTTGATGCGTTCTGCTTTTTAAATAACAGGACAACTAAAGTTGAGTGTGGAGGGACAGTGGATTGGTTGGAAGTGCTTTGCAATCTCAGTTACTCTAGCAAGTGCTAGTGAAAGAGATGCAGAGCTTGATCTGACTGAGTCTGCGCACTCGGCCTCTGGCAACGGAGACCACCGCAAACCCCAAACCTCTTGTGAACCTCAGGCATAAGGACTAGAGGAGCATCAGAAGTCCTTGTCATCTCAGCACATCATAGATTAACAAGACCTCTCTGCTGATGGAGAAGAGGGGCTGATTGGGAAAGCACCTAGGACAGGCTGCTCTTGTGTCCCTTCTTGCTGTCTCTGGATATATGGCTGCTGTTAAACAGCACCCCAAGGATCACAGTGAGTGAGACAGTGTGATTTTGGGCTCTTTCTGCTTGCTTCCTGTGAGGTGGTGGGAGGCATGGGTCAGGTTTAGATTGTTGTGTCTCTGGAAGAGGTTGGTGAGCTGCAGGGGTGTTTGCATAGTGTAGTCCCTGGGGTTTGGGGCTAGGTCTGTGGGGGAAGGCCATGCCTTTCTGTATCCCATGAGTGAAAGATGGGGAATTTCAGCCCAAGGTGTGGAGGTGGTTTCTGTGAGAACTGTGCTGAGGAGGTGAAGCAGCTGCCATTTCAGGGTGCACAGTGGGGAAACTCCTCTCTGGATAGGTGCCAGTCCACACTCTTGATGGTGAATCCAGGCAGGGAGTATGGGTTTCCCACTCCTCGACATCTCTCCCTCCCTCTCTCCGGCCCAGTGCTGGAATCCCAGCAGGCAGCTGTCACTGCTCAGCTGCAGGATCTCTGCAGCCTGTGCTGGTTCCATCCAGGCTAGGGAAGGTGAAGCTGGGGAAGGTGAAGCATTTCGCAGAGTGGAATTTCCTGTGAGGGAGATGCGCAGCCTCCTGCCCTCTGACCTTACACCCCTGTGTGCCTTAGTCATGATGGCATGCAAATATGAGGTGACCGGGTGGGGGCTGGAGAGAGCTGCTGGGAAAAGGAAGTGACCTCAGATGGGGTTTAAATATAGAGCCCAGGCTCTGCTGCTGGGCCTGGTATTTATAAACCAAGCGCTTGGCGACTCTGCGTCTCTTCAGCAGTCTGGGCAGAGGACATGGTGTAGGGGTGAGGTGCCAGGGTGGCCGGCCTTGCTTTTCACCCTTTCCCCTTCATTTCTTTGCCAGGCCCTCAGGTGAGCTGGAGTACATGTAACCATGTGCGCCAGTGCAGCACTGGGCAGTCTGCAGCTCCAGAGCTGCTCCAGCCTCTGGTTTCTGTGCTGGAGTGTTATTTGTACATTCTATTTAGTGTTAGTGCTGTGCGCAGGAGCCCAGCTCATGTGTATTTGGAGAGTGAGCCGGGAACCCAGGGACACTCAGTGGTCTGAAAAACGTTCACAGTCGGGTGAAAGTAGGTCTTTCGGACTAAGCCTTCACACGCACTGCTTAAAATGTCTAATTTCCTCTGCCATGAGCCTCCTCAAAAGCAAACCTGCCTGTGGCTCTGCTGGCTGTGCTGTGTGGAGCTGGTGAGGTACACAGCACTGAGAGGTGGCCGGGGTGTCCCTGCAACAAGGGTTTCCTGCTCGGAAGATTTTGCCCTTCTTCAGGCTAGAAAGTGGCCCGAGTCTGCATGCCAGACCCAGCCTAGGAGGTGTAGTGAGTTGGCCCATGCTCAGTGCTGGGCAGGCTGTCGGTGCTCTGGGTGATGGTGACACCTAGCGGCTTCGTTCCACAGCCTCCACCTCACGCCCAGAGATGGGACACGACATGCAGCACCTTGGAAAACTTACCAGAGCTCCTGGATAGCTGGCATGGAGGTGGGTCAGCTCTGGGCAGCAGAACGCATGGCACTTGGAAGCTTTTCCGTCTCTTGCTTGGAGACAGCAGATAGAGAAGAGACAGAACGTGACATCCAGAGTTGAATGCCTGTTGCAGAAGTTTTAGGTGTCCCAGTGTTGCTACCTGCCTAAGCCACACAACTGCCATCTGCAAGTTACGGTCCTCCAGGCATTCACCAGAGGCGGCAGTGGGGGCATCCAGCTGTCACACTGGCCTGCGACTCTAGCTGGATTTCACATACTGTGGGAAGATATTCTGCCTCCGAGGAAGTTAAGGCTCCCTGAGCAGCAGCAGTACTGTTGGAAGAGATTTCTGGCTTAGCTCCCTCACCTACTGGATGCTGTTAGAGCCCTCCAGCCTCCCGTGCAGGAGACACTTGGGGCTTCCCAAATCACCTCACTTCACCAAATCACTTTCTCTCCAAGCCTGTTTCCACCTGTGTTATCTGAGGATGTCTGTCCCTGTGCAGAAGGGAATACGAATCTGAAGTTTTGCCCTGCTAAAGAGGTTTGAGACTGGAGGCCAAGCAGCCTGCTGAAACGCATCATTCCTGAGGCAGCTCCAAATGGCAGGAGATCAGCAGGGCCTGCCAAAACAACTCGGAACTGGTGGGATTCAACAGAGCATCAGATTCTCTTTTCAGGTCGTTTAGAACCCTCTAGTACAGCTTCTGAGGGTACCAGCTTTTCTGCCTTTTGAAGGGGCATGAGAAGGATCTGACAGATGAATAGAAAACAAGCTTATCCAGGCATGTGCCGGTGTAAGAGCAAGAGGGTTTCTTGATGTGTTCAAAACAGACAACTGTCAGCAGTGTTGCTCTGTGGAAGTCCCTCCCAGTGTCTCCAAGTCCTTCTAGCCGAAGCAAGGCTCAAATTAAAGCCTGCATGTAGCAGTAGCAGCCTGGGTTAAGACTGGCGGTAAACACACATACAGTGGTTGGGGGACAATCCTGCGGTCTGTGCTTGTTTGGCTCTGGTGGGTTCTGTGGGTCATCTGTCTATTAGACCCCAGCGCTGGCTCTTGGCTGGAGCTGTCTGGGTGACAGCTAGTGCTCTTTCACTACTGGTTTTGAGGGGTTTGTTTGTCACTGGAGCAGGCTCAAACCTCATTGAATAGTCTTGCAGAAAGGACTGTTTTGGAACAACTGTTCTTGCATGAAAAAGTTCAAGTTCCTGATGCTGTTTTTCTCAAATTAGAAGTGATCCAAGAGTCTTAGACTTCAGAAATCTTGCTTCTGGAAAGTTTGTCTTTGTGCAATACTCTGACTTTAATGAAATGGTATGGCATTTCTTTGGAGGTGTTCCAGTCCCTTCTGCTTTTAACTCTGGGAGAACTGGTAATGTAAGAGTGGTGTTGAGCACCGCTGGATCAGGTTTGTCCCAGGATTGCCTCTAGTTGTGAGCGTGCAGGTGATTATCAGCAGCAGGAGGTGTGCTTCGAGAGTGTTCGCAGTGTCGGCCTGGTCTTGTTACTTTCTGAACTGACTGTCAGAGAGGGCCTGGAAGACTTTCTGCTCATTACATCACTTTGTCACAACCTGTCTTGTGCATTGGGCGTTAGTGAGCTATGGGGCATGTCAGTACAGCTCAGGAGGCCCAGGTTTTGATCTTCACTGTGTATGTGCAAGTCAGTAGTCATTCAGGTTTCACAAGAGCTCTTCGCAGCATCTGATGGGAGGGAGGTGCAGAGAAGCATCTCCTTGAATCTGCACTGATTTTGGTTTCCCATATCCCCTCTTGCCCTTTCTCGCAATAGGGGTAGGATAGCATGGCAGCAATGTCAGATGGCACTCAGAAGTGGAAGCTTCTGAACAGGCAAGCTGGCCACTGGGAGGCTTTTCTGCTCCATAGGGAGCCAGCCACAGGCTCTGCATTCTTGTGGCAGTGTTGGGGATCTGTGTTATCATCTTTGGAGGGAGCAAGAGCACGATCAACCAGAAAGTCCTTTGGTAATGCACTGGGGTTTGGGGTTTCTTGAACTGTCATCTAGCAAATCTGGTACTGGGGATATGTCACCCTAAGATCTCCTTGCCCAGGGCTTCCTCCTCCCTCTTAGCTGCTGTCCAGACCCTGCTGGAGGAGACTTGCTGAAAGCAGGTTTTGTAGTCCTATTTTGAGGTTTCTCGTCTGCTAAAGTTACAGTCTTTGAAGCTGTGGCTTTTCCTATGTACTAGGTGCAAATACTCTTCTGTAAGCCACCTTCCCTGCATGAGGTAGGCAGAGTAGTCCCTCCCATTTGATGACGGGGATTGAGGCACCCAGAAACAGTACATCTTCCTAAGGGTCACTCACGGAATTGGTGGGAACCCGAGGTGGAAGCCGGGAATCTCAGCTTCACGCTTTAACCGCTAGGAATTAAGTTTGCCATTGTTTAAAACTACTGGGCTGGAGTGGGTGTGTTGCTAAATTTCAGGGGGAGCTAGATTTGTATGCAGTCTCCTTCTTGTCATGTCCTTTTTAAGATGTTTTGGATCATTTGTCTCCCTGTGTCAGGGTATCTGCTTTCTAATTACTTCTCTTCTGTGGCCCAGATGTGTGGCATGCCTGCTGGAATCCAGTTTGAATCTAGGGGCATGTGCACAGAGCTTACAGCAATTGAGATGTCTGTCAGCATGCCTGTCTGATGCAATCGGACAGATGTGAGTCTGGGGTGGATCCCCGCTTTGCATCTGCAACAGGATCCAACTATTGCTACCCTTGAAAGCAGAGCAGAATCCACAGGCAGCTGCTTCTGGCATTTCTCCCACTTGGAATTGTGAGGAAAGTGTGGTCAGTTTTGGTGAAGACTTGAAAACAGGGCCTTCCCAAGGTTAAGCCATGCCCCTCCATCAGCGTAGGGTGGCTTTCCTGTCCTGCATTGGGCTGAGGCAACACATTCGATGTCCTCCTTGGAGCACCAGCTGTCTCCCAAAACAAAGGAAGGAGGTGGATATCCCAAAAATGTGTCATTCCAGAGGGACCTGGCAGCCAGTGAAGCTCATCCATGGGGCAGGCAGCGTCGGAAGGTTTTTGCTACAGCAGCCGCCGGGTCCTTTGGGATCAGTGCGCGTGTTCCCTGCAGTCTGACCTGAGGACTAGAGGAACAGGGGGTGGGTGCATCTCAGAGTCTGTGGACTCTGCAGGTGTGGTCTGAGCACGGCCTGGTTTCCTGCTTCCTTCCTCAAGGTATTCACTTGCCCATGCTTTGCTGCACTGGGGCTGTACTGTAATGCTGCTGAGCACTCGCATTTTCAGTAGAGCATTTAGGGATCCGTTTTGAATGCAACGTCGTGTCCATGGTGATGTGCCACAGGCAGACCCGGATCTTGTAGCCTATCTTCAATATTTTGATATTGATGGTGGTGGTGGTGGCACCTTCTTGCCTGGTCTAGCCAAACCCTGGTGTCAGTCAGTTTGAGACCCTCGGGACAGCAGTGCAGTGTGTTGCAAAGCTTGTGGCGTGGCAGGCAGGGAGGGTGGGGGGGCTCTGGGCCACCAGCAGTGAGAGCTGCTGCAGGGCTTGCTTTCTGGAACACTGTCTGGCAGCAGCCTTTTCCAGCAGTATTGAAGGCTCCCTGCAGTTGTCCAGCCAGCGGCTGTTGGCAATGTGTGTGCTCAGTGCTGCAGCCTATGCCATATAGACCTTCTCCACCTCCTCGCTTGCCCTCTCTGGTTCTCCTTCCCTGCTCTGCTCCCCTCCCCCTGTGAGCAGTTTGACAGAGCAATTGGGCAGGCACTGGGACAGCAGCTCTGACATAAATCTCTCCTGGTGTGGAATGAGGGGTATAAATATCCAAAGAGTGATGTGATCTTTCCAGCTGCTATTAATAGGTCCCTGGAGAACAAGAGCAGTGAGCAAGACTGGCTGACTCTTAAAGGGCTAGCAACTCCCTTATGTGCTGTGAAAATTAATCAGTGTCGTGGCTCACCATTTTCCTCCAGGCTAGAGCAGAACCCTCGCTGAGGTGCATGGGGAGGAGGAGGGAGCAACTAACGACTCGCTAGTTAGGAAGCAGTGCTAGGTCAGGCTGTGCACCAAGGATCCCACTAACTAGCTAGGAATGCCTAGGTGGGTGGTGTGATAACGTTGTTGGTGCAGGCTGCTCTAGTCTCGGGCACGCAGGCATCACAGCATGCCAGCCACCAGCTCAGCCTTGCTGGGAGGCAGGTGCCAAGAATTCCCTTTTGCAGGCAGGGAACTCATTGCTGATGGATAGCAAGCTGTGGCCTGCACCTTGCAGTGGTCGTTGTCTCTCAGGGATTGCAGATCTGCCCTGTGTGCTTTGCATGCCATTCTGGGTATGGAGTTTACCCTAGCAGAGTGAGCACTTGGCTTTTGCCAATACTACCTCTCCAGGCCTGCCTTTGGCAAGGCAGGAGCAGTGTGTGTAGTGCTCTCAAGCGCTTGCAGCACTGTTTAAGAGACGTGGGCTTTGGTCTGGAGGCAGTGCTTCCTGTCCCTGGGTGGCAGAAATCTCTACACAGCATCTGGCCTCCATGGTCCAGATGGGAGGCCCAGGAACCTACATGTACTGGGAAATTTCTCTGCCTGTGCACAGGAAAGGTTCTTGAGTGTGTTGTGGGCGTGTCACGCAACACACAGAGCAGGCAGAACCAAACACAGTAATGCAGTCATAAAATTGTCGAATGGTGGGTGTGGGAAGGGATCTCTGGAGGCCGTCTAGTCCAGCCCTAAGTGCCATGATCACTTAGTTTACTTTCTTTTGCGTTTGATCCCTGAAAACTAGAGAAGACTGATGGAGAGTAGGGGTTTCTGCAACTTTGAGGTCACTGGCTGACGTAGGAAGGAAGCTATAGCCGAGGAGTGTGGGGCCTTGGAACAGAAGGAGTTACGTGCTCTAGATAAAGAAAGCCAGGAGTATGAGGCTGTGCATCTTTCTGCACTGGAGCTCTCTGAGCGCTTGCCAATCAGCATGTTCAGGCCAGAAAGAGTCAGTGTCTAAGAGCCGTGTTTGAAGGCCAGTAACTTCCTTTGTTCTCGCAGCCCCCGACATGAGACTGTGTCATGTTGAAGAAGGCTACTTGCTGCAAGTAAGAGGTGCTCGTAGACCAAAGAGAGATTCACCCTGCAGTTGCCGGAGTTCTATATTGAAGTGAGCGTTGGTAACAACCTTTCACAACATGCTATCTGCTCTGGTACTCTGGAGCTGCATCCCGGTAGTCCAGTGCCTGGGCAGCGCTCAAAGGGAAAGAATCTCAGTGCAAGGCTAACAGACTCTGCCAAGGCAAATAGATCGTGGAAGGAGGGCTGGTGGAGCATTAATCAGCTGTGCGTACATCGTCAAACCCAGAGGCCTGTGTGCCCTGCCTTAACCACTTCTTCCCTGAAACACTCTGCCTCAGTCTGCAGACTGGTCTGGGTCTGGAGCAGGAGAGCCTCACCCTGCTATCCTGGCAGTCCCATGGCATGTTGCATCATTGTGCTGTGCTGGGCTGCTGCTGAAGTGCATGCTCCCTCACCCAGGTCCATGGAGCAAGAGCTGGAATGGTCTTTCAGGCCCCTGTGAGAGACAGGGAGTACTGCTTAGCCGAGGAGTCCCTGCGATTCCCAGATCTGCCCTTGCCTTGCAATCCACCGACACCTTCTTGTTAGGTGCCTCAACCTTCTTAGTCTTCCTCTTCCCCATCCCATCTTTATAGGCTAGTATCAAGATTATTTTCTGTCTGCTCAGTTGTCTTTGTGTTTTGCAGAACAAAGGGAGCTAAATTTAGCAGTGTAAGGATCCCCAAAACCAATACAGCACCCAGTTTCTTTCAAGGGTTTCAAAGCTGTCTAAGTTCTGGAAATACCTGCAAAGTAGCTCTGAGTATCCTTCTGCTCGCCAAAGGGTCGGGCTGTCAAGGAGCACCTTGTTCATCACAGCTTCACAAGTGAGGGGGTTTGTGTTGCTGTTTGTGCCCTGAAGCAAGCTGGCAAGTTAGTTGTGCCTGGGAGAGGGTTTGCTGCTTGTCTGGAGGCAGCTAACTGAGGATCAAAATCCTTTGCCTGAAGGGACCAGGGCTGTTTCCCCGGCATGAGCAGCTCTGGGTTGTGCCTTGCTGCAGGCTCCGTCTGGCCCTGTGACCAAGCAGCAGTCCCACTGCCCTGACCCTGGGCAGTGTCTCTGGCAGCTGCACCCATGCAGGGGCACTGTGCTCACCTCTGCCTTCTTGTCTCACAGGTTTCTGACCAAAGGGCCAGGGAGCTTCCTCCACTGGCGCTGTGGGAAGCTTTAGCCAATCCAATGCACCCTGACAACAAACTGCCCAGCCATGGCAAGGCAGGCAGCAGCAGTGCCCCGGCCCAGCACCACAATGTGAGCCAAGCACCCACCTGCAACCTGGGCTCTAAGGGTGTGGGGGCAGGCAGCCATGGCAGCAAGGCCACACAAATCTCCCCTGGCAACTCTGGACTGAAAAACAGCCAGAACACTGTCCCAAGCTTCAGCTCCTTGAAGGGCAAGGTGAAACGGGAACGAAGCATCTCGGTGGACTCTGGAGAACAGCGAGAAGCCAACACCCCTTCACAGGACACAGAATCAAAAGGTAATAGCCTCCTGAATTTTGCCTCAGCACATCCTCATCATCGCTCCAAGTGTCTTGGGCCAGCACTGTGCCTGAGAACAACGGCTAGAACCTAGAATGTATCTGAACAGACCTCGTGCCCCCAGGAAAGCTTTGTCTCCATTGCATTGGGGAATGTTGCTGTCGTAAGCATTTGTAACTTCATCCCAAGTCCCTGGGTGCTTTCAGGCAAACCATGTCCTCTCTGAGCTGTGTCAGCCCCATCTGAGAAGTGGAGGGAGCATGCAAGTTTACAGAGGGCACAAACGCCCCCTGCCTGCCTGATGACTCTGAAGGGCAGGGTTTGGTTCCTTCAAAGGATGTGGATGTGCCCTCCCATTTTCAGGTTTCAATTGCTAAATCGCAGGCCTGTTACATTTTAGGGTTATTGCTCAAAGCTCTTTGGTTTGGAACAGCATTTGGACACGTCCAGTGTTTACAGACTTGTTTCAGGCAGTACAAAACACATCTCATTCTGAACCACTAGTTCTCTTATGGGGGGTCTCACCAGATCTGATCACAAAGACAAGCCCAGACTGAGACGATCGTTCAGGATCATTAGCAAGGCTGGGCAGATGTTGGTGTAAGGCTTTCCACAAAGTGCATCCTGGCTGGGTTGGCAGTGCCAGTGTTCGGCGTGCAGCAGGGCATGGCCTCAGCTTTCCCAGGCCCTGACAAGTGTCCTCAGCATTTAGGATAGCTCTGTCCCTTTGCAGGTGAGGTGGCTCCACGTAGCAAGCGGCGGTGCGTGCTGGAAAGGAAGCAACCGTACAGTGGGGACGAATGGTGCTCTGGGCCAGACAGCGAGGAAGACGACAAGCCCATCAGCAGTGCACACAGTGAGTGTTTGCTTCCTTCACAGTTCGGAAACATGAATCAAGCCGGGACCTTCCTCTAGCACGGCAGGGCTGGTGGCGCTGGCACCTCCAACACCCAAACTCTTTATCTGTTTTGTATCTAGAGTTCAGTTTACTTTTAGACTGTGACCGGGCACGATCCTGCAGGGCCTGAGGGCAGAGAGAACAAAGAGAAAGCGCATACAGCCGAGTAGTGGGTGGCCTGGGTGCCTGCCGGCGGCAGCGCTGTAGCTGTCCTCTCCAGCAAGTTCCTTTGTGCTTCGCAGCACAGTCCCCAGCGCTGCTGAAAGGACAGTGCTGCCTTCCCACAGCAGCCTGCTCTGAGACCCCGCGTTAGAGCGGGTTTAGGCCGGGGGGTCGTGCTGAGGTGGGGCTGCCCATGTCCCCACGGCGTTTTCCAGCCTCGTCCCTTACCTTCCAGCACGGCTGGTGGCCGTGTTGGGTGGGTGAGCTGGGACAAGAGCAGGCGAGCCTGCT
>VZRI01011773.1:558750-629219 GCA_013397515.1 Upupa epops
GGCGGGGGCCGCTCGGGCTGTCCCGCGGCCCGGCCTCGCAGTTGGTCCCCGTGCTCCCGCAGGTTGTAATGTAGCAGACCCTGCGATGTCCACGGCCTCACAGCTTGGCCCAGGGTCCAACCCACTGCCGAACCTGAACGAGAGCAGCTCTTCCAGCGTGCCTCATGGTGCTGCGCCCGGACTGCGCTCGGACGCTGCTGGAGGCGGAGGCAGCGGAACAGGAAAGCAGCCTTCACAGTTTGTTTACGTCTTTACAACGCACCTTGCTAACACGTAAGCAGCAAACCCTGTCCATCCTCCCCTGTAGGGGCCAGTCTGTCACGCCTGCTTGCTGCCTTTCCAGGGACCTGGACGGAAGCGTCTTTCTCAGGTCGCATTGAGTGGGCTTTCCCCGAGGTTCAGAAAGTTTGCTGCTAGTGGGAACACTTAAGTGGACGTTTCCTCCTAGTGATGCCCAGCGCTGCCTCCTGTGACACATGCCATGGAGTACATCTAACAGCACCCAGTCAAAAGATTGACCCAAAACTCTGGGCTGCTGCTCTGATTAGGAAGCGTTCTGAGGGGCTGACTGTCACAAGGAGTGCCATTGTAACGCTTGCTGTTCTCCATTCCTCCCTTCTGCCCTGCACTGTCATAGCAAGGCTGTTGAGTTTTTGAGCTGCTGTACTGCAGGCTCAGTGCAGTGGAACCCAGAGCATCTCAGTGACAGCCACCTTAGGGCAGCAGGCACAAGGCAGAGCTTTGAGATTTCTCTATTCCTGCAGGAATAGGGCACTGAGGATTGTAAGTGGCACCCGGGATGGGTGGGATGGGATGCAGTATCTGTTCTTGAGAGGTTTGTGCTCTCTCCCCAGAGCTGCAGAGGCTGTCTTGCAGGGCCGAGCTGACTCCATTCTGACCTATCATCAGCAGAACGTCCCGCGGGCAAAGCTAGACCAGGTATACTAGCTATGAGCCAGATGCTCCTGTCAGCACATGCTGCTGACTGCTAACCCTTCCTTTCAACATAAACATTCTTCTTCAGATCACAGTTCAGCTGTGGAGAAAGGGGTTGTCAGAATGCTTTTCAGTGGGGTGGGAAGCTGTTGAACCTGTTCAGAGTGAGTCCCAGCTGCTGTCCACTGTGAAAGGTTTGGGATGGGGCATGGCATGTGGTTTTGCAGCTGCGTGGGCAGACTACCTGACTGTGCGTGTCCAGGGCGTGTAACAGGGCTTAACGTTTTCCTCACAAGGAGTGAAGGCCAACTGCCACAGGGCATGTTTTTGGGACAGAGAGGTCTCCTGCAGAATGCTGGGAAGAATACCTACACAGAGCTTTTCCTGCTCAGGTTTATTTCCTTTTTCTCTGCCAGGCACCAGCTTCTAAAGTGCTGGGGGTTGCTGAGCCACTTCCAATTAACCCTCCTGCTGCAAACACTCCACAGTCCCAGCCACCAGCAGCTCAAGTGAGTCAGCCACAGCCTCAGCCTGCCCCGCCACAGCCTCCACCCCCACCTCAGCCCATCAGTCAAACACCTTTGCCTGCACCCAGCAGCCTGCCCCAGGAAGGGACAAGTGAAGATGTCCGGAGAGATCTGACTCCCAATTCTTTGGGGAACAGCAGTGGCAGCAACCAGCCTGGAAGTAACCACCCAAATACTCCCACTGCGTCTGCCAGCACTGTGCAGCCTGGGCAAGTGGATTCCTCCTCCACATCTAGCTCCAGCCTTCTTGGGGAGGGCCCGGGCCCAGGGATGCCAGGGAATGGGCAGACAGGCATGGGCCCCAGGAATCCCATGAACTCAGAAGGGCTCTCAAAGGAGCAGCTGGAGCACCGAGAGCGCTCTCTGCAGACTCTGCGGGACATTGAGCGTCTGCTGCTGCGCAGCAGTGAGGCCGAGTCCTTCATGAAGTCCAGTCAAAACACAGGAGAGGGTGGGACTGCCCCTCAGCCTCAGGCTGCCTCTGCCCAGCCCCCTGCACCTCCCTCCAGCATGAAGAAATATGAGGAGCCTCTGCAGTCTATGATCTCCCAGACCCAGAGCCTTGGTGGACCAAGCCTAGAACACGAGGTACCCCACCACCCACCTTCCGACGTGGGGCAGCAGATGAACATGATGATGCAGCGGCTGAACCAGGACAGCCTGACACCAGAGCAGGTGGCCTGGAGGAAGTTGCAGGAAGAGTATTATGAGGAAAAGCGTCGGAAAGAGGAGCAGATTAATATCCACAGCCGACCCATGCAGGAAATCATGATCCCACAGTCGATGGGGAGCATGATGATGCGTGGGCCCCCACCGCCCTACCACAGCAAGCCTGGAGACCAGTGGCCACCAGGGATGGGCAGCCAGCTCCGGGGACCCATAGATGTGCAGGACTCCATACAGCTACGGGGAGGGCCACCCTTTCCAGGGTCGCGGTTCCCTGGGAATCAAATGCAGAGAGTCTCTGGCTTTGGAGGGATGCAGAACATGCCCTTGGATGCTCTCGGGCCCATGAATGCCATGCAGAGGCCAGCCAGGCCTGGCATGGGATGGAGTGATGATATGCCTCCTATGGGAGGCCCTGGGAACTTTCCACAAGGCACCCTACCCTACCCACCAGGGCAAGGGGACCCCGAAAGGTTCATGAATCCCCGCGCCAGGGAGGAGATCCTGAGGCATCAGCTAATGGAGAAACGCCCGGTAGCAATGCAGAGGGCCATGGGAATGTCCGGTAACTCCATGAGCCAGGGCATGGAAATGGAGAGGATGATACAAGCTCACAGGCAGATGGATGCATCCATGTTTGCTGGGCAGATAACAGGGGACAGCCTGAACAGTGCCCCAATGGGAATGGATTTTGCAAGCACTCGGGGAATGCTGAGCCCCCCTATGAGTCAGTCAGGGCTCCGGGACATTGACACACCCATGGGCCCTGGCAACCTCAACATGAACATGAATGTCAACATGAACATGAACATGAACCTCAATGTCCAGATGACCCCGCAGCAGCAGATGATGATGTCGCAGAAGATGAGGGGCCCTGATATGATGGTCCACCAGGGCATGAGCCCTGAGGACCTGGCCAGGGCACGGGCTCAGAATGGCAATGGCAGTGCAATGCTGGGGGGACCCCAGAAAATGATGATTTCCTCCCAGTTCCCCAACCAAGGGCAGCAAGGCTTCCCAGCTGGGCAAGGGCCTTACCCCAGCATGCCCCAGGAGATGGGCAGTGGTTCAGACATGTTCAGCCCTGAGCAGGGCACCATGGCTGTTGGGAACATCAGTGGCACCACCAGGCTCAGCCACATCCCTCTGCCTCCGGCCTCCAATCCGGCTCCCACACAGGGGGCAAACCTGGCCAGCATGCACCCAGCACCTTCCCGGGGGCTGGGCCGCCGGCCCTCTGACCTTACCATCAACATCAGCCAGATGAACTCCCCCAGTATGGGTCACCTCAAGTCTCCCACGCTCAGCCAGGTGCACTCTCCGCTGGTCACCTCCCCCTCTGCCAACCTGAAGTCCCCGCAGACGCCCTCGCAGATGGTCAGCATGCCACCTTCAAACCAGTCTGGACCACTCAAGTCTCCCCAGGTGATGAGCTCCTCGCTGAACGTACGGTCTCCAACCGGCTCACCAAGCCGCCTGAAATCCCCTTCTATGGCTGTTCCTTCCCCTGGTTGGGTGCCGTCTCCCAAAGCCACTATGCCCAGCCCAGGAGTCAACCAGAGCAAGCAGACTCTCAGCATGAACTCCTCTACTTCCATGGGAGGACTGGATCAGGGTATGCCCTGTATCTTGTGTGTGTGCTTGGTTCGGGGGAGTGTGTGGACTGTTCCTCTCGCAGGACTGGGGAGTTGCTGTACCTGTGTGTGTCCTTGCGTCTTTTTTTTCCCGGCAGAGCACACAGGGCCTTCTCGGGTAGACGGGAGGATGAACAGAGCAGCGTTTAGTGCAGCCGGGCTCATGCTGCCCATGCAGGCCGCAAAAGATGTGCCTGTGTTGTGCAGTTGGGAGCATTGTGAGGTGCAAGTCCTCTACCATCAGAGCAGGATCTTTACTTGAGCCTTCTCAGAATCTGGAGGATGCTAGGCGGCTTTGGGCTGTGTAGTTGGAAGGAGAAGGCAGGGTTGATGTCTGATGGAGTAAGCCGCAGTGCTTGGGCTGCACTAAGCTGGTCTCTCTCTTTCTCTTGCCTGCAGGTTCTCTCCCTCCTGGGCCTCGGAGCAGCTCTTCCACATCAGTCAGTAACACCTCTAGCGCCATGAATCCCAATATGCCTTTTACTTCCTCTCCAGATCCGTCTCCCTCCCAGAACCCCCTCTCGTTGATGATGTCCCAGATGTCCAAGTATGCCATGCCCAGCTCCACACCGCTTTACCACAATGCCATCAAAACCATTGCCACCTCTGATGATGAGTTGCTACCGGACAGGCCTATGCTCCCACCTGGAAGCATGTCAGGTACATATTTAGGGGGTGGGCTCGTGGGGGGTCGAAGGGCTCATGGCTGCTAGCCAGCCTGAGACAACAGGTGGAAGAGGCGTGAGTAACTGTTCTCCCACCCAGTAAACTTGCCCTTGTTTCTAACAGTCTGCTGCCTTCTCTGTCCTGTGTCCAGGCTATCCATTTTGGGAGTCTGGTGCTTGAAGCGGGACCCCGGGGCTTGCCCGGCACAGGCACAGCTGTGTGCTCGCACAGTTCTGGTTTCAGTAGATGACAGCCAGATACGCTCCGGTGGCTGGTGGCACTGCCGAGGACAGCTAGGCAAATGAGTGGGTTTTCGTCACTCGGGGACCAGCCCGAGGGGAAACTCCGACAAGCTGTGCCTCTTGGTTTAGGAGTTTAAAGCTGTCTGGTAAAAAGTTCTGGCATTTTTTCAAAATGAGAAATCAACTTTCTGACTCTTTCACTGCTGAGCAGTCACTTGGGTTGACCTCAGGCATGCAAATGCATTGGCTCTTCCCTAACCCAGCCCCCCTCTGCAGGCACCAGCTGCTCCGCTGCGTCTATGAGATCGGGCGGTCACAGCAACTTGCCAGGTGGCTAACCCAGCAGGCCCGCAGTGTGAAGGGTCACCCCTTGGTGCCTTCCAGGCCGCTAAGCATCCTGCTGAGATCGTGGTGTAGGGCTGTTACACAGGGCGGTCCCAGCCAGCCGGGGACTCTTAAAAAATCACTGGGCTCTAAGGACCAACAAATCCAGTGCAGGTCTGGTTGAAACTGGGATAGCTCTCTGCTGCTCACAGCCTTGGGGAGCTGGTGTTTGGGGCGCTTTTTCTGGACACTGAAGCCCATGTCCAGAAAAGCCAAGCCCGTCTTGCAGCTTCTTGCTCTGAGCATCAGGCCCCATGCTCGGGGCTTTCCAAGCCAGGAGCATTTGACAGACTCACAGGGTGTGGGGTTTGCAGCCCTGAGAAGCCTTTGGGCAGCATTAACTCTTCTCCCTTTTTCCCTTTCTTAGGTGTGACAGGGAATCAGCCGAATCAACTGCACTTAAACTCCGTGGGGCCTGGGTCCTCTCAGAGTCCCATGGGAATGAACCTGCCTGGTCAGCAACCCCTCTCCCACGAACCAACCCCCACCTCTATGATGTCCTCCCCAAACCCCCTGGGCTCCAACATTCCTATGCACCCAAGTGCGCCAGGGGCTGGTGTGCCCCCTCCGAACCCCATGATGCTGCCCCCAGGGCCCCAGGACTCACTGAACCAGCAGTGTGGCCCTGTGCCCAACAGTTCCCAGATGATTCCTTCCAACCAGCTTGTGTTCCCCCGCATGCAGCAGCCCCACAACGCCATGCCATCTCCTGCTGGAGGCATGCCCATGGCTCCTGGTGGAGGAGGTGGCCCTGGGATGCAGCAGCATTACCCGCCGGGGATGCCCTTGCCGCCTGAGGACCTTCCCTCCCAGCAGCCCGGCCAGATGCCCCCTCAGCAGCACATGATGGGCAAGAATGTCCCACCTCGGATTGGCGAGCCTTATCCTCCTGTGCTTCCTGGGGTGGCGTCAGTGCTGAACGACCCCGAGCTCAGCGAGGTCATCCGCCCGACACCCACAGGTATCCCCGAGTTTGACCTGTCCAGGATCATCCCATCAGAGAAGCCAAGCAGCACCTTGCAGTATTTCCCCAAGAGCGACAGCCAAGCGCCCAAATCGCAGCCTTCCAACCTCCACCTCATGAACCTGCAGAACATGATGGCTGACCCGCCCTCGGTGCGGCCAGGTATGAATGCCCCCAGCCTCCCTGGGCAGCAGGGTGTGCAGAGGGGACTCGGCATGCCCATGTGCCACCCTGGACAAGTGCCCATGCTGGGCAGGACAGGCATACCACCCCAGCAAGGCATGATGGGCAACAGCATGCACCAGGGCATGATGTCTCCACAGCAGAGCCTGATGGCCCAGCAGAATTTTATGCTGATGCAGGCCAAGCAGAGGAGCATGTCTGTGTCAGGGGAGATGTATGCCCAGACAGGACACATGATGTCACCTCAGGGGTCTCTTATGGGGCCCCCACCTCAGCAGAACCTCATGGTCACGCACCAAATGAGGCAGAGGAGTGTCTCCCTGGACAGCCAGATGAGTTACATCCCCGGGCCTGGGAACATGGCAAACCTGCCTTTCTAACCTGCCCCACGCTCGGAGTGAGGAGGGGACGGGCCTGCCTGTACAAACAGTTTTGAACCTTTCTTTGGGGGAGGGTTGGGGGTCAGCACCACGTGGGATGCTTTTTCATATCGGATTTGCCTCTACACGGAAAACCATATGTGCAGTAAACTTGATGTGAATTGGATTTCTTTTTCCTTTCTTTTTTGGGGAAGGGCTGAGTGCAGGGGCAGGGAGTGGGGCTGTTAGGTTGAACTCTGTGTGGTGACCAGGGGCATCCAGACCCTGTGGCAGTTTGTAAAGTTTTCATTTATGGTTTTCCTCTGTCAAGTGTTTTGCTTTCCCTTTTTTTCCTCTTGTTTTTTAACTTTCATTTTTCTTTGTAAGCAACCAAAATGTGCAAGAGGGTTTTTTGGAACTAGCTGTAAATAGGTCGCTGGAAAAGGCAAAACTTGTGCTGGTTTTTAATTGTTCTGTATTTCTGTGTTTTAATAGAAGCCTCCAAACACATTTTAAAAATAACAGGAAAAGAAACATGCTAAAGGCAACAGTGCACGAGGATTGAAAACTCCTTGGGGGTGGCAGGAGGATCCCCCCAGGGTGCACAGGGCATCGGGAGATCCTACTCCAGAGTGACTCTGTGCCACACCTGTGCTGTCTGCGAGCCTGAATGGTTTGCATGTGCAGGGTATACAGTTTCATGCAGGTCTTAGGCCCCTGTGGAGGCAGTGCTGAGCACACAAACACAACCAGTGACTGAGGGTGGTGGGACTTCACAGCAGTGGCCCTGGTGAAATGCTGCCAGAGCGGCCAGCCCTCATCTGGAGAGGCAGAGGCTGCAGCTTCATGTGATACAGCTGTCGTTGCTCTGCGGTGCAGCTGCCGTAGCTGGGACAGGTAGGGTGCTGACCAGCCCGTTGACTGGAGAAGCAGTGAGGGCCTAGGCTTTGCAGTTGGTAAGTGCTGGACCTGAAGGTCTTGACCAGCCATGCCCCCTCTGTTCGCTTCCCTTTCCTTCATGCTGTGTCCTTCACGGGCTAATTCTGTGTGTCGGGGTAGATGAGTGCTGACGTGAGGGAAGCGATGCGTTCCTGTGCTTCCAGGAGAGGTGAGATAGGACCCTCTTTTGCAGCTTTCCTGTTGCCTTCTGCAACTGCGCTGAGCCCTTTCTACCTCTGCCGTTCTGTGCTGCCCGAGGTCTTCGTCATGCTTGCAGTCCTCCCTCTCTGGCATTTCACAGGCAGACTTTGTTCCATCTTGTCCTGAGCTGCTGGCAGCAGCACTGCCCTTCTGCACAACAGAGGTATGGCCGTTCACAAGGACTTGCCCCTGCACACCACGCTCCATCTCCACGTAAGCATTGTCTTACCTGGTGTCACTGGCATGGCCGTCCTGTGCTTTGGACAGAAGAGGCCAAGGTTGCACTGTAGACCCTCACTGCTAGGCTGGCAGGAGTTGCCATGCTAACAACTTTGGCTTTTTGGGATGAGTTCCACCTTCCCATCCTCCGCTCCGCGAGGTCTTCCTGCATGCGACACTGATGGTCTTTCCTGTTTCTCTTCACGGAGAGGACTGTCACCCTCGTGCATGTGCGTCCGCACGCGTCTCTGTGTCTCTGGACCTCCGTGGGGACCGTAGTTCCAGCGTGGGGTACCCTGCATGTGTCAGATGGTGAGTGTGGGGCACACGACTGCTGCAGGAATGCCACTTGGGGGATTTATCTCTGCAGAGCCAGACTTAGCAAACTACCTCTCTTGTAACTGAGCTCACCGTTCCCTGCTTCCTGCTGTAGGGAGGAGAGGGCTTTCAGAAAGGGAGATTATCAAAAGCGAGTGAACGGTGATGCTTTCATCATGTTGCAGCTGACTCGATCCTGCCTGTGAGAAGATGGAGCCACGAAGTCCAGTTAGGAATATTTCCAAGTCCTGGGGTGTTCTGTAGCGAGCACGAGTGGATGGGAAGCATGGGTCTGGATTCCAGGAAAGTTTCTGTTCTGTTCTCCTCTTTGTGTGATTTCACTGAGCGTGATGTGAGCCATCAGCGTCTCTGGAGACGGCAAAATGTGAACAAATCGCTGCCGCGTCAGTTGTAACAGAGGCTGACAGTCTGCTTTGCACCTGATGTGTTAGCTGGTTGGATTCTCCGTCTTTTCAGAGCCTGCCTTCCACACACACGGAGGAGGATGTGGCTCCGACAGATGTAGCTCTTTGTAAGCTTCACTTGCCTGAAGGGCTGTGGATCCTCTTGGCTGCAGTTTGGAGTGTTGGCTGCTGGTAGCTTCTCATAAACATCCAGATACCGATGCCAGCCCCCAGACCGTGCTCATCGTCCACCAGCTAGTCTCAGTTGATTTGAAGCCATATTTTCTATGCGAAAGGGTTTTTGTTTGTCTGTAGACAGCTGTTTTAGCCTGGTCAAGATCTCCACGTGTCTGTACCTTCCTTGTTGTCCCTTTCACCCAGCCCAGGTGAGAAGTTGCCTGTGGCTTGGTCTGCTGGCAGCGTGGTTTTCCCTGTCAGCCAGAGCCTGCAGGCTGTGCAGTGCTGTGGAGGTTAGCGCTGCCCAGTCGCAGGAACAGGGCAACTCAGCATCGTTTCTGCCTAGTGCTGGGAGGAAGATCTGTCTTTCAGTGACAAATCAGTACAAAGCAAAGCCTTTTGACTGCAGCCCTGAATATGAGAGGGAAATCCTGGGTGCTAGGTCAAAGCTGGGGACTTCAGAGCAGTGGCCAGTGCTGTTTTGCAAAATCCCGCTGCCCTGGAGCCAGCCCTATCCCTACTGCTGTGCTGCCTGAACAACAGGGAGAAATGCTACCAAAAAGAGCTCTGCCCCAGGCGCTGCTCCCAGCCACGCCTGCGAACAGCAGCACGGCAGGTGCTGCTCTGGAAGCTCAGTTAACAGCCAGTCCTTGTTAGACCTGGGCAGGGTTTGCCCTCAGCCAGTTGCCCACTGCCGTGACCTGTGTCTAGTCTTGTGTCTTGTAGTTTATTGCTCGGCTTCTCAGCTTGAGTTGTGTGTACTGATTCCACCTAATCACAGTCGAAGGTTTGCCCATATTTAGCCGTGACTTCACCATGTCTTTCCAGCTCCAAAAAAGCAAATGCTGGTAAACTGCATCTTCCAGTGCGTCAGACACTCACACACCTGAAATTAGCTTTCACACCGAGGGAATGGTGGCCGACCTGTTCTCTGTCATCCCATAGAGAAACTTCCCCAGTCATTTTGTACCATTATATAAATATATATATATAAATATAAATATATAAATACAATATGTGAAGACATCTTATTGGTTTTTATTTGAGACAATTTTTAGGCTTGTTTTTGGGTATCTGTGCTGCCTGTAATGTATTGACCTGTTTTATAGGTGCCTTTTTATTAAAAAGACAAATTTCAAAACCTGACCCTGTGCCTGTGTGCAGTGCTCTCTGATTTTCTGCAGGGCTCGAGCAGGCACGCGGAGCTAAGCCAGTATCACCTGTGACGGGTTGGAGCTGATCAGAGGGACTCGGCAGGCTCCACTGTAAATGCCTCATGTCGGAAGGAAGCTCTGTTTGAGAGGAGTGGAGCTGTTCCAGGGTGTAGGAGTTGTCTGTGTTTAAGGTATCTAGAGGCTTAGTGTCATCCAATGACAGGACAAAAGGAACTTCTTCCTCTGTCTGCAGTTTCACCCCCTGTGAAATTCAGGCAGGTCCTCTCATAGCAGGGTCAGCTGTTCAGCGTGGTTTGTGCAGAGCGGATCATTTGGCTTTTCTCAGCCACTTGTGTGCTGGCATCAAATGAGACCCAACCATGCAGCTCGGAGAGGTTCGTCACCGTATCACAGATTTTGCTGCCCAAGTTCATGCTGTGCTGGCTGTTCTCTCCCATATTCTGCTGCGCCAGCCCGTTCTTTACCTCTGCCTTGAAACAGATCATCTTTCCTAGCTGCTGCAAACAACAGTCCTAAGGCAAGTGGTCTCCTGACTGATAACTGGACTCTGCCTCTGTGGTTGTTCCTGAGCCCATCTGTTTCCATTGACTTGTGCCTTACAGGAGAGCTGCAGGTTCCCGAGTACAGGTAGGTGAAGAGGAGTGGCCCACGATCTGAGCAGTGTCCTGTGACTTTGAAGCGGTTGCTGTGTGCCTCCATCTGAAGAGAAACTCCTGCTCTTCGTGAGGTGTTTGCAAGCCCTTTAGAGACGCTGTGGCACCTGATTTTGTTCAGACCTGTTTGCAGCAGGCAGCAGAAGCTGGGCTAGGACCAGGGAACTGCCTGTGCAGGATGTGGGAAAGGACAGTCTTCTGAGGTAGGTGGAGGGGTATGCACAGGGCTGGTGCGGGGCCAGGCAGGGCCACCCTGGGCACCTAGAGTTCCTGGGCAGGCATGCAGAGAGGAGAGATGGCCTGGAGCAGGGATTTGCTGCCCGAGCTGTCTGCTAGTGCCTGGAGCCCCATGGTTCCCCCTTGTTTTGGGCATCTCATGATCTGGCAAGGCTTATGTGTGCCATAGCTGCTGTGCACTTGCGAGGAGCCAGAGCATACTGCAACAGCAGTGGGGCAAGAGGTGGGTTCTGGGGCCAGAGAGAGATATCATGCTGCCATTCAGGTGTAGAGTCAGGGTGGTGCATGTGGCACGATGCCCAGGACCTAAGCTCACTGGCCGTAGTGGTCATGGTATCATCGGTTAAGAGCCATCCGTGCTCAAAGTAAGGAAAATAAAGCAGACTGAAGTGCTTGTGCAACTGTTTTGTTCTGGGAGACTGGGGTGAGGAAGCAGGTTGTCTTCTCACTAAGGAAAAGGAAACTGTGAGTCACTGTGGGGCAGGGGGTGTTAGAGCTGCTAGGAAGGGTGCAAAAGTGTGAGGAGAACTGCTTCTCTGTGTGCTCCAGTGCACCAGCTCTCGTCTTGTGGGAAACTCGGTCATCTCTGGAAATGCAGAGTAGCGTGCTACTGTGGATACCCTAGTGTCCCCCTCTTTGCAGTTGCCTTTAAGTGGGGACCAGGGCTTTCTCTGGCTTGTATCCTCCAGCCTTACTCGCAGAGCATAGCCCAGGGCCAGTGCCACAGTGTGTGTGTTGCGGACAGCAGTTACGGGGCCAATCCATGCACTACCTCCCTGCGGGAGCTGTGTCAGAGCTCCTGTCAGCTCAGTCTCTCGTTCTGGCAGCCTGGGGTGGACAGACCCATTGTGCCTCACTCTGTAGTGATGGGCTGGGGGATGAGCAGAGCTCCACAGGCAAGGCCAAAGCTGTGCATAAGGGCTCCAGTGTCTGGTGATGGTTCTGGCAGCATGAAAGGGAAGGCTGCTTTGGGCTAAGGCACAACCCTAACCCTAATGTGATGACTGTGCAGCCCTTGGGGAGAAAGGGATCATGTTGCTGAGTGGAAAGCCCAGCTTACTCTGTGGTAAAGGAGAGTTCCTCTTGCTTCCTTCTTCTCACTGTTCTGCAGGCTAGCTGCAGTCAGCTGCAGGAGGAGCAAGGTTGCTGTTTGGGGAAGGGTCTGCCAGCTCCGAGCCAAGATTTCCCCAGGCCAGCTGGGCTGAACGTGGATGCAAAGGCAGCTCGCCACTTGGTTTAGCAGCTACTGTGTAACTGGGGTGAGAAGTGCTGCAGTTGCTGAGGAGTCTTTATAAAGCTGGGCGTTAATGCAGGTCTGGACTGCTCTGAACACAGCCAAACCTCGTGCAGCGCTTACGAAGGGAGGTCTGAGCAAGGTGCTCTTGCGAACCTGGTGCTCAGCCTGTGCAAACGGCCGTACTCAGCAGAAAGGTGTCATCAACCCACTTCATGCTCTCTGATGTGTTTCCCTTGTGAAAGTGACAGGACTGCAGACTTCTGTTTACAAACACTGCGTGTGAATGTCACTGTTTATTGCAGCTCATGTCAACACTTTCTGAAGGCTTACCAGCATATCCTCCTAAAACCTGCAGTTCACAATAGACGCACAATCTCTTCATTCTTGCTTTGCATGATGGTATCTTGTGAACACAGTGGGATTTTAGACTCTTGACCATTTATTCAGTAACTTTTTCAAGTAGGAACACGGTTCCCATCAGAAACATGCCTGGGGAGGTGTTTACAAGGCATCTGCAAAGGGTTACAGCCACGGAGATAGCAGAAGCAGGCTGCAGAGAGCTGCTTAGACAGCTACAGTCACCTCAACCTGCAGGTTTCAGCTTTGAAGATGCAGTACTGCAGGAAATGGGGGACTGCTCTTTGTATAAAAGCCTTGTGCTCGGGGAGTTTTTTCCTTGAGCGAGAGTGAACAATTTGAGAGTGAACAGTCAGACCTCTGCCTGAGCCAGACTGAGGTAATGTGACCCCTTCCATAATCACTGGTCTTTTTATCAGGGCCTTGGGTACGGTGAAGTCCAGCTGCAGCGGAGCCCTTTGTGAGTAGTGAGTTGAACTTCAGTGCTGAGGTTAGCACAGAATTTCTGTTGCAGCAGGAGGATTGATGTTCCAACTTCACTTGAAAAGCAAGGTGAGTAGTAGAGCAGATTTGAAAGTGCGGTTGTGATTAGGGTCGTGCTTCCGTGGCAGTATGTATGGTTCTTGTACATGTCAGGCCATAGCACCGCGTAGCTAGCAGGAGAAACCTAATGGGGCAGCACTGAACGCGTGCTGCGATGTTGCGCTGTGACAAGATCTACCGCGAGGCAGCAGGCTGCCCAGGTCCGCCAGAACTGCCCCGTGTGCCAGCTTGCGGTGCTGTAATTAGTGACGGTGAAAGCTGCTGCTCTCGCTTTGGACTAAATTGTTATCAAGCAGCCCTGATCTGAGAAACTGCTGGACACCTGTGGTTCAGGGTAGGGTCAGTGCCTGGGTTTTTAAAACCGGAACCTAGACCGACCTTATTAATGTTGATCAATGTGCAAAGGGCGAGGACAGAGCCAGGCTCTGCTCAGTGTCATCCAATGACAGGACAACAGGCAAGGGGTGTCAGCTGAAACAGCGGTGGTTCCACATAAAGATGAGAAGGAACTTCTTCGCAGTGAGGGTGACTCAGCCCTGGAAGTGGCTGCCCAGGGAGGTTGTGGAGTCTCCTCCTCTGGAGACGTTTAAATCCTGCCTGGACACACGACCTGCCTGATACTTAATCTAGGGGATCCTGCTGTGGCAGGAGGATTGGACTGGATGATCTTTTGAGGTCCCTTCCAATCCCTGACACCGTGATGCTGTGAAACCTCTGAAAGCCTTCTTGGTGCAGGTGGAGCCAAAATGCCAGAAATCACAGGGCAAAGCGAAACACTACGCTCCCCCGCAGCCTCCTTAAAAAAAACCCCACCCAGAAATCATGGAAGCGAGCTGGTTTGTTAACTCTGGGGCAGCTGGTCTCCTTGCTTTCAGAACCCACAAACTACCCTACAACTAGCTGCACAAAAACCAGTCCCACTTCGAGTTCCGCAAGGCTGTGCAGTTCATCTCCCCCGTGCTGAGACACAAGACAGAAGGCATCTTTTCAAACAGCTTTCTTCCTTAAACAAAAGCTTGTGTGCAGTCAGCCATTCGGTTCATCAGCCAGATCACTCGGCTCTTGAGAGCAGTAAAACAGATCAAATGATGGGAAAGGATGCAGCTGGAAAGGAAACAAATCTGACCGTCCAGTCTCTCAGTCCGTGGCAGGACCTCCTGGTATGAGCCCGGTTTGGAAGTTCGGTTTCTGTGCCTGGCAGGGGAGGTGTAACGGTGCAGGAAGAGTAACATCCCAGCAAGTGACCATCTAGCACCACGTGCACATACTGGACTGAGCCCAGCGTCCCCTGCCAGGCCTGTCTGCATCTCTCGTTCCTGTTGACACAGCCAATGAGTACTGCTGCTTCCTTCACCTGAAATGGACGCCTGCTTTGCATTCGTCCTCGGTCTTTGCTCACCGACAGGACTCCACATTTAGTAGGACGCGCATTTTTCCTTGCCACTGGCACTCAGTCTCGTGCCTGGCTCCCTGCACAGGACACCTGCAGTTCAGTTGTTTTGAAGGAGAGGTGGAAGCATCAAGTTCAACCTGATAGGGTTCATCTGTCCTCGTGACAGTGACTGTTGGACAGCCTGTGCTTTCCAACAGCTGCAGGGCAAACTTCTACAGGTATGAGAGGCAGGAAAAAGGGAAGGCATCTGGTGGGATTTGGGTGTTCAGTGGCTACTGGGCCTGTGTTTTCTGAGGTGTGAAGAAAGTGGCAGGGGACACTTGTGAAACTTGGGACTAAGGCCACGGTGTGTGTACTGGGAAGATAAGCCCTAGGCAGATTCTAGCCTCAAGGCAGCCATCCCCAGCTAGAAAGTGGAGATGGAGGTGGTATTGTCAGACTCAATCCCGTTGCCCTTCCTTGTCACCTCTAGGATCTCTTGCAGGGTCTCCTGGCTGATGCAGCCAAGCTCCTGCAGGATCCGCAAGAAGTCGTTACGGAACTTGACTCCAATGAAGGCGTAGATGACAGGGTTGAGGCAGCAGTGCATGAAGCCAATGGCCTCTGTCACCATGATGGCTGTGTCCAGCTGGTCTTCCAGGACACAGCTTTTGGTGAAGGCCTCTAACTTGGTAAGTGTATTCAGAAAGATGACAATGTGGTACGGGCTCCAGCAGAGCAGGAAGACGCCTGTGACCAGGATGGCCACGCGGGCAGCTTTTTGACGCTGCAGACGCTGGGACTGACACAAAGCCCTGACAATGGCCATGTAGCAGTAACACATGACCAACAGGGGCAAAAAGAAACCTACGGTGTGGTAGAGGAAGCGGGTCGCCAGCCAGGCGTTGTTACCATCGATCCCAACCTCAGGAAAATAGCAAATGCTGCGGTTGCTGTCATCTGTCCAGACTTCCATGAATATGAGATCAGGTAAGGTCAAAAGCAGTGAGCAGACCCAGACGGCTGTGCAGGTGAGGTGGATGGAGCGAGCTCTGCGTTTGCGGTAGGTGTGTATTGCATAGACAATGGCCAGGTAGCGATCCACTGCAATGCAGCCTAGCAGTGTGCTGCTGCAGTAGAAATTGATCTTGTGGACAGCACTGAGGATCTTGCATAGGAATTTCCCAAATACCCACCCAGCCAAGCTCTCCACCACGCTGAAAGGGAAGGTAAGCAACAGGGCCAGGTTGGCTAAGGTGAGGTGGAAAATGAAGTTTTCTGTGGTAGTGCGAGACCGCTTGAACCTCTCTAAAATGACCAAGACCAGGGCGTTTCCCACAGTCCCCAAAGTGAACATCAGCAGGTAGATGAGGGGCATGAAGACCTTTCTGAAAGGGTCTCTGTGGTCACCAACCATGGATGAAGCTGGGTTGAAGCAAAAGTAGCCCTCCAAAGAAGGGGTGGTGTTCTCAGCTTCGTAGTAACCGCTCAGCTCCACCTGGCTCTGGGGAACAGAGAGAATCTGATTACTGAAGGGGAGGTTTTGAACACGAGAACCACGTTTCTCAGCTGCATGTGGCAGACCTGGAGTGGAGCGCTTCCTCATCCTGTAGCCTGTCTACATCAGGAGAAGATGCTGCCTGTCTGCACTATAATGATCTGAGAGGCCCTTCTGGTGCCTGGAGGGTGGCAACAGCATGTGGGGAGGTTTGTCCTAATCTCCAATAGCAAAGGCTGCTCAGTCTGTAATCTTTAGTGTGTTTGAGGATGCTCCAATGTCCAGAGAGATGACCAGCTCAATCTTCTGTTTCTGCTTCAGTCACCTCCTGATGGCTTTTCCTTTCTGGCACAGCACAGCACAGAACCCTCCTTTACTAGCTTTCCTGATTTTCTTTTTTTCCCACCCATTTCTGACACTGACTGTACCAGTCCTTTCAGCTGTCAGACACAAAGGTGGTGGGATTCACCACACAGCACGTCTGTACCTCCAGTTATGTGCACTGATCCTGTTTCCTTACGCCTCTCCTCCTCAGAGACTTGGGAGCTGCTTAGGACAGAGAGCAAGGTGAAGCGGGGACAGCAGCCACAAGCACGCTTGGGATCTCTTTCCTTGCACTCAGAGAACCCAAAGAAAGGCATGGGGTAGATGTTCACAAGTGTTTGGAGGAATGCCTCTAGGTGCTGTGATGCCATAGCTACAGGGATGGATGCTTGTGACAGAAATGTGTTCTCTTGGTAAACCTTGTGGTCAGGGCAGAAAACGGAATCTGAAAACACTGCTCAGACCCAGGTCTGCTACTGGTAAGGGAAGGGAGATGGAGCTGCCACAGGCATGACTGGCACTTGGCCTGCTGTAGCTCCTTGGCAGGAGAGCAGCCGGTAAATACAGGAGGAACTGCAAGTCCCAAGTGCTGTAAAGCTCGAGTCACACTCGGCATGAACCCCTGGGATAGCAGTCACCTTCTGGTTGGCCTCAGGTACCTTGCAGAAACAGAGCATTCAGAAAAGCAAAGGGCTCAGATGCAGACGAGCACAAGACATGAGAGTGGCACAGGAGGCTTGCAGCAAGCTGAGAAATTAGTGACATGCAGGAAGAGCCCCAGCAGCAGTTAACCTGAGCTCCCCCACCCACACCCTCTCTGGAGAACAGTGCTGAGACTTCAGTGTCAACCACAGAGGAAGTTTCTGCTTTGCTGCTTTCATACCTTTCACTGCCAGCTGTAACTGCACCTGCTGCTCCTTCTTTCAGCAGCCAAAGTGCCCAGCTAAAAATACTAGCCCTGCTTTGAACACTTTTATTGCTGATTGGGAGGGGGGGAGTTTGCTTTCCCCCATGTGCTGTGAAGCCAAAGGACCGTGACCAGCCATGAGGCCTGCATGGTGTCCAGCTAGAGGAGGGTGATTACGTTTTTCTCTTGCAGGTAGGCTTCCCCTAGTGATGTTCTGGGTGCCTCTGCACACAGCTTCACAAGGTAAGCTGAACTGTTGTGCTAAAGAAACCATCTGCATAGCTCCCAGGGAAGCTCAGGCACGTTGATGGAGCATTACTGCAAGCATAGAGCAGGCAGTTGGCTCAGGCAGTCCCTGAGCAGTGGACAGAAGGGCGAGCGAGCTTTTGGGAAAACTGCAGAAAAAGTTTGCCTAGCTCTTGCCCTCTTTCCTGGGCTCACACCTTTGGGTACTGCTGGAAAGAGCATAGCGCTGGACAGACTTCGGGCTGACTCAAGTTGCCCTTGGTCTCGTCAAGCTCCCATTGCCCGCTGCCTCTGCACCCAGTGCTTGCTCCTGAATGGACAAGAGCTGGTCCTCTCTGGGGCTCAAAGCATCAAATGCACTCAACAGTCTTCCTCTAACGGAACCGTGGAGCTGCAAGCCTTCAGTGAGAAGCATTCATGTGGCCAATTATTTCTCTGTTTTAGGGTGTGATTCTGGAGACTGGAGGTTGCTGATAAAGACAAAAACCTTTGGAAATCCCTCACCGATTGTTTTCTCCCTTGTTGGAGAGTATTTCCTGCCTGGTCCGTATGCAGATCTGTTGTCAGGAGTTAGCAGTGCACAGAGAAATCTCTGGTATGTTGGCCAGGGTCCTATCATTGAATCTTCCCTAACAAAGGAAAAATCCCCACCAAACACCTTTGCAGTTTGATACAGCACCCAAAACAGGCTACTCAGCACCTGAGAGTGACCACGGTGAAATCTTTGAAGAGAACGTGTGCTGGAATGGGAAGAATGGGGGGAGGTTGGAAGGTTCCAGCTTTACCGAGGAAGAAGGAAATGACAGGGAATAGCTGGGTGTGCTGTGCAGTGTCAGAGTGCTATCTGGAGCCACAGGTGCCTGGTGTTGGCTGAACAGCATCACCTTGTAGTTGGAGCTGCAGTTGCTGAGTGCCATATCAAACACCATCTGATTGCTGATGTCAGGTAGATCTCTTACAGTAAGCCGCGTGCCGCATGGGAAGCATGTGCTGAGCTGTGCCTATGGTGTCCTTTTGTGTATAGCTGGGCTATGCTATGAGGGTGGGGTGGAAAGAACAGTGATGAGCTTGGAAATGAGAGTTTGAAAAGTCAGAGTCCAAGTTGAGACAGACAAAGAGACCAGATCTGCAAGAGATCCACTGAACGTGGTGAGTTCAGGCTTTTGGCGACTTTGCTGTGCTTCCCATTTCTAGGGCTGGAAGCAGGTGGTTGTCTGGTCTGGGATGGGAGGAGTGAACAGTGTGGGTACAAGGGGAGCTTTGAACGGGTTCTCCTGCAGTACAATTGCAGCCAGACTTGGAAGTGTGTGATGGTGTATTTTTGTGTAATTCAGGGTCAAGTGGATGCCCGGGAAGTCTGTTCCTGTGTCCCTCTTTGCTCAGGGATCCCTCTTCCCCTCTAACCCACATCTCAGAGTTATTTTGGTTTCAGTGTGACAGCTGCTTTTCTCAGTTCCCCACAACTGCCAGCGTGCAAAACATTTGGCTACAGAAGTGAAGCGGTTTGTGCACTATTAGGGATTTTCCACGCAAGTAATTTCCTTCTAGAGCATCCTGGGGGTGAGGGAATCCTGTTTCAATCCCAAAGCCTTAAAATGGAAATTGCCTGCGAGTTCCTGACAGAGCTGCCACTCATCCCCTCTCTGGGTGCTGAACTGGGGAAACCCCTGAATGGAAATGTCGCATTATTGAGGGGCAGATGCTTTTGTAATTATTGAGTCATGTTGTTCCTATTACAGTGAAAACTGCCCTGCAGCAGCTCAGGGACGTGACCGAGATCCTGGTGACCCTTCTGCAGCTGAGTCTTTGTTTCTCTAGTCTGCAGGTGAGGCAGGTTGAGTGGGCAAAGCTTTCTTGCTATAACAGAGGTGACCAAAGCGTAGGTTAGGCCCTTGCTGAACTCACTGGGTGATGCTGAGACAAATACCCTTTTGGTGACAATGTTCTCGCTGGTTTTCCTTCCGCACTTGCTCACTCAATCAAGCAATCCTCTCTGAGTGCACAGTGCAAGACTCCTGTGGCCACTCTGACGGGACGCCACTGAGGCCTCTGCCGAAAAGGCTCAGTGGGTAGGTGGCTGCTGCAAACACTGAGCATAAGTAACGCACAGCCCCATGAAAGCAAGTCTTGCATTGCATGTGTGAGTGTGTAGCCTGCTCTGAGGAGGGAGCCCAACCTCAGAAGCTCCCAAGAGGCAGAGTTGGTAAATGGATGTCATAGACTCCTGACTGCAGGAAGTCTGAGGACAGGGATGAAACTGTTACTGCTGTGGTATCTTGTTGTTGTCACTCGGTCCCAAAGATGGCCAAGTTTCCCTCACACGTGAGTCTCCTTTATAACTTAAAATAGTTCACAGAAGAGGCAAAATTGTTACGCCAAAGTTCTGGAAAGTAGAGTATACGGAGAGCAGATTTCTGGTGCTGTTTAAAATCTTCCTGCATTAGAAAGTGTGTGGTTTTGCCAGAAGCAGCCACTTGCTTACGATGCGTGACAGGCTGTGGCCAGGCAGACAGCATGCTTCCACGCAGCTGCTTTTCTGGTACTGGGCTGAGATTTCCAACAGGGAGAGTTCAGCTGGAGGAATGAACTAGCATGGAGATGAGAAAGGATTCAGTTTGGTTTTAACATCTCAGCAACCGTTAGTGCTGCTACTGAACCTCAGCAGAGGTCAGGGAGAGGTGTCATCTTAAAAAATTCCTAAAGGAATGACCACTGTTCACAAGTAGTTTCTATACTGGTTAGATCAGAAAAAAACAAGGAGGGTTTGGCTTCTACCCTCTATAGCTCATGTCCCTGGTGTATAGCGCGAAAGAGAGACAGAGAAATGGAAATAATGGAGTGCAGCATTTCAGCAAAAACTGAGGTCTGCTTCACAGAGCCACCGTATTAAAAAAACCAAAACACTCTGAGCCTACAACATCTGAAAACCAGGCTAATGACAGCGGACTTCCCCTGGGGTAGAACAGCATTCTATCTGAAAGTTGCAGTTGCCATCTCTTTCTTGCCAGCACGTGGGGGGCAAACTTACAGGGCAAACTACTTTAGAATTCGCTTAAAAATACTGCATGTTCCCCTTTTGTAAGAGTCCACGGCAGCCTGTTCATGGTGAAGGAAGGTAGGGGTAGGAGAATGTATGGTCATACCGAGGGGTTCCACACAGAGAGAGCACTGGGTTTGCTTGGTTATTCCTGTCATGTTTGCACGCTGCACACGGTCACTTCAGCCACCAAAGGCTGTGTCAGAAAGCATCCAACTTGGAGTGAGTGTTTTATGCCCAGGTTGTGTCAGTGGCTGTGCAGGGAGCGGGGCAGTGGGAACAGAGACTGAGACGGGCTGGCAGTGTGGGATGGGGCTGCAGCAGCCTTACTTGCACAGTGAGCTGCCTGTCTCTTTGGCAGCAGCCACGGTCTCGGTATCTGAGCGTGGATGGCGCTTGGGTTCAGCACTCGCTCGAACGTCTGCGCGTGGAGTCTGTGTTTAGGCAGATGTCCCCCAGGGAATACCTGGCGCCCTTGGATCATGGTGTCTGGAGCCAGATTTTGCAAGCACAGTGCTGTTACGTGCAGGCCTAAGGAACGTGAGAGCTAATTGCACCAGCACAAGAAATCACTCGGGCTCTCCCTCTGCCAGCAGAAGGGTGGGAAGACTGAGAGAAACCAGGACTTTCAGCCACCCCAGCTCTACCTCCCCATTATCAAGCAAAGCCAGGTTCAACTCACCAAGTCATAGGTCTCTGATGAGTAGCTCGCAGGCCCCATAGCTTCAGGGACAGGATCAGTCTCTCCTCTGGCAGTTCCAGCAGAAGTTCTTTTTCTGGGTGGAAGTTAGTGATTTGAGAGAGGAGGGAGGAACCCAGCACAAAACAATAAGAGTATTTGCAAGGCAAATGAGCAGCGGGCATGAAATAACCTAGGTAATGCTGTGAAGACGAGCAGCTGGTTTTATAATATTTTTCAGTGCTCTGTGCTGATTTTTCAAGTACAGTTTCAAGAATCTGGGAGAGCACAGCCTTGACAGCCACTCTGCAGGTCTAGGCAGAAGAGTCTTGGCTATTAAAGGTTGGTCTGCTGTATGATAAAGCGAAGCCCCTTGATTAGACACCTTCCCATGGTTCCTATCTTGCCACTAATAAAGATTGGAAATCAAGATTTCCTCTGCTCAGGGAAATGAGTGTGTCGTGCAGTAATGTCGTAGCATCAGATCCAGGATGTGAAAGCCCCAGTCTGGGTCAGCAGGATAGGACGGCATCACAGCTGGCATTTTGGCAGAAAGCCTTTCCTTTGTGAGGAGCTGAGGCAACTCAACAAGTGAAGTGCCCGTTCTCCTGTCTCGGCACAGCTGCACCAAAGACTTCGTACCAGCAAGGAGTCAGGTGAGACTGGGGCCAGTGAAGGGGAGCTCTGTCTGATTTTGTCCAGGTCTTTTGCTTCTTAGAAGGAGCCTGGTGATTCCAACTTGATGAGGTCCTGCTGCCCTGAGGATGTTGGTGTTGTCCCCTGCCTTTGTGTGTGCTTGCACTTGCCCACCTGATACTTGCCTCTGGCCATCTGTTCTCCCAAAAGTGGGAAGGCAGAGAGCAGCCAAGACAGAGGGGGGACACGGGGAGCTATGCCTTGTCTTCCCTGTCTCATGGGCTTGACCCCTCTCCTGCATGGCCTTGGCTGTCCTGAGGCCCTATACTAAGGGAAGAAGCGGGGTACTACTGTGCCCAGGAGACAGATTAGGAAGAAGAATGTTTTCATTTAGCTAGGACTGGAGAGTGGAGCACTCAGTGTCTGGGACTTCCATTAATGAGAGTGCTGCCTGCCTTGGCAGGATACTTTTAGGACTGGCTCTGTCTGTGAGACAGAGCTGTCTGTGACCCTCAGCAAAGGCTGTGACTCTCAGTCTCGCCTACCCTGTGAGCAAAGAAAAAGTACTGTGCAAAGTATGTTACTGCTGAGCCCATGGGCAATGCTGATGCTGCAGAACCTCTTGGGTCTGTGGAACTGCCTGTAGTATGTGTCTACGAGGAACTGTATGCTGGAAACACCTCCCAGGCTGTAAGCTTGGCCCTTAGGTGTGGCTTGGAATGATAGTAGTTCAGGGAGCCCACTCCAAAGCAACAGGCAGAAATTATTTCGCTGACAAGCACATTCACCAAGGAAATGACTGCTACTCTATAGATGTGACCTGGGAATCCATGCGTTGCTGTAACATGAAATGTTAGAAAGATGATAGTGAGAAGAGCATGGGAGAAAAACATATGGGGAAAAAGTAAATATAAATGAAAACCAATGTCACTTCACAGGTAGGTAAGGAACTGACTTTTATTGCAAAATCCAACAATGACTGTTTGAGAATTGTTTTGTTGTCTGTGCCTGGGAATTTCTGGCTGAGCCTGGGTTTCCTGCCACACACTCTTATTTAAGAACCATCCTGGTTTCGTCAGGAACGTAATTTTTTTTGTGTAAGGTATTCACATTTACTTAAGGAGGAACGATTATGTTCCTGTGCATGAAGTTGCTCTGTTCTGTATAACTATGTGACTGGCAAGCACATCTGCCAACCAGTTTGGCTCTGCAATGAGTTTCTGAGCTTTGCTTGATAAATATCTGTTCTGGCTCCTGAATTTTCTCATCTCTAATGGTTTGTCTTATTTGCTGGTACCATAACTAAGGATTTATGAAGCATATGTTGCCTTATAAATGTTAGTCTTGTTCACTAAACTGTTAATTTCTGTTGCCATTTGTTCTTTTAAGGTTGAAGCATTCTAATTCCTGTACATCTTGTGAAGTGTGGTGCTTAGCTGTGCAGAGTTAAGCTAAAATGCCGGTCTCGGAACAGCAGAGCCAGAGCCGCAGCAATAGCTGTTGTGCCTCTGACTGTGCGAATGGGGGAGTCAAGGCTTTTCCAGCTGTAGCTGCTATGCCCTTTGGCCAACAAGTGGCACAGCGAGCTGTCACAGCGAGAAACAGGCATTTGAAAGTCCAATTCCATGAAGATTTTCAGATTACTTTTTCTCTTGCTCTGCTAGGCACAGAAGCTTTAAAAAGAAGGGATGCATTGGGTTGGAGAGAAGCTGATAGGAGAGCCCTATGGCAGGGGATGGCAGGTTGGGACACTGTAGCAGCTTGATCGCAGAGCAGTATGTAGGCTAGGAGTGAACAAACGAAAGAAATTAAGGACAAGGCTTTACTGATCTTTTTTCTCATGCGAATTGGTCAGGAATATATTAAGCCATCAATTGGGAAGCATCGCCAGGTCTGGCAGCGATGATTGTGCTGTGGCTGGCAGAGGAGGGAACACGGTGGTATCTTCCTCCCGCTGTAGCCTGCAGACCTCTCGGTGCACAAAGCGCAGGCGTGTCCACCACAGCACTGGCCCCCGCTGTGTGTTTTGCTGTTGAGAGCGAGAAACAGAGAGAGCTATAGACATAAGCTATTAAGAAAAAAACAGCAATGAGAGGGGAAATAGGTTTTCTCTACTTTGGGGAAACTCTTAAAATTTGTCAGCAAAACATTCTGCCGGAATTGCCAGCACTTTGAGGCTTCTCTTTAAAATGACGCTCGTGTCGCGCCTCAGCTTGGCAAAGTCTGCGTCTCTTTGGCTGCTCTGTCGAGAGGAAACGGCGATTTCAAACTGTTGTGGTTGGTGGTCAGGCTTTTATTCTTATGTCTGTGCTAGCGACGTTTTAATGACTACCGAGCGGTCATGTTATCTCTCCGGGCGTTATCTTGCGAAACGAGAGTGCCTTCGCTATTGCTGTGACTGAGACCTCAGCAGTGCTGGTGGCTTCCACCTTGGGCAGGACGGGCCGCCCTCTGTTTTAGATCTCTACGTAGGCAAAGCCGCCCGTGGCTGTCTCTGCTTGGCAGTTACTCGTTTGGCACGGGTCGCGCTAGGGCCCCACCCGCTGCCCTCCACGGCGGAAGAGCCGCTCTCTGCGGCAGCCGCTCTCTCACCCCCCGCCCCGTTGCCGCCAGGCACTCAGCCCCCGCCCGCCCCCTCACGTGGGGCGGGAACACGACGCGGGGCCGTGCGTGCGTCCGTACGGGCCGGGGCGGGGCCGGCCTACCCTGCCGGGAGGGGGAGGGCGCACGGGAGGAAGGAGGAAGCCGCCATCTTGGAGCGTCGAGTCGCCATAACAAGGCACCAACGGGGAGCGAGGGGATTTTATACCTGGGCGAGGGGAGAGCGCGGCTGCTGGCGGTAAGAACGGGACAGGACGCTGGGGCGGGCGAGGAATCACGGGAGCGGAGCGGAGCGCGCTGCCGCCGCCTGGCTNGCGGGGCCGCGGCGCCGCTCGTTGCCGTCCCGCGCAGAGGCGACGGGTGGAAGCCACTTCATTGTTGGGCGGGAGGTGCCAGTGTGGCGCAGCTGCGTTTTGTGGGCGATGTCGGCCCCTCCATAGGCCTGGGAGCCGTGCCGCGCTCGGCCGCGGCGGGGTCGCTGCCGCAGTGCGGCCCGGACTCGACGGAAACAATGGGCACCGCGGGGGCTCTTCTGTCTGGGCAGTCGGTGCGGCCGCTTTGTGCCAGGGCTGATCCCGCTCTGTCGAGGCGTGGAGGGTCGGCCTCCTGCAAAGGAAATGAACGGTGTAGCGGCGTCTGCCGTGGACACCAGCCCGCCTACGTGGAGGAGAGCCCTCGTGCCGAGGGCCTATTTTCCACCGGACCGCCCTTTTGCGAAATGGTGGCGCGTCTTATCTGGGAACGGGGAAGTTTGTTGGATCCCGTGAAGCTGTGTATTCTCCTTTAATATTTTCCATTTTAAAGGCAACTTACGGGCGGAGAAGGTTCCACCTTCTGCGAGATTGTTGAGCTCCTTGGCGTTTTAGGGGCTTTTCGGTGTCCCTCCTTACTTCTGTAGCTTTGCTGGTTTTTGCGAAGTTAACAGACAGCAGAAATCTCTTCGCAGATGCCTTGTGATAGTGCCTCAAGGCAGGAAGATTACTAGCAGAAACATTCTAGTTCTGCAAACTTTAAAAGTTTCGTTGTGAGGCTGGAATTGATGAAGCTGGAAACAGTTGGGAGGTTAGGAAAAAGTGAATTCTATTTCTGTCCTTAAATGCTTTTCAGCGTGCTTGTTATTCACAGGGGAAACGCGTTTTTGTGGCCGCTAAGTCAGGAAGCAGTAGTCTGCTGCTTTTCCTTTCCGTTTTTCCAAGATGCGCGTACATTGTGATGAGAAGTTGTACAGGCAAGCCTAATTTCTACCAAAAGGTTCTGGGCTAGTAATGTTCTGGCTCCTTAGTAATGTCATAAGGAGCGTTTTGTCTCTTGTTGACGCTTACTTTTGTATAAGGTGTAGACTTTGTGTTATCTCTTCAGTTTTGCCAAGCTTTCTGTTAAATACGGTGTCAGTATTGTTATGTGTACTGAACGTTATCTTTTAAGTGCAGTGTGAGTTCTTACTGACCGCTGTAAGGTAATGTCGTGCGGAACACACAGCAGGAAGCCAAATATCTAGTGTAAATGTGTATTACTCACTGCTTTAGTTTAGGCTTAGTCACTTATATTTACAAAACGGGAAGCTGCTCTCTGTTCTGGATGGTGTTAATACCTAATTTAAAAGCTTGAGTAAGATTGGTTGAACTAACTTTTTTGGTTGGAGAAGGGTAAGTGCTTTTTTTAGTTTGTTTTTTCTTTCTTTTTTTTGTGGTGGTGTTTGTTGTGGGTGGTTTTCGAGTGGTTTTTCATTTTAATAAAGGTAATGTATTTTTTGCTTCTCTTTCAAAGTAGAAAGGAGGAACAGAGGAATTTAAGGGTTTTGTCAGTTCTAAGTAGAATGGGCCACTTGGTATTGTGAGCTTGCTAACATAATGTTATTTATAATACTAGATCTGCTTTGTTCTGTCCCATAAGTGGGAAAATGTCAAGAACACCACTAGTTTTTTACTTACTTGATGGAGAGTGGTGCAGGTAGTATTTTTCTAGTTGTTACTTGGTGAAAGGCTGTTGAAATGACAGCTGCTTAGAAGGCTATCTTCCGTGACCAAAGGTGATGGGCACAGCTTTATAGAAAGAAGTAAAACATTTTGCACTTGTCTTGAGCAATTATCACAGAGAAAGTAGAAAAATAAGCAACTGTTGTTACACACCACCAGGGAAGAAGTGCTTCTTAATATACAAAGGGTCATTTATTTAGACAGAAATCCACATACTAATCTTTATCGTCTGCTTTTTCTTTCAGATTGAAGCAAGTGAATTCTGATATAATTCAACTTTGTTAGAGGGCTTTTTTTAAAAAAAAGTTGATCCACAGTGCATCAGAGCAAGTGACTGCTTTACTTTTGAGTGACTTACAGGTGCTTGCCTGCATTGCAATAAAGGACTCATTTATTGAGCAAGACTTATTTATCTCTTCGTTTTGGAGAGTCTAATAAACTGTTATTACAGTTTCTGTACTGACTTTCAAAGTTTTGAAGTCTAAAAAGACATCTTTAAAAACAACATGAGCACGGCCAGAACAGAGAACCCTGTTATAATGGGTCTATCCAGTCAGAATGGGCAGTTGAGAGGCCCTGTAAAACCCAGCGGGGGCCCAGGAGGTGGAGGCACACAAACTCAGCAACAGATGAACCAGCTGAAAAATGCCAACACAATCAATAACGGCACTCAACAGCAAGCACAGAGTATGACCACCGCTATTAAGTAAGTGTATTAGCTCTTGCAAAAATAATATTTAAAATTCATTTATGGGAAAATGTTCTTGGACTCTGATCTTAAAATGTTTTCTTATTTTATGGTAATGGTGGTTAGAAATGCACGATGAAAGGGAAGCTGTATTTCTGTGTGCAGACTTCTCTCTGACAGCGATCCTTTTAGCATGCTCATTGTGAAAATCGGAATTTGATGCTTTGCTTTTCAGAACGCGTTGCCCACTGAGAGCATCGGCATCATGTTTTCTTTGCATATTGCAAATGGTGTGAGACATAAGTTGGGGAGTGGGGAAAAACCGAACTGCAATCTTAAGACAGGAGGAAATGCTAGCTAGTCCAGTTTTGTATGCTTTCCCATGGTGAGAACTCGTTTAAAGTTAGTGATTTTCTTTGTCGTTAATCTCAAATAGTAGTGTGTCCTCTCCTTTGTGTAATGCCTTGGGTTTAATTTATCAAAGATGGACCTCAGGTAATAACGGTACCGCTGTGATACCTTGCTGCCATCAAACTGGTTTTATAAGTGTGCAAATAAAAAACGAGTATGCCGGCTTGTGCTGGCTGGAAATTCTAAGAGACTTGTATGGTGATGTGTTCCTTTTCTTTCTTCCTGTGGTTCCTTCACCCCTCTACAATAATTACTTTTGTAAATAGGCGAATTTTTTGCAAATAAAGGAAGCACCAGCCATCATCAGGGAGTGTGTAATGGAATACTCAATGCTTAAAAGTTTGCCTAACTTGCTTCCCTTTTTTTTAATGGTTTACTCTAATGAAACTGATAAGGTATGCTTGTAAAAATTCACTCGTGAATTCCCGAGACTGGGAAAGACCTACTTTTGTCTGTACAATGGCTTTTGAGAGACGATGAGTGTCTTGAATCTCACAGAGAGGAAAAGACAACACTTGATCAAGAAGTGGAGTGTGTGTTTATTTTGTTTTCTCCAGGTTTTTTTTCTGTCGTATTACATTTATCAGATTAAGAATGGATGTTGCCTGGGCAGAATTTTTTTGTTTGAAATGAGGGAATGTTCTTTTGTGAATCTATTATAGCTGGTTTCTGCCATGACTTAAGTCAGTGTTCCGTTTTAAGTCTGTGTTCTTCTGGATTAATCCAGTGTCATAAATGGGACTTGAATCATGACTGGACAAAGATTTTACAAATTCTGTGCGCTTGACAGAGATGATTTTTTTCTGCTTACATTTCCTGCCTGTTGCATCCTGCTTAGGTCAGAGAAGACTTGAGCTCATATACGTAGGTGGTCTTTGCTTTCAGGAGTTAAAAGTATTACAGGTTCTAAGAGACATTAATCTGTATCTAAGAAAATGAAAAATAAAATTATCTGGCCAGATAGATTTATTTATTTATTTATTTTTTACTATAGACCTGGTGATGACTGGAAGAAGACTTTAAAACTCCCTCCAAAGGATTTGAGAATCAAAACTTCGGTAAGAATGGTTGAATCATAGGAATAAATATTAATGAAAAGATGTTGGAGAAGTTGCAGGTGGCAGAAATTCAAAAGGAATTCAGTGCTTTCTGTTCTAAATATTTTTAAGTTTGTTCAGCAGCTGCTTGGGAGAGGTGCCTCTCCTGGAAAGCTCAAAAATGGAGTTTACTGTGGATTTCTTAGTTTATTATTGTTACAGCGTGGAACTGTTAGGGTGTGTTGCAAGGCAGAAAGAAAGATGTTAGTGTATGTTTGTGCTACTGCTATTGGTTATGAGAAGGCTGATGTTTCCTCCTTTGCTGTGTGACACTGCATCAGTTAGTGGGAACTTCTTTACAGTAAGGGAAAACACTTCATGGTCTTCTGTACTGACAGTTTCTCATTGAGTCAGACCAATCTACAGCTGCAGGTTGTGTGACCTAATCTAATGTAAATGCTTTTTTGATTATTCAGGATGTGACCTCCACAAAAGGAAATGAGTTTGAAGATTACTGCTTGAAACGGGAGTTGCTGATGGGAATTTTTGAAATGGGCTGGGAAAAACCATCTCCTATTCAGGTTGTTTACAAACAACTTACACACACTGTTTATTTTTTATAAGTCTATTGAATTTTTTATTCGTGTTCAAATGTTGGATACTCTTGTGAGAATCTGGTAAAACTGGGTTGTGAATGTGTAAAATTTAGTGGTCCTTTGAGGAAGGTGTGATGTTCTTTCAACTGAGTAAGTCACTAAGCTATGACTGACTTAAGCTTTAGTTAACTTGGATTTTCCTTCTCTGGAGACATTAGCATGTTAATTTTCTGTTTGCTAATGTCCTTCATCTGGGTAGTCTCAGTGAGAACAGTACTGTTCCATAAGCATTGTAGAAATTTAAGTTACTGTGGGCTGCATACCTTTTAACTGATAACTAGATTATTATCATTGACACGGTTCTGCCACTTTTATCTCCTTGAGGCAAAAGAAAACTATGGGTTTTAGGTAATTAGTCCACTTTAAAACAGATTCTAACCATACGTCCTCTCCAGAAGGCTGAGGGTTCTTTAGATGTCACTCTTAAAGAGCATAAAGGGAAAAATACTAGGGTCCTCTGTTAAAACGGCTGAAGCTTCAAAAGGGAAGTGTGCTGGGTTTTTTTGATAAGTATTATCACGGGAGCATACGGGTTTGAATTACATGGGCTAAGGTGGTTGTGATATTAAGATAGGTGGGTGTCTTTTTCTGACAGGTGTAACTCCTTCCTTTTGTGAGTCTGTGGTGCTTCGATGTTCTGTTCACAAAACAATCAGATTTCCTGTGATACTGTAAGCAAGGAGAGTTGAAATTGGCCAGCCTCTTTAGCGAGTGTGGCTTACAGTTGCTCATGTACTGTCTGCCATTGCATTGCAGGAGGAGAGTATCCCCATTGCTTTATCTGGTAGAGATATCTTGGCTAGAGCGAAAAATGGAACCGGCAAGAGTGGAGCCTACCTCATTCCTTTACTTGAACGGCTAGACTTAAAGAAGGACAATATCCAAGGTCAGTTGAGATACATCTCACTTAGTGAACAATACCATTATCTAGATGCAGCTATGCTGTAGATGTGATTCTAGAACTGCAATCGAGCAATGTAGTTACCTGTCTATACTTTCAAAGAATGTTAACGATCAATAGTGAAGGGCAGGTGGAATCTTTTTAAAAGTCCCACGGTTGTTTTCAAAAGCTTGAAATGGATAGTGTCTGTGATGTGTAGAATAAAACCAGAGACTCTCTGCTGCACTTCTCTCCCCAGAAATGGATTTGGAGTAATAAGCTAGTGTGACAGCTGGGGACTCACAAGGAGGCAATATTAAGGAATGGAGAACTCGCACGGAATTTGCCTTCTCCTAAGCAGTTTCTAGGTCTTGTTCAGAATATTTGGAGTAGAACTCTCAAACAGAACTACAGCTTTCATAAAATCAGTCTCCTCTTAAGGATTAGTTTTTTACATACAGTATGTTACTGGTAATTCACGCTGATGCTTTTACCTTTCAGCAATGGTGATCGTTCCCACTCGTGAACTAGCCCTGCAGGTCAGTCAAATCTGTATCCAAGTCAGCAAGCACATGGGAGGTGCCAAAGTGATGGCAACCACAGGAGGAACCAATTTGCGAGATGACATAATGAGGCTTGATGATACAGGTTGGAGCACTTCTGCTACTCTACTGTTGCTATTTGTTTGTGGCTTTTGAAGTATGGCACTACCTGTTATTGGTTTCCTGTTCATGAACAGATTACAATAAAGCTCCTTAGCTGTTTGTATGCTGTCATCATTTTCAGACTGTTCATGTGAATTGTGGCTGAGAATGGTGGAAACATTGTGATAGTCACCCTAGCTTGGTTTTTTTTGTTCTAACCTTACAGTGCACGTTGTGATAGCTACACCTGGGAGAATTCTGGATCTCATCAAGAAAGGAGTAGCAAAAGTTGAGCATGTCCAGATGATCGTATTGGATGAGGCAAGTTATTACTGTTAAACGTTTCAGGATATTAACACATAGTTGAAGCAGTGGTGTGTGTCAGTGTGTCTTCTCATTATGCACGGGAACAAATCCAGCTTTGTTTAGTGATGATGTAAGGCTAAGGGTCATCTGTTTGTTAGCATTTTGAAGAAGGTGTTTTGGCAGAATTTTTCTGCATGTGAATCTCAGAAGAAAACAGTCTAGGGAGATATGCCTTTTCTTGTCTTTGCTGCAGTTCTTGAAGAGTAGATTAACAGTCTGTCCTGAAATGAACATATTTTATTTGATTGAGAGAATGCTTCTGTGGAAACTCCTAAATGACTCTGGCAGGATCCCTGATAACTGCTTTCAGTTTTAATTCAATTTTTTTTTTCTGATTTTGATTTTATTTAAGTCAAATTGCTGAAAATTAAGAGACAGTAAACTTTCTTGTACTGATGAATCCCGTCTCCAGCAGCTAAATCGCACATCTTCTGGAGAGTGGTGTGTCATCCTCCAAGGTCATAAGGGCAGGGAGAATGTTCCTGGTGTTAGGTTTTGGATTTGTTTGTGGTGGTGGTTTTTTGACTCCAGTGTGGTGGTACAAGACTGAAATCTTGTGCTATTAGTTTCATCTCCTTTTTGTTGCTACTTTCATTACAGGCAGATAAGTTGCTGTCTCAAGATTTTGTTCAAATAATGGAAGACATTATTCTCACACTACCTAAAAACAGACAGATTTTGCTCTACTCAGCCACTTTCCCTTTGAGTGTACAGAAGTTCATGGTGAGTGTGGATGTATGTATTTGTGTATCCGTGATGGTGGTGACATTGCACCTCAAGTGTGAGTGGTGCGCAGCTGTTAGTGTTTTTTTTTTTTAAACATGTCACAACTTCACTGGTTTGGTGTGAACCAGCCTCAGTCTAGGACAGATGTTTGAAAACAGTTGTTGACCTGCGGTAGCATGAGTGGACTTCTCACCAGTGGGATACTGATTTTTACTTTGTACGTTACTTAATGTGCTACCTATGCTGACTTTCTTCCAGAGGGTGCTGTTTGCCATGCATGGTCATCTTGGATTTACGACTAACTCCTTGTGAATTTTACTGACAGAGTTTTGTGTATAGTGGATCTTTTTTTTTTTTTTTGCTACTAGTGGATCTTTGCCATGGAGGAAGTTAAATATGCAGGAGGGTGGTAAGTGTTTGTGTTTTGCATGTAGATGATGGCCACTTTTTCTCCTTATTTTTCAGAATTCCCATTTGCAGAAACCCTATGAGATTAATCTGATGGAGGAACTGACCTTGAAGGGAGTTACCCAGTACTATGCCTATGTAACTGAGCGTCAGAAAGTACACTGCCTCAACACACTGTTTTCCAGGGTAAGCAGTAGGGCTGGCTCTAGAATACACAGCAACTGTTTTCATTTCAGAATCAGCAGTAATAATACAGGGTAGCAGGCAGATGGTTTAATGACACTTGTTAAAATGGACCAGGTAGCAGCTTGTCCTGAAAGGTAGCTTGTGCTTTAGAATGTGGTGTATTTTTCCCCTCTTGTACCAAAAAACCACACTGCGAATTACAAAGACCATACTCGATTTGGCTTTTTGGAAAGAATTTCGACCTGAATCTTGGACCACTTGTTAGTAAAATGCTGCATTTACTGATCCACTGCTTTTATGTTCAGCTCCAGATCAACCAGTCGATCATTTTCTGCAACTCCTCTCAACGGGTTGAATTGCTAGCCAAAAAGATCTCCCAGCTGGGCTATTCCTGTTTCTATATTCATGCTAAGATGAGGCAGGTGAGTATGAAGTTACGGGCAGTTTTTCCGCACCACTTGAAACTTTGCTTGTTAGCTGAATTGAGTTTTGTGCTTGCTTTAAATATAACTGGTATGTGTATTGCTTTGCTGTGCAGTGGATTTTATGGATTTGTTTTGGGACTGATAGCCCCCTGCTCACCCCCTCCAGCCTCTTTTTATACTGTTTGGTGTAGCCGCTCAGTTGGTACATAAAAACACTTCAAGCCAGGTTGGTTAGTTCAGCGTGAGCGCTGGCTATGGCCAGAAGGCACAGTTCTCAATGCTGGTGCCTTGCTTTTTCTGGCTTGGGAAGCCACGGTAGACCACACTGTAACTGTCAGACAAAAGCCTGATTTAAAGCAAAATACGAAACTGGCTGTTCTCAGTCCAGTGTCTTGTGTGCTTTTGCAAACAGTAAATCCTACCTTGTGACTGCAGTGGAGTTGGAGAGGTTGGGGAGATAGCTTTGATCCAAGCTCTTGGTGAAAACTATGAGAATGGTGACAGAGTGCCTGTGGCCTTGGTGTCGATGATGGAGAAAGTCAGTGCAGCTTTGCTTCTGTGAAGGTTTCTGCACATTCGCTTGTGTGTCCTTAAGCTTCATACTCTCAATTTCCTTGCTTTCAGCAAGTGTACTAAAAGACGTCGTAAGGTTGAAGTGATGCATGTAAAATGGTAGTAATTTGAAGTATTTATTTTCAAGTAAGCTAGAATAATATGAAAACTGTAATGGAAACCTAGCTTGCATTTCATGGAACCGATGGGTAACGTCAGCATTTGCTGGGCCGTATCGAGACCAGTAATCAGGTAGAAATAGAAGCGGTGTTGGTATTGAAAATAGAGATTGGCAAATGTGTTTCTTGAAGTAGCACGTTTGTGTGCTTGGGATCAGTCAGATTATCTTTGTGGAAAAATACAGCTATGTTTTGCCAAAGTCCTCAACTTGTTCATTCACTATGTTCATTTTGCTTCGTGACAGTGAGCTAACTTAATCTTTGCGTGGCCCAAAGTGACTTGTCTGTGGGAGGGGAGTCTTCGCAGGCAACTTACTTGTCCCACCCCTTATTCTGGATTGGTAGTGAGAAGTACTCCACACTGTAAGATGAAGTTACAGATGACTTTGGTTTTTAACAGAACATATAAATCACACATTGAATATGTCTGGGGGTTGGGGGAAGAAAGTAGTTAAAATAGCAGTTTCTTCATGTTTGTTTCCTGTAATTGTAACTGGTTTGGTTTTGGGGCAGCTGTAGGGTTCTTTAAAACAGTTTAACTGCCTGTGTCTGAAAGTGGCACCAAGGGTAAGTTCTTTGGAAAATGTGGTAAGAAGTGCTAAAATAATATGTACAACAGCTTCATTTGCCGTGACTGTTTTCTTAAGGTGAGGGGAAGGAAGGAAGGAATTCACATGACTGAAGTTCAGTGTTTGTCACTTGAATATACCTGGAAGTCACGGGTGTTTGTGTTCTGTGTTTTGTTTTTTCCTTTGTGTATATTCTAGGAGCACCGCAATCGTGTGTTCCATGATTTCCGAAATGGCTTATGCCGCAATCTTGTTTGCACTGGTAAGAGTTCCTAAATATTTTCCTGTTTATAAAGGTGGTGATAGAAAGTGGAATAGCCACTAGCCCAGGTAGAATGGATGACCTGATATGTAATAAAACAAACTATTTTGGCAAGGTGTCTTTCTCAAGTGTGTGTGTGTGTGTGTGTGTGTGCCGTTGCAGTTGTGAGTGCAGTGCTCCTTTAAGCGTGTATGCTTTTTTTTTTCTTTTTTACAAACTGCAAGGGTGCCGCTTATTAACAGATGGGTTTACTGTGGTGTTACTTACTGTACTACTTACGTTTCATGTATGCTTTCACATGTGAGTGCTGTCTGCAACTGCTGGCCAATAAGCTTTACTACATAATGGTAGAACTGTGGCTAGGATCATCTGAGTAAGTGCTGAAGTGTCTTTTAAATGTTTATAGCTCATGTTCCCTAAATAGAGTTTTTGTTGACCTGTGTACAATTGGAGTTTTCCGCTGTGTGGCCTGTTTTGGCTGTGCCATGGCAGTGTTTGCTGGTCATTATGTGGGTCGTCTTCACAGAAACCACTAGAAGTTAAATGAAAATAGCTGAGTTAGTGGGATGCACTTTCAGATTGTGCATTGCCAATGTCACAGCAGACAATCGTGCATGAGGATATGGTTGTGTAAGATGATTCCCTCTGGAATAAGCCAAGTGAAAAAAATAAGCCTTTTGCTAGTTATTTTTTTTTGTGTAGATCTGGAGGTTTTGTTACTATTCTCTTATTTATGTCTATAACGGATAAAGAGCAAGAGGAAGCAGAACTGTGCGTAAACTGTCTTTGATACAAGTGCAAGCCAGGGATAATCATTGTTCATCTTTGCACCCTAAATGCTGTCAGCATTTGAGTTCATTGAAATTGGTTTTCTTTGTGAACTGGATTATTTTCAGATCTGTTTACCCGAGGTATTGATATCCAAGCTGTGAATGTGGTGATAAACTTTGATTTCCCGAAGCTGGCAGAGACTTATCTCCATCGTATTGGCAGATCAGGTGAGAGGAAAAAAAAACTATGTTGGGTACAACTTTGCTTGTGAATGTGGTGTTTCTTAGGCTTTTAATTTAAACTTTTAGGTTTTTATTTCTGTGTATTTAAGGTAGCTTTGATTTTTCTGACATTTATTTTTGGGTTTTGTCTCGGATGGTTATCCTCACAGATATGAATAAGGGAGTGTTCTCTCAAAACCACCTTGAACAGCCTGATGATAAAAATAATAAAGATAAATGAACATTGGTCTTACTCTTCAGGAGGTTGATGCTCCTCTTTGCAGTTTGGGAAAATTCTATACTGAAAACTTAGCTTCCCTGATATCTTAATCATACTTTCTTTCTGTATGTGCTCAAAGTATATTTCTAATATCTGGACATCAGCAGAACACAGTCTAAAGGTAGTAACCTTCTGAACTTAAAACTTTGTACTTCAGGTGTGTTATAGAAGAAGGACTGGATGTGCATAGTGCAGTAGTGGAAGGATTTTTGTTGATAATTAATGACAAGGTTTGGTCAGAACATTTTGAACCTCCTTGGTTTGTTATTCCTGCGACAGTATGAAGTATCTGACTAAAAACCAATGTAAAAGTTGCTGAGATCTTTCTTGGTGTCTTGATTAGCTTTTAACACATTAGAGCATTGTGTTAATAATGCCACAGTCTACAGACTTGTTCCGTCAGCCTCTGTTACTTTTTTCTGTCAAGGGCGCTTTGGTCATCTTGGCCTGGCCATCAACTTGATCACCTATGATGATCGATTCAACCTGAAGAGTATTGAGGAGCAGTTGGGAACTGAAATTAAACCCATACCAAGCAACATTGACAAGAGCCTGTATGTGGCAGAATATCACAGTGAACCTGTAGAAGATGAGAAACAGTAAATGTGCGTATGTAAATGCCTTCCTGAATAGAAGAGTTGTGCTGGATGAAAGAAGAGCGTATGTGTGGGTGTTGCTGCGAGGGAAGAGGGAAACTGATGTGCTGAAGAGGCTCCAAGTATGAAAACAAGGAGTTGAATCAAACCGTCAGTGCAAGGAGTTCTGTGGATGTGCTGAAGCTGAGAGTGGAGAATGAGTATTTTTTTAGTCATGTTAATTGAAATGTTGACCATATGTTAAGGAGATAGGGAGAAAAAGTGGGAGTTGAGGAAGTTGTTTGGAGAGGCCACAGTGCCTACTAGTAGCCTAAGGAATTATTTCTGTATTGCTTAGCTAAAATGGGAAGTTGTTAAGGGCCAGAGAGCAAAGTGGTCCTCGGAGAGGTGAGAGAAACTGGGTGGCTTAGGAGGACAGAGTGCCAAAAAAGAGCCTGAGCTGCTCCTCATCAGTTAGACTAAACAGGTGCGGTATCTTCTGCTTTTGTTTCATAGAACTCAGAATTCTAAGCATACAAAATAGGTAGTAAAGTTGTAGTCCTCTTCGCTGCCGCTTGAGGTCGTCTGCACGGCTTTAAAATGAGAGGTCTGGGAAGCTCTTGAGTGTGCCCTGCCTGATACAAACCTGAGACAAACTGCTGAGTCCAATCTTTTTATTATAAGAAAAAATCCTGCTCGACTGCAATCCAGGGCAGGTAATCTACAGAATGATGGGTTTTAGTTAAGACGCTAAACTGTACAGGATCAGAGACTGTACAGGTAAGGTTGGAAATCACTCTTCTGTTAGTCTTCTCACAAATTGTCAGTTAGAATGAAAATCTCAAGTTGCTGAAATTCTTTCTGGATGACAAAATAATAAAAAGGGCCATCTAAGCATAGTGCTAGGTAGCGTTTAAATGAACTTCTGTCCTTTCTTTGATATTACTCAAGGATGGCCTTAGTCAGTCGTGCCAAGCTAAGCTGGCTTGCAGCCCTTGATTTGCTGGCTGAGCCTTCTACGTATTTTACAAATAAGAAATCCCCTTGGGGAAGGGTCTTGTGTGACCTGTTTAAGGAATGCTGTGATCTTGCCTGAGAACCGTTTGTTGCTTCCTAAAGGACAAAACAGAACTAGAACGTAGTTGTGCTTTGTAGGTATTAGTAAGATGTTAGCAGCACCTCTTTCTGTGAAGCCGTGTTTGAGTTTGATCTGTTCTGCGTGCCTTTTGCTAATCCAGAACTCTGCTACGTAGTCAGTGTGATTGATTCCTCGAGTTCTGGTTTTGCATGATGGGCTTTGACTGGGGGTGTAGTGATTGTTTGGTGGTTTGGTTTTTTTTTCTTTGTAGGCTTTGATTACTCATGTCAGAAGGTGAAGCCCTTTGATCCAGTTCTGTGACAACATCGTTTCTTTGGGGATACCCTTCTCTTTGTGGGTTTTTCTTCATCTTTTCATTTCGGAACTATGGAAGACTAAAGAGCTCGGCCTTTTTTTCCTTTTTAAAATTTGGAAGAAAGGAAGAAAGAAGATAAAAGGAGGAATGTCTTTTTGTTTTTTCCACTTGTTTGCACTGTGTGCTGATTGAACATTAGTTGCACTAACTGCTGGTTTTAAATTTTTTTTTCTTTGGGTGGTAGGGGCAGCAAGGGAAGAAGAGAAACCCTGAAAAGAGAAGAATCTTGATGAACACGAGCTTGTCTGCTATTTCAAATTCTTCAGCTGTCGACTGAGTGCATTTCAACTTCTCCCTGGTTACTCATCTGTTTTTAAGCTAAAGAGCTTGTTACTTATTCGTGCAAAGTGCCTTATGCTATGAGACCATTCAGAATATCACCTTTCCGACACAGCCCAAGAAATCAACAACTGTTTTTGGTTTCTGGTCAAAGTTCCCCTCTCTTTCCCCTCTCCTCCTCCCCAAGTACTCAAGCCCAGGGCTGGGAGGTGAAATGTATTGGTAATACTACTTTTTACTTCAACCTGTTGGGGTTTTTTTTTTTTTTTTGTTGTTGTTGTGTTTGTTTTTTTTTAAATTGGAGGAGTTTATATGCATTTGCAGTTCACCAACACTGTAAATACCTGTATTTAAAATGAAACCAACTTAAAATCTGGGCTGATTAGGTGCAGCATCATAGCTCCAGGAGGAAAGAGTAGCCTGTGATCCATTGCAAGAGCCATAAGAAAAGCCCTATGCTCTAGCAGAACACTAAAGACTGGTTTCCATAAAAGTCTCCATTAGTAGTTACAGCACTTGATACATAGACTTGTTTCAGAGCCATGGCCCTCTTTCCTCTGGTGCAGTGTGTCCCATAGAAAATCAGATGTGTATATTGTACAAACTTTGTAAATACTATTTTTTTCTGTTTGGGTTCATATATATCTTTTTTCTTTTGTGATGAAGGTTGCTGGGGTTAAAGGGATTAGACTGATTATGGGAGCAGCTAAAGATGAGAGGGGCTCAGTTTTCTGCAACACTAAACAATGAGAAGTGCTCTGACCTCCATGAAGAGCAGGCCTCTACAAGCATCCCTTGTCAGGGTGGGTTTGCTCTGGTGCTAGCAACACTGTCTTGTACTGCTCTCATTGAAGAGATCGCTCGGGGGGCTGTGAGGCCTCCATATCTCAACCTTTTGGGAGATGTTCTTTGATTTCCCCCTTAGGAACTACTTAAGTTCTGGAGGGTGCTGTGACCTCTGTTTCAACCGTGGTATGGGGGAAATCCAGCAGTGTCAGTGTTGCTGAGCAGTGTATGCATAAGGCATGGATTTTTGCTTAAGAGAAACCATAGGAAAACAATTTACATGCATAAACTGACAGTTTTGGAGCTTTGTAGGATTGATTTACTTTCTGCAGCATTGTGTGATATCTGCCCGGAGCAGCCTCTATACAGACTTGTGAGCAGGTGAGGGCAAACGCCTGGTAGTGTCAGAAGCTGCAGAAAGCTGCTTGCCATCTCCTCTGATTTCGGCATGAATCGCTGTCTGTCATTTTGCATTGTATATTGCTGAAAAGTGTTTTCTGATCAAGTAGTGTTGCTTTAAATTGTGCCCCTCCCAACATGCTTGAGGTTTGGCCTGATCTACAGGCAAAAGGAGTGAGACAAATCCAAAACCGTACTCTTTTTAAATTCCCTTTTAGCCTGTTCATCAACACTGTCAGGAGGCACCTGGATGAATGCAGTCCCTTTTGCTCAGTTTATTGTGTATACAGATGCTGCACTCACACCATGCTTGCTTTCCTTTGGGACAGGAGTGAATTATCTTAATTTCTTCCTGTTTTGACCCTTTTTGTAAAAAAAACAAAAAAAAATTGAGCGAAATAGTTCGGAACTACAAGACGGACTTACCCGTCCGTTTCCTCGAGGATCATAAATAAAAGCCAGGTGCCTCCTGACAACAGCTTAACAAGATGGAAGGGTTTTTGTGTTTGGGGTGGTTCTTTTTTGTTTCCTTTCGTCAGCAGTGACTCCATAATTGTAGCAAATGCTGCACTAGAGTACAAAGTCAAGAGCTTGATCACAGGCGCGCTGTGAGCCACACAGCTTACATCTGACTGGCAGGTACTAAATGTAGACAATTTTGGGGTGCTTTTTGGGGGTGGGTGGGAGTTTGTGGGTGGTAACTTTGACCAAAAGTAAAATCTTGCTCTTGTACTGCAGCCAGCTTACGATGTTCCAGAGAGACAGAAGAGGGATCATATTAGTGCAACAGAGACATGACAAATGTAAATAAGTTTTGTATCTTACCAGGGCATGCACATGTAACAAGAACAGGGTAGCGATGTTGAGTCAACGTGTGTGCTCTACTTGGATTTTGTGGTAGGTTAGCCTGGTGCCATGTGTTGATGGTCCCTCTTGAAGCACAGAACTTTTGAAAGTATTACTTTAAATGTGGCCTCTAATTGAGGATTGGCACTTACCTAAACTATCGGGGGCACCATGTTTAGGCCGCTTCTTGTCAAGAAGGAAGCAACCTATTTTTGGTGCTAGTAGGCTATCTCAAACAGATGCGATCTTGCAAATGGAAAGATGCTCCAAAGGACTAGGATAATCCTAGGGTTTTTGTGTTTTTTGTTTGCTTTCTTTTGGGGTTTTTTTTTTACGGTTTATTTCTTTTGTTCTGTTGTTTTTTCCCTACTGTAGTGGTCAGTCACAAACAAGCCTTCACAATAATGCATTGGTTGGAGTCTCCAGTGATGAGCCCTAAGTCAAATTATTTCCTCTAACAAAGTTGACATGAATGAGAATCTGATGTATTGTGTACTTGCCCCTCAAAGCCTAAAAGCGTCACTCTGTTAATGTGGCGAAATGAAGCTTCACAGCTGGGTGAGGTGGCTGTGAAGAGGGTGATGCCAGGCCTTGAGCCAGTTTACTCAAAGCCTGGTGTCTGGTGTGTGCCTGGTTTTGCTCTCAGGAGTGCACTGCAGTACTGCAGGCCTTTTCCCAAAGGGAGGGGGGTGGGTTGGTCTCAAATACGTGTTTCAGTTACCAGAATGAGATGGGAGCATCTTTCCTTTGCCCTGTGTGACATTTTTTGTGGGTAAGAACAGGGAAGCTCAACATGAATTCATGTTGTGTATGTGTTGGTATCAAATCATCTCATTCTGAGTTTTGTTCTTTATTTTTACTTGGGATGGGGGAGGGTGTCTACTCCAAGGATTTAAAAATGCTTCACACATTTGGGTGGTTTGGGTTTTTTCTTTAAAATGACTGATAGGACACGAACCTGAGCAGATGGCTGTCCTGCCACAGTGATGCTATGCCATGTCTCCTGAACTACCATTGTGTTGGTTCTTGTCCTGTTGATGGACTTGGTAATGCTGCTGGGGCTGAGCAGCTGTTGCTGCCTGAGGATGAAGTGAATGTTGTTCCCAGGAGCTCCAGCAGTAGGGCTGCCATGATAAAGGTTGCATTAACAGTGGTCTGCAGGGAGTTTTCAGATTGCTGTGACCTTTTGGTCCATCTTCTGTTGAATCACAGTTTCTGTTGGTAGTAAACCAGGTCAATGGACCAAAGAGCATGCATCTGATCTTCAGAATGAGGCTTTGGCAGATTATCCTGTAGGTTTAGCAACACAATAGTGAACTGAGCAAAAGTGTCCCTGTGTGGAAGCGTTGTTAAATTCTGCTGTAGACAAGTTAGGGAAGGGTAAGCAGGGGTGGGGGGAGGGATGGGTTTATTAAGATACAGTCTTTGCTGTATTTTAACCAATAAATACGGGGAAGGGGTGTCAGGAGAAGAAAATAGTCGCTGTTCCCTTTATTGAAAGAAACTGGAACTTTTATTTCAAGAAAAGAAATTATTTGCAATTCTTGTGGAATAACGTCATCCACCGGTCCCTAGTCAAGAGGTTGCTATTCTTATTGTTAACCAGCAAATGACATGGACTAGTTCTTGAAAATATTCAGGGGAGGGAGGGAAAAATTGGCTTTCTGTTAAATCTGTAATTGGCAGACTCTCTCCAGGGGAGCTCAGATTTTGTTGAGAATGTATTTTCTCTGGCTGTATATGCGTTGCAGCACTGACTTGTGAAAAGCTTCATGAGTTGAGAGTGCAAACAAGGAGAATGGTACAATCCTGATTTTGTTGATTAAACTCAATAAAAGCTCCCTGGAACTCCCAGCTTGGTCCCGTTTTTTTTCTTCTGACGGGTGAGTGAAAAGCGTACTGCCCTCTTCGTAGAGAACCCCGGCATACCCTCAGCTGTTAAGTTTCCTTTGAGCTGCAGATGATCAGCTTCTGCTCGATCGAATTCCTCCGCTCGTTCGCGGTGGGTACCGTGGGGGATTTAGCTGTGGGGCCGGAGCGACCGACCCCACCACATTCGCGTGCTGCTGGGTCGCTGCGGCGGGAGCCACCCCTCGCTTCCTGGAGCCACAGACGCCTGTGGAAGGAGCGCAGCGACTCCCGCGCCCACGATGCTGCGACACCATCGCAGCCCTCGCCCGCGGGGGCGGGGGGTTTCTCTCGCGCGAGCACGTACGCAGTGCGGAGCGGCCGGCGCGCGGCGCCGTGCTCTGCCTCGTGACCCGAGGGGGCGGGGTCCGGTCACGTGTTTGCGGCCAACATGGCTGCGTACCTGCAGTGGCGCCGCTTCGTCTTCTTCGACCGAGAGACCGTGAAGGAGCCGACGGGTCCGGATGGAGCCGGCGGAAAACCTTTCGCGCTGCCTCCGGGCATCGCGGTCTGCGACTCGGGCCGGGGAACCCTCGTATTCGGAGATATCCTTCGCGGTGGGGCCGGGCGCCGCGGTGGGACGGGGCTCGGTCGGAGGCCAGTCTCTGGCTCTGTGGAGCGCGGCGGGCCGGGGGGGAGCGGTGCGCGGGTTGTGCGGCTTTGGAAATGCGGCAGGTTCCTGCACTTGGCTGTCCTTTGCCGTAAAGAAAAACGCCAGCGGGAGTTGTGGAGCTCATGGGTCACCCCGCAGAAGGGTGTTTTCTGCGGCCTTGCTCGAGGGCGACGACCAGCTAGCATTTTTTTGCTGTTGTCATTACGGTGCAGTTGGAAGTGTGGGTTTGTTGTTTTTGCCCCTCTTTGTGTGCCTTAACGGCGATGAACATATGGAAGGGCAGATTTGGTTTTTGCCTCGCTCCCTTCAACTCAGTAGTTTCCAAGCATACAAGCTAAGGGTGACGCATCTGTACCAGCTGAAGCAACACAGCATCTTGGTTTCTATTGGTGAAGATGAAGAGGGTATTAATCCGTTGGTAAGTGAAACAGCAGAGGAAAATGCACTTGTGTTAACGACATTCTGTAAAACTACTGTGATTATTGCCTCAGCTGAACTTCCTCACTTTCTGTAGTTCGCTCATTTTGGGCAATGCTGCATTTGATGTTATGTCTTGGTCTCCTAACTCCTTCTGTTTTGCTTATGCCAGATTGTTGTTTGTAGGTTAAAGTATGGAACCTGGAGAAACGAGATGGTGGCAATCCTCTCTGCACACGAATTTTTCCAGCAATACCAGCTAACAAGCCCACAGTTGTATCCTGCCTAACTGTCCATGAGAACCTTAATTTCATGGCTATTGGTAAGTAAAACTGAGCTGCCATAGCACAGGAAAGATATTGCAATCCTTACTTACCCAGATGTAAAGAAAATTAGTAGGTAGTACAAAAATTAGCGTAGTTACTTGATAGGTTTTATTCTCTTGCAGTTTGTATTGCTATTGCAGTGTTATTTTCACAGAGACGTAGCATATCTTGTAGTCTCAGAATTTGAGATGATACATCTGTCCTGAGTCCATATAAATTACAGAAATAATTTTTGACTTAAGAGAGAAGCACATGTTTTTAGTTGATGTTGTCTTTTCCTACCAGTTGCTGAGGCTTTTGTTCTAGTACAGGAAGAAGCATAGGTTTTTGTGATATTTAAAGTTGCAGAGAGATTTTGTTTTTCCCAAGCATTGTATAGAAATCTTTTTTTACTAAAGAAAATAAGCCATCTTCCTGTTTTGCAAATAACCTTTTGTTTATATTATTTTATACTTACATCCAGACAGAGTACAAGCAGTAGCAGTGTCAGGTTACAAGCACTTTCAGTGACTTAGTCCCTACACTGAAATCAAAAGCTTTCTGTAAATGCGTTACGGCCTTCTGCCCTGCCATGGGTTTCAGGGCTGAGTCTGTTGTCAAGCTGTAAAAACTTACTCTTAGGAAATATCCCCTTGGTCTTTTACAATTGTAGTGTATTTAGAGTAAGAAAGTAAAATAAAATCTTAGCTGTAATTGGTGGATGAAAAGGCTATTTGTAAAAAAAAAAATTACAGACAAATATAACCTGCAAGTTTGCTGATGACACAAAGCTGGGTGGTGTCGCCGACACCCCAGCAGACTGTGCTGCCGTTCAGCGAGACCTGGACAGGCTGGGGAGCTGGGCAGAGAGAAATGGAATGAGGGACAACAAGGGTCAGTGTAGAGTCTGGCATCTGGGCAAGAACAACCCCAGGGACCACTATAGGTTGTGGCCTGCCCTGTTGGAGAGCAGTAGGAGAAAGGGACTCAGTGGTCCTAGTGCACCGCAGGATGGCTATGAACCAGCAATGTGCTCTTGATGCCAAAAGGGCCAACAGCATCCTGGGGTGGATCAGAAGGGGTGGTGTGGTTAGCCGATCGAGAGAGCTTCTTATCCCCCTCTACTCTGCACTAGTGAGACCGCATCTGGAGTACTGTGTCCAGTCCTGGGCTCCTCAGTTCAAGAAGGATTCATAGCTGCTGGAGGGTGTCCAGTGTAGAGCAACAAAGAGGATGAAGAGAGTAGAGCAGCTCCCTTCTGAGGAAAGGCTGAGGGAGCTGAGTCTCTTTGGCTTAGAGAAGAGGAGGCTGAGGGGTGACCTCATTGATACCTATAAATAAATATGTGAGGGGTGGGTGTCAGGAGGATGGAGCCAGGCTCTTCTCAAGGTCATCTGGTGATAGGACAAGGGGCAATGGGTGCAAGCTGGAACAGAGGAGGTTCCATACAAATCTCTGAAGGAACTTCTCGGTGAGAGTGACGCAGCATTAGAACAGGCTGCCCAGGGGGGGTTGTGGAGTCTCCTTGTCTGGAGGCGTTCAAGACCCACCTGGATGTGTTCCTGTGCAACTTGGTCAGGGTAATCCTGCTGTGGCAGAGGGATTGGACTAGATGATCTTTCGAGGTCCCTTCCGATCCCTTCCGATTCTATGAAAGCAAGTTGAACCTTGCTGAGCAATTACAAGCTGTGTGTAGGCCGGTGACAGTTCTGAACCATAACAGGAGTAATCAGGGATGTTTTGGTGCCTCATTCCGTGGCTCAAGGACCTGTGGCAGTTCTATTACTTGATAAATAGCTAGTGAGCCAGTTGTTGTTACTGACTGGAGCTGCCCTATCTTATGCTGGATAATACTTCAGGTGTGCTATGTAAGTACCAGTTTATTTGTGTCCATCACCAGGTTTTGCAGATGGGAGTGTTGTGCTTACAAAAGGAGACATCACTCGAGACCGACATAGTAAGACCCAGATCCTACATGAAGGCAGTTACCCGGTTACTGGCCTTGCTTTCCGACAGTCTGGCAAAAGCACACATCTCTTTGTGGTGACCACGGAGAACATCCAGGTGGGGAATTGGTTGTAAAAAAATGACGTGGACTTGCAAGTTGCATTGGCTTCAGAGTCCAGTTTGGAGCAATTCCAAAAACCTCGTGTTTTTTCTGTAGTCTTACATGCTTTCAGTGAAAGACTATCCTCATCTGGAGCTGGACACTCATGGTTGTGGATTGCGCTGTTCATCTCTCAGTGACCCCTCCCAGGATCTCCAGTTCATTGTGGCAGGAAATGAATGTGTGTACCTTTATCAACCAGATGAACGTGGTCCCTGCTTTGCCTTCGAGGGACAAAAGCTGATTGTTCACTGGTATCGGGGGTACCTCATCATCGTCTCCAAGGACCGAAAGACTTCTCCAAAGTAGGGTTCCTCGAAACAGATGAATTCTTTTTGCTCTTGCAGCTTCCTGCTTTCCCTCTTTTCCTTCTTCCCTGTAGGGCTTTGCTCTTGGGAACCAATTAGAACTTGGTCAGAAGTTAAGATTCATCCAGACCCCTATATTGATTAACTTAGGTTGTGAGGGTGGCACAGTTACGCATTCTGAATGAGCATTGTTGGGTTTTTCTCTCCTGGTCCTCCTTCTAACACATAGATGGAATTTGTGTATAAAAGCATGGCGTTTTGTCTCTGGTCACCTTAGTTAAATTAGCACAAATGAGCTTCATTCATCTTGTTCTCTGAACGTCCCCTAGGTATTAAGAATTCAAGTTATGTCTCTGTTTTCTAAAACTTTTTTTTCCTGCTCTCCAGGTCAGAATTTGCTGGGAATGAGGCACAGAATTCAGACAAACAAGTCCTGAATATCTATGACTTGTGCAACAAATTCATTGCATACAGCGCGATCTTTGATGATATAGTGGATGTCTTGGCAGAGTGGGGATCTCTCTATGTACTGACCAGAGATGGGAAGATTCATGTACTGCAGGAGAAGGATACACAAACCAAACTTGAGGCACGTAGATCTGTTTTGTTGTAAGTCCGTGCCTAATGTCTGTAAGACTGTGCTGCCTCTGCAGATTGAAAAGTCAAACAGTAGAGGAAGATGAGTTATGCAGCGAGTAACTTGACAGCTTGTCAGCGTAACTAGTGTTTATAAGGCATTAGGTATCCAAAAGCCCAAGCATTGGTTTTTTTTTTTAGTGTACAGCATGAAAAATTAAAAACAACTCCTTTTCCAGGCTCTTTTGGACTTGGATTTTTGGGAATATTTCTCTCATACTGTGCTCTCTGTGTATCCAACAGATGCTGTTCAGAAAGAACTTGTTTGAAATGGCCATTAACCTGGCTAAGAGCCACCATTTAGACAGCGATGGTTTGTCTGAGATTTTCCGCCAGTACGGCGATCATCTCTATAACAAGGGGAACCATGATGGAGCCATCCAGCAGTATATCCGGTAAGCAGGCATCCTATGGAACTATGCTGGTGTCGTACAGATAGGAGCTATGGAGGCCTTGATTTCTTTTTAAACCCAGGAATGAAAACAAACTGAAACAGAAAAATCACCATGTGAGGCGGAAATTCTGCCGGTAGAGGGAGACTCCTCAGTGAGACGGAAAGTTGCAAGAAAATTGCTCTCTACACATTAGGGTAAAACTAATTGTGTTTTACTGTGAATAATGAAGGTGCATTGGAGTGGAGTGGGGGACTGATGATGGAATCATAAACAAGGGATTGCTCTCGATAAAATGGATTATATGGTTTGACCATGTGTGACTCTCTTAGAAAACGCTCAAACAGCCCAATGGGAGTTTTAAAATACGTCAGCTTTTTCAAAATCGGACCAGCCTTTTCTGAGGCTTACCGAAGCCTTTGCGTTCAGGCTCCATAAAATGCCACAAGGTGTTACTTTCGTGTAGAACAGAAACTCTGGAGTCCTGCTATCTAGCAAGAGTGGGCGTGCATTTTATTGTCAGCTTGCATTGTGTCAGGGTAACTGGGGCTAACTACTTCATGTGGGCATGACTGTTTAAAGCAGATTTTGAGTTACGTGATTGAAGTGAAGGACAAATTTTGACTTCTTGATATGCAGTCTTTTTTAACATGACGCTTCTCGTCCCAGAACTATAGGAAAGCTGGAACCATCTTACGTTATTCGGAAATTCCTGGATGCTCAGCGTATCCACAACCTCACTGCTTACCTGCAGACACTCCACCTGCAGTCCCTGGCCAATGCAGACCATACTACACTTCTGCTGAACTGCTATACCAAACTCAAAGACAGCTCCAAACTGGAAGAGTTCATCAAGGTATTGGGGAAAGGTGAAATTATGCAAAGTTGTTAGGTCATCGTAAAAATTAAGAATGGGTAGTGGCCACATTGTAAACGGACTCCTGTGGGGCTCCTGAGAGACAGAAAAATGGAAGTATCCCTCAAGATCCCTGTCTGTCTTCCTTTATTTCCAGGCTCTTGATTAATTTCTGAGTTTGGCTGTCTGGGGTGTACCAGTATGGCTGGCAAACTAATAAGAAGGCAGTTAGGCTACTTCTTTTTTGTACGTGATCTACCAGGTCGTCCCTGCTCTGGCTTTCTTCCTCTCACATAAGTGACTGTTGCTTACAAAGTGTGGGAATGTTGCCGAGGAGCCATTTTTCTGCCTTTTTTTGTGTAGACGAGTGAGAGTGAAGTCCATTTTGATGTGGAAACAGCAATCAAGGTGCTTCGTCAAGCAGGTTACTACACCCACGCTGTTTACCTGGCAGAGAAGCATGCGCATCATGAGTGGTACCTCAAAATCCAGCTAGAGGACATCAAGGTGAGGGGATGTTACTGCTCTCATACTGTTGCTGGGGAGAATACCCCTTCAGCAGTCTCCTCTTTAGTTTGAATAGTGACCTCTTCCTCACGGCTAGTGTGCTGACAAGGCTGCCAAGCAACAGTAGCAAAACCTGCTGCCTCTGTGTTGTTGACTTTCTGTGTGGTAGACTAGGGGTGAAAATCAAAGGGTCTTATATTGTTCTGTTTCAGACGTGGCTTTTTACAGTGCCCTTTAAGAGGAGGGATGGTTGTTTGTATGAGATTGATGTAAATTGTGCTCTCTTTTCCCTGGACCACAGCCAGTCTTCCTTTCTGAGGAGAAGAATGAGAAATAGTGAACTAGGTGATGATTCAGAGCAAATGCTGTTTGTGGCATAGGTGTGCCATGTCTTCTGTTTTCTTTCCTAACCTTGATCTGGAGAGCATATGCAAACGTCATGCGATTATTTTGCTGTCTGCCTCCACAGAACTACCAAGAGGCTTTGCGCTACATTGGAAAACTGCCTTTTGATCAGGCAGAGAGTAACATGAAGCGGTATGGTAAAATCCTGATGCATCATGTCCCTAACAAGACCACAGAATTGCTGAAGATCCTTTGCAGTGATTATCAGCCATCGGGAGACAGTGAAGGCCCTAGAATGCTTGAAGGAAAAAAGGTACAGTTTGCATTGACCAAGAGTTGTTGCTGTCAAGTAACTTTGCAGCAAACCAGTGCTTCTGTGTATCTTGTGCAGGCATGACATGTTTTAGGTGTAATGAAAAGCTCCATCGAGAGACTGCTTAAAGAAATTGCTTAGAATCAATTCCTACCATAATCAGCGTCCCATTCTCTGTTGTGTCTGTCATATCACAGACTCTGGGAACAAGCGCTCTGTGTGGGTGCTTGACTTTTTCTGACTGTGTTACAGGCTAATTCAGAGGAATTCATTCCAGTCTTTGCAAACAACTCCCGAGAACTGAAAGCTTTTCTGGAGCACATGACTGAGGTGCAGGCTGACTCTCCACAGGGTGTTTATGACACTTTACTCGAACTTCGACTGCAGAACTGGGCACATGAACAAGACGAGCAGGTTTGAGCTCCCCCAGCTTTGTGTTTTGAGAGGCAGGTTCCGTCTGCATGAATCCTGTTCGCCTTCCTGGCAAACCATACACTTTTAGATGGGTGTTGATAACATGAGGCAATATGCCATGCTGGACAAATGGAACACAAATTGGAAAGCAGCCTACTAGCAGGGCAGGGAGAGCACTCCTTTCAGTGAGGCTGAACTTATTTTCTGTGAATCTTGTCTAAGAGCAGATTCTAGACCATACAACCTCTGTGAGCGGGTGCCTTGCCCACAGAAGTAGCTCGGTTTGCTGGCCTGTATCTCTGAGAATGCTAGCTGGCTGAAAGAAATCATGTCCTGTTGCTTGAAAGAGGTAAAGGGCACACAGCAAATCTGTCCTCTTTGAAAGCACTGCAAATTGTTGGCCAGTCCTAGTGCAAAATGTTCTCTTTATGTGTTGTGTGGCTTTCTCTGACCTCTCCCTCTTCTCTGTAGCTCAAAGAGAAGCTGCACAGTGAAGCCCTCACCCTGCTGAAGAGTGGAAGATTCAAAACAGTCTTTGATAAGGCCTTGGTCTTATGTCAAATGCACAATTTCAAGGATGGTGTCCTCTATCTCTATGAGCAGGGCAAACTGTGAGTGTCACTTTTGTCCATGGAGTTGTGTCCCTGCACATGTCACTGCAGAGATTTCTGAGCCATAAATGTCCCTGCCTTACAATGGTAATGACCTCTTTAGTATCTCAAGATGAGAACTGTAGAGCATTCCTCAGTTGAAAATACCTCCTCGTTAGTGCGGCGCAGTTATGTAGAGAACAAATGACAGAGTTGTATTGGCTTCTGTGTGAAGGTCTAGGGATTGTGTGGTTGTGTTCCCTTGTAACAACTCAAAAGGAGACATGGATCGTCGTAGCTGATGAGTTTTTCTCTCACAGTTTCCAACAGATTATGCACTACCATATGCAGAATGAGCAGTACAAGAAAGTGATTGAGGTGTGTGAGCTGTATGGAGACCAGGAGGCTTGTCTCTGGGAACAGGCTCTCAGCTACTTTGCACGGAAGGAGGAGGACTGCAAAGAGTATATTGCTGCAGTGCTGAAACACATCGAGAACAAGAATCTTATGCCTCCATTGCTGGGTAATAATGACATGTGGCATCTAAACCCCCTCAAAAAAAACAAAAACCAAGCCCCAAACTAGCGTGGAGCACTTTCTGTAGATTAGACTACATTTGAGAGAAGTATCAATGAAGTTTGAACCATTGCTTGAAAAAATAAGTTGCTGTATAGGGAAAAGATACGCTAGTTACAACTCCTTAATTAGGACGAAAAGGTTTATGATGTCAAGTTATGTGTCTGGATTGGATTCCTGTTCTATCCAATGTGAGGTCGTGAAGGCCTTGCTGAAACTCCTTGCTTCGCCCCGTTTGGTCTGAGCTATCCAGTCATGCTCTCAGTTACCCGTTTTTGGGAGAGGTCAAACTAAAATGGAGTGTTTTAAATAAGCTATCTGATTTAGTAAGAGTGCTGACTACCTTGGCCTTTGAGTGGCCTCTTACAGGAAGGTGGTCTGTCCTGGTAGCACTAGTGTAGCTGTGGGTTTTTTGCCTCAGTTTAAAGTAGCACCTTGCTTCTTCTCAGTTGTGCAGACACTGGCTCACAACTCTACAGCCACCCTGTCCGTGATAAAGGATTATCTTGTCAACAAGCTGCAGAAGCAGAGCCATCAGATAGAGCAGGATGAGCAGAGAATTCAAAAATACAGAGAAGAAACTACAAGGATCCGCCAGGAGATTGAAGAGTTAAAAGCAAGGTGTGTGACTGTGTGATGCCTTGTCTTTTATAGGATAGAACCATTGTTGTTTTAAGGGAAGATATGCTTTGTCTTTCTCGCCCACCTCTTTTCTCTTACTTCTCAGCCCCAAGATCTTTCAGAAGACCAAGTGTAGCATTTGCACCAGTGCCCTGGAGCTGCCTTCAGTCCACTTCCTGTGCGGTCATTCCTTCCACCAGCATTGCTTTGAAAGCTACTCTGAGAGCGATTCGGAATGTCCTACTTGCATGCCAGAAAATCGAAAAGTGATGGACATGATCCGAGCCCAGGAGCAGAAGAGAGATCTGCATGACCAGTTTCAGCATCAGGTAATGTTGTCTGTCTTACAGAGTCTGTCTTACATTTGATTTAGATTAATTTACAGATCCCCAGAGGCAGGCAGAGAAGGGTAAGGGTGGAAGCGTTTTTTTTAAACAGGGTTACGTCGGCTGTGAATGCTGAGGCAATAGGTGCTAGGGTGACTGCATTTTGCGTAGGGCAAAAGGAGTCTTTGATGCTTTCTGAAGATGAAAGAAATTATTGTCACTGGACCCTGAACTGGATCCAGACATCCCAGTCAGTGTGACAGCTGCTCAACAAGCTGAACGTGTCGATACTAGAGCAGCTGAGACAGTTGCTTTCCTGCTTAAGGTAGTTGCTCGTTACCTTGTCAGGGCACAGCTTAACTGTAGGCTTGAAACAGGGCAGGATGGCCAGCAGCAGGAAGTCTTAATAGCCGCTAATGTAGCATTTGCCTTGAGAGAGTAGCACAGTCAAGAGGTGACTAAAGAGGCGGTAAAGAGGTGAAAGGGGGGGGTTGGAGGCTTTTGCTGACGCTGCCGCTTTGTGTCCCGCAGCTCAAGTGCGCAAACGATGGCTTCTCCGTTGTGGCTGACTACTTCGGTCGAGGGGTCTTCAATAAGCTCACCCTCATCACGGACTTGCCCCCGGGAAAGGCGGCCGCCACCATCGAGGCTGGCCTGCAGCGGGAGCTGCTTCTCCACGCCAAGCGCGGCACCTGAGCTCGGGCTGTACGGGCACCCTCGGCCGCAATAAACGGCGCTCACCGGGCGGCGGCTGCGCCCGGGGCGGGGCCATGCTCGTGCAGCCGGACGTGACGTGTAGGGGCGGGGCGGCGTCATGGGGCAGTGCGGGGCGAGCTGACGGCGGGGTGGTGTCATGGCTGAAGCGGGCTCGGCCGCCGTGAGTGGAGTGGGGGGTCAGGGTGGAGCTGGGGGTGAGAAACGAGCGGCAGGGGCCGCGCTCGTAGAGGCCGGCCGCTGACCTGATTGTTGCCGCAGGGTGAGAATGGCGTGGGTGGCAGAGCGGTCCGCGTGGGCACTCGACGGAGCCAGGTAGGCAGCGGCTAGTCCGGGTGGCGGGGACCGCGCTGGAGCTCGGCGCTCGCAGGAGATGCGGGACGCCCGAGGCGAGGCGGCGGTGCTTGCCGGCGGGAGGCCTTCGTCTCGGATCGACGCGGAGGGCGCCGGCGGGCGGCAGAGAAAGGCCGAGCTGCCCCACGGTGGGGGAGTTGGCGCGCTGCGGCTCCTCCCTAGGGACGCGTCCAGAACAAGTTTTGAAAAACGGCGGCGGTCACCTTCTTCCAAGGAGGCAGGAAGAAAGCCACAGGCCAGCCAAAAACGCCAGCGACTAACGGCTTCAGCTCCGTAAGGGGCCTGTCTAGAGATACAGCGGATATCTCCTCACAGCTGGTTGCAAGAGGGAGGAGGGAGATAAATGTCCCTTCGGACCTTTGTTCCGAGATAACTTCGTTCGTTGTAGGGCGGTTTTGCCTAGACATCGGTCCGAGGGAAGCAGCCCTGCATACCCGTTACGCCTTTTTCTAACCCGAGGCGCTTGTGGCCTTTTATAAGGGGAAGCAGCTACCTCTGCTCATTTTGCATGTAGGGAAGCTGCTCTCCTGAGAACAAAGCTAATCGCCCCAGGCTACACAGCTCATCTCTGGGAGAAAAGCTGAAGCTCACCTGTGGTTGCTTGACTGTGCAGCTGCTCAGCTTTTGTGGAATGCTGCTTTGCTAGTGTAATCTACTTTTACTGCTGCTGTTCTTACACAAGAGAATGCATTTTCTGCACTTCGCTGCTTTGAGATGTGTTGCTTGCTGTGCCTGTAACTTTTCTTCTGGCCTGTAGCATTCTAAATAGAGCTCTGATCTTAGGGAGGATAAGTAACCAGGTTTCTTTCAGTGCCACAGTGAAACCATGCTGGCTTTTCTAAAAACTTGCAGTACTGGTGAAAGTCACAGCCTTTGAAAAAGCAGAGTGTATCCAGCATGTGATATGACTTACTCTTTTACCGCTTAGCAGCAGGAGGATGGTTTTGTTACCTTTCTGCCTGCCAGGGAGCAGGTACCTTTTCAGCAGTTGTGCTTGGCAGAGACGAGACTTACGTAGGTAAATGCTGCTTATGAATAATTGGGTGCTTAAGTGGTTTAGAGAAGGGAAATTTTTTACTTGGGGATAGCTGATGACCTTAATAAGACACCTGGAATTAGAGCACGTGAATCCTAACATGAGCTTGTGCACTAGTTGCTCTTTCTAAAGATGTGCGCTTTTCTTTCTGCTTTGTTGCAGCTGGCCCGGATTCAGACTGACAGCGTAGTTGAAATGCTCCGTGAACTATACCCTGACCTCCACTTTGAAATTGGTAAGTTTCTTGGAGCTGTCTTGGGGGAGGTGTCGGGAGGAGCCAGCCACTTATCATTTATCTTTGTGTGCAAGAGGTGTGTGTCACAAGGAAGAGGGTTTGACCCTCTTTATCTAAGAGTGCCATCTGAATTTAGTTATGTTGTGGGGCTGAGCAGCTGCTGCTGGTCCCTTCGAGGGGAGAAGAATGGATTTAAGTGCCTGATCATTGAAGTGCTGAGAAAGTTGTCCAAAGTGCATTGTATTACTTAATTTGAGAACCCGCTATTGCTCTGGCTGCTTTACAGTAGGGACGTTTGGCTGGTTGGCGTTTGTGACGTTCAAAGGGAATAATGCGAGCCCAGCCTTGCACTGAAGAGAACTGCTGATTATCTCTTTACTGGAACTTCATGGAAAGACTGATGATTTCTTTTGGGTCAGCTCTTCCTATCACCTGCCTTCTTACCCTTTGGTTTTTAGGACAGTGAAGGAAATAATTTTTGCGTGAGCACACTGTATTTACAGAAATGAGCTGCTCTTTGAGCTACTCTTACTTATTTTGAGTTACAGCTTCTGTTACTTAGGTGCCTTCAGACTAGGCCTAGGTGCATTGACCCAAGCCTCACTTTTTACCTGTGCTGTCTCTCTGACCAGTTGCCATGTCAACGACTGGAGACAAGATCTTGGATACAGCACTTTCCAAGGTAAAGGATCTTTTCTTCCCTTATACAAGTAGTAATTGTTTTTAATGGAGTATTTGGAGATGTCTGTTTTGTGATTCGTGTTCTTCTGTTTTTGTATAGATTGGGGAGAAAAGCCTCTTCACCAAAGAGCTGGAAAATGCACTTGAAAGAAACGAGTAAGGGCTCATTGTTTTCTTTTTCTCTTCTGGCATTCCTGAAAATCATATATGATCCAGTTTCCTTTTGTTCTGCTGCCTCTCTGGCTAAGAGGGTTCTTTGACAAATCACAATCTCTTTTTTCTTTTCCTTCTTTACCTTGGGCTTCGGCTGAGTAGTTTGGTCTGCCCTGGGTTAGTATGTCTGTTCTTTCTTCCCTCCTGTGATTTGTGTGTTACATGCACATCAGAGGTGATGTAACCTAATCTAATCTAATTCCTGCTTACAAGTGGTAACTTCGTTTGGTGATGTTAATGTATTGCATAATGTATTTAGTGTCAGTGTGTTAAAGTTGCTCACTAAGTGTGAGAATTTGGCATAGGCAAGTTGTGCTACTTCTTGGGTGACTTCTTTCTACAGAAAAACTTGGTTCAAGGTCCTGCTGGTGCTGAGAGAGATTAGTGGTGTTTCATTTTTTATTTTACATTTTTTGAGGTCCTTGCTCAGTATTCTGAGGAGGGTTTCAGTAGGTTAAAACCTACCTTAAAGTAGGACATGTTATTACAGTTTTAAGTAAAGTCAGTGTAAAAAGAATGGATGCTCAAACATTTACAGTAGAACTTGTTTGCCTTGTAACATAGCAGATAGCTTTCACTTTGGCTACCTATTATTTTCAGTTCTAAGCCTCATACCTATCAAGGTACTAGTAGCATATGGGTACAATGAGTCTCTCTCTATGTGGGCATCTCCAGCTTCTTCCACTCATTCAACTTGATTGTTTAATGTGTCTTGCATCACTGCTAGGAGGAGGATGTAGTTTTACAGATGGGAGAAGAGAGGCAGAAAAGGCGAAGTGTTTTTTCTGGAGGAACATTATAATTCTATAGAATCTTGAAATTCCTTCCTTTTTTTCTGAAATAATTCCTAGTGTGAGTTCACACTTTTTTTGTAGGTGACCAACAGGCCTCTGGTTGGTGCAGGTTGAGGTCAGACATCTGTTTGGTGATTAATGTCTTCTGATTTGTAGAGTTGACCTGGTGGTTCACTCCCTGAAGGATCTGCCGACATCTCTTCCTCCTGGCTTTACCATCGGTGCTGTCTGCAAGTAAGTGAGGCTTAATTCTCAGGAGCTTGCGTTGTACAGTGTTGATAGTGGTAGGAAAGCAAAGGCAGCTGAGGACCTTTTAGGTGACCAAGTTTGATTGCTCTGTGATTAATCTCTGGAACAGTAGAACCACTAGTGTTTGATAGCCAGTGGGTGTGCTTGAAATTCTTACTTTTACAAAGATAACAATATGGTACTTTGGAGCCAGAGGCAGTTCTGGGGACTGTTAAGCTTTACAGCCTTCCATCAGATGGTATGCATTATTTTGCAGAAGGGAAAACCCCCTTGATGCTGTTGTCTTTCATCCCAAAAACTGTGGAAAAACACTGAGCCTTCTTCCTGAAAAGAGGTGAGTGGAGACACAGGGGAACAAGGTCAGATGTGGAAATGGAGGATGCAAGAGCAGTGCTGTCTCATGCACATCTGGTGGGGCTGGATCTGTCAAGGTTCTGTTCAGTTGCAGTGTTTTCTGAAGTCAGAGGCTTTCTTATCACAGTCTTTAGAGTGAATTCCTGCTTCCTTTGTGTTGTGCTTGCTGCACAGGAGTGCCTGTGACGCAGACAGGATGCCCAGCGCAGCATTTTACCTTGTGTCAACCTGAACTACGCTGTTTTTCTTGAGCCTGTTTGGAAATATTTTTTTGTATTACTTTCTTACGGCTCTGCTGAGAGTAGGAGTGGTTTCTCCACCTTGAATTACCTGCCTTTTCATAGAGGCTATTGGAGTTTTTTGTTTGAGACAGCTGAGTGAAATTACTTCAGTTAAGGTAACTACTATATACTTGTGTTGCTTTGGTTTTTTTCCTGTGTTAAAAAAGCAAACCAGCTGCCACACAAATGTAGGCTCCTGCTTCTGTGCAAGTGGATGGAAATTGTCTTAAGCTTACGGTTTCAACATGTGTAGAAAAGTGAAGAGCATGTATCTCTAGAAAGTCAGTGCTTATCCCTCAGACTGGCTGTTTCTGGGGGTTTCCAAGTATGTACCCTTTTTTTTTCCAGAGGTGGTTCTCCTATTGTCTTTTGATCATTGATGAAATCCCTCTGTTTCAGTACCCTCTGTTGTGCAGCTATATCTAGTGCAGTTTGACAGCTGAGGTTTTTTTTGTAGTAAGTATGGTGGTCTATAAATGAGGTTGAATCGGTGCTTGGGAGTGAATAGAGGCTGCCCTCCAAGCATCTCTTGTACATTTGATGGTTGGGAGTGACTTGCTTGCATCTGCCTTCAGCCAGGCTTTATGCTAAACTTCACAGAGCAATTTTATTTCTTCTGAGGAGTTCTAAATCATTGGCAGTTTCTTGGATATTCAATTCAATTACTAGAAAAAAAATCTGTAATTTATCTCCTTGAACGTTCTGGCACGACTCTGGCTGGAGATGAGTGTTAAGAGTATTCTTAGTTTCACTAATTTTTATTTTCCCCTCAGCGTGATTGGAACTAGCTCACTTCGGAGAGCAGCTCAGCTCAAAAAGAAGTTCCCTCAGTTAGAATTCAGAGACATCGTATCCTTTCTTGGCAAAATACGGAAGCTGGATAAATCAAAGGAGAAAAGAACTTTAATGTAAAATACAGATTCAAAGCTGATTTATACCAGCTGCCTACACGGAAAAAATGCTTCCTCAAAAGCTGCCCTCCATTGATCTGAGAGGGGGTATATAGCATGCCACAGCCCATCCTGACCTCTGCTTTCTCAAGAGGCAAGAAGGGGTCAGCCTTAATCTAGCTGAGGTTCAGAATGTTAATGAATTTTGCTATAGGAAATGTTAAAAAACCTGCTTGACAGAAGTCTATCCTGTGTTTATTGCAGTGGTGTGGCCAGATGCTGATTTGTGCCTGATTTCCCAGATGGGGTTTGGGCCTCTACTTCTGATGTGGGCTGCTGAACTGTGTTAACAGGAACTGCTACATCAGTCCTAGTAACCTGCTTACTTGCTCTGCAAAAAAAATTGGTGTTGGGTGTTAACAGTGTTCATTAAATGACATGTGTATCTTTTGGAAGTCACTGCTCAAATTAATAGTCCAGCATATTCAGCGAAATTCTATTTAAAGAAACAATTATAGGTTGCTAACCCTTCATGCAGGAAGGATGTGAAAGATGCTGGTGTGGAGGCTAGATTCTGTATGTTCTGCAAATGCAATTGAATGTTGAGTGGTTTGCCGCCTTCTTTTATGCCTACTTAATAACTCGTGCAGAGGGGAAATTTAAATACACGCTTAAAGAAGCTGGATGACAAGGAAGACTTCAGTGCCATCATCCTAGCTGCTGCCGGGCTAAAAAGAATGGGCTGGGAAAATCGCATTGGCCAGGTGAGGAGTAGCAAAGCAGAAAATGGCATTCTTTGACAAACCATCAACTTGCCCGTCTTTTAGACCCTGTGGCTGTCCGTTCAAAGCTGAGCGTGCAGTCTGCTGAACCAGTACCACTCCGCTTCAGGGAGGGGTTGCTGGTTGGTCACTTGGTTGAGTTTTGTTCACACAGAAATTTATGCTGCTCAGCTTTCTGTGTTGCGGTAGCAATTTGTAATGTGATCGCCTCCCAGCACAATACTGGGATCTACCAATGCAGCAGTGTGCGCGAGTAAGGTTTTTCTGACTGGCAATTAATGAAGTGCAACAGTGCATTATTTTGCTTTAGGGATGGAAACGCTGGGGCGTAAGAAAGGGGGAGGCAGTATTTCTTTGGTCATGCATGAAATGGGTTGATGCTAGAGATGAGCATAGAATTTAGCTCTTGCTTCCTGTATAGTGCGCAGTGCAACTTGAGTTAACTATGATTTTACGTTCTTGCAGCTCCTAAGCCCTGAAGATTGTCTGTATGCTGTTGGACAGGTATGTTACAACCTCTGTATCTCTGTCAGAAGCAGTGCAATGTGGTAATTGCACTGAATACTACTTATGTGTCAGCTGTTGAAGAACTACCTCATCAATCTATTTTGTTGTCTGTCCTATGCTGTTTTAGGCACAGCTTGTGGGAAGAGTAGTTCAGTCAGCTTTACTACCTGGTGTTGGGTGAGGGCTGATTTCCAGCCATAATAGAACAGTAAATGGTAATGTGTGGCACCACTGTACTGGGGTGATGCCGTGGATGTGGGGCAGGTTCCAGCAGAGTCAGTATTGCACTGTACTGTGATAATTCCTTTCTGTGAATGTCTGAACAATTGCTCCCTTAGCAAAATGCATCCCAGCCTCTGACTTTTGTCCTGTGACCAATGCTGAGTGCACGTGGAGATATGGAAGTTGAGGAACTGTGATAATTTTGTTGTGTTTTGTTTTTTCTAGGGTGCTTTAGCAGTGGAAGTTCGTGCCAACGACCAAGAGATACTGAACATGGTATCTGCCTTGCATGATGCAGACACTGTGTTACGCTGCATTGCTGAAAGAGCCTTTATGAAACGTTTGGTAGGTGTGGCATCCTTGCATTTCTTGCTGCAGCAGTAAACACTGCTAGTTAACCTGATGCTGTAGTATGGAAAATGTCTTAATGCTTTCCTAAAACTCTGAAGTAGAGATGACTTCTGAATCGAGAAGGCCCTGAAGAGCCATAGATGGGATTGTGTGCAGTCCAAATTTTGCAGTGCTGCTGCTTTAAAGGATTTTGGGGAGCAGCTTCAGTGTCAGCTGCTTTCTATTTTAGGAAGGTGGATGTAGCGTCCCTGTTGCTGTGAACACCGTGCTGAAAGATGGCCAGGTGAGTAGTACTTCATGTTGATCTGAGGTTATTTCTGAAAACCTATTCCACTGAATGAATGCCTGTTTGCTGATCCTTCTCTGAAGGTAATTCCAGCAGATACCTTTATAACCTGTTAGGGTAAACTCTTGGTTTGATTTAGCACCAGATTCTTCTCTGCTCTTCCCCATCTTTAAAGGCAGTGCTGCCCAGAGGTCTGAAAGTCTTGCTTCTCACTCCAGAAAATCTCTTGTTTTTTACACAACAGAGTGTGATAAAAGAGGGGTGTCGCTAGAAAAAAGTCCAGCTTTTTCACTGGGAAGTTGCAGGGTACTTACAGGAACAGGGTTACTTTTCTTACAGTTGCATGGGACTATCCCACTGCACTACAAAAGCTTGCTTCTCTAGAACTAACTACGTATGTGGTGTGGTGTTTTTTTTTTTTTTAAAGGGAGCAGTTGGCTTTCTATTCGTGTTTTTTTACAGGGTGTTAATACTTTGTGCATGTCCTTCCAAGTTGTATTTGACAGGAGCAGTCTACAGTTTGGATGGGTCAGATAGCTTGAAGGAGACAATGCAGACCAGCGTTTGTTATTCCCAAGAGGTATGTGAACCACAGTGGCTTCAAAATTTAAACTGGAAGCTGAATGACAAAAGTAGATTTAGAATCTGACTTCTGGTCTGGTTCCTTGGGACAGCACACTGTTCTCAAGGCTCTGTGGATGACAGATTTTGGCCCGTTTCATATGTGGCTTCAGCTATTTGTTGTCTGTTTCCTACTGCCTTACCTTGAGGTGTTTATTTGCAGAGTGAAGATGGACCAAATGATGATGTGCAGCATGTTGGTATCACAGCCAAGAATGTCCCTGGTCAGGCCCAGGAAGCTGCAGAGAACCTTGGTGCTGAACTAGCTAGTTTACTTCTGAGCAAGGGAGCTAAACATATCCTTAGCGTGGCAAGGCAACTCAACGATGCCTGCTAAACCTGTGTTGCAGTTGACACCATTGCTACAACTCTATGAAGTGTTTGCAGCTATGCTGTTGTCCTCGTTTGGAGGAAAGGATACTTTCACACCAGTCTTACCCAAGTTTTGGGCACCAAAACTTGAAATACTAAGTTAACTAACTTGAGTAGTTTAAGCTGTTCAGGGTTCTCATCTCTCTGCTCCTTCTTTAAATTGCCAAGTACCTCCTATGAAGATTTTTCAACTATTGGGACTAGGAAGTTTAAAACCAAAATAAACAAACATTTGTAGGTGTTCTATTAAATTTAGGAACAGAGGACACTCATTATGGATAATCATACAATTTCATTCAACTGTGATGGTACTTAAGAGCTGTATGGTGCCGACAGTTGTCATTACTTAGGCCTGTTCACTCATCTGAATGCTGGAGCGGAAAATTAGGTTCACAATACTGAGTTTAGAGATGTCATTCATCGTAGGCATCAGTTATGGTAAGGAATTAACCCTCGATGAAAATTTGTCATGTGGCCAGTAATAAATATTGGAAGTGGATGGCCAGTCTGGTTTCCTGTATAGGATAATCTACAAGGGTATTTTACAGGTCGGTCACGTACACTAACCAGTAAGTGGGAGCTGGAGAGGAAGCACGAATTCGAGCAATTGTGCCTATTCATTCCTTACCTTTACCCTGTGGTTTGTTGCTGTCTACTGGGTCAGCATCCTCATTGAGTTACAGTGCCTTCTGGAAACACTGAAAAGCTGCCTGATTGGGGTCCTGTTTTGGGGATTAATATTGTTTATTCTCTACATACACTGAATGTAACACGATAAATACAGTTAAATTGCAAGCACCCCAGTCTGCGTCTTTACAGAGCAGTAATTCTGGGAGACCTGAGTGGGTGGGTCCTCACTCCTGGGCCGCGCCAAGGCAAACGAGCAACCCGCCACCGGGTACGCCTCCGCCTCCCTTCCCCCCTCTGCAGCGGATCGCAGCTCTCTCTGTGAGCAATGGGGGTGGCCCTGAAAAGGGCCTTTGTGTGGTGCTGGCGGCCGGCCTAGTACTCTTGTGACTGCTGCTTGCCTCCCTTCTTGCTGGCCTTGGTGGGGCCTGCGCTGCCGCTGCTGCCGGTCTTCTTGGGCAGCAGCACGGCCTGGATGTTAGGCAAGACGCCGCCCTGCGCGATGGTGACGCCGCCCAGCAGCTTGTTAAGCTCCTCGTCGTTGCGCACCGCCAGCTGTAGGTGCCGCGGGATGATGCGCGTCTTCTTGTTGTCGCGTGCCGCGTTGCCCGCCAACTCCAGGATCTCTGCCGTCAGGTACTCCAGCACGGCCGCCAGGTATACCGGGGCGCCGGCCCCCACCCGCTCCGCGTAGTGCCCGCGCCGCAGCAGTCGGTGAACGCGCCCAACCGGGAACTGGAGGCCAGCCCGGGACGAGCGAGACTTGGCTTTAGCTCGGGCCTTACCGCCGCTCTTTCCACGGCCAGACATAGCGCGCCCCGTCCGCAGATCTGCGACGAAATGTGGCTGCAGGCTCCGCGCCCGGCCCTTTTATAACCTTCTGCGAAGTAGGACTCAGCTCATTGGGCAGCGCCATCGAACCTCGCTATTGGCGCGTTTGCCGGAAGAAACGTTTTGCTGACTGGTCGCCTGTGCGATATCCCCGCCCCTGTCCTGAGTCTATTGGCGGCGGAGAATGGCCAATAGGAAGGTAAGGCGCCAAATTCGTACCTTGTTCAGGCAGTTGCAGCATGGTGGCGGCGGGGTAGGGGGGGGTGGGACGAGCCGCCGCCGGACTCCGCAGCGGGCCCACCTGCTCCTTTGGTTGTTGCGGCTGATGCGCTAGCAGTGGGGAGGCTGGGCACTGAACTGCGGTGGGTGACTGCTCCTCTTCGCTCAGACTATCCTAGAGATGGTCCCTCACGCTTTCAGTTTGCCTGTGGACAGCTGAAACGCCTACTGCCTCAGCGCTAGTGCTCCTGGCAGGAGGCAGTATCACTTTAGTATCAGATCTCACTCAAAGAAATGCGATTGTGTCACCTCAGGTTGTGTAAAGGCCTGTCACAGTAAGCTACAGGGGTGGCGGAAAGAGAACGTGGGGAGCAGAGCTTCGTGAGGAGTAAGGTTGTTCGAGTAGGGTCTTAGCCTGGCTCCCCTTCACAGCGGGGCAGGCAGGCTCCAGGATCGCTGCCTGTAGTTATTTGGCTTACAGTGACACATTGAGGAAGAGCGTTGAGGATTGTGTAAAACGCTGTTAGATCCTTTTTACAGGTTCAGGGGTATGTGCAGATTGTTTAAGGGAAGGAGTGAAAGGGGACTGGGACGAAAAAAAACAGGGAACATGAATAGAGAAGCAGAGCTCAGGTGATTGTGTGCAAACACTGCTGATTGGTATGCTTTACCTCTGCAGTCTCTCACGTCTCCCTCCACTCCATTTGTAGTTTCTTCCAGGGGGGAAGGGCTTGTTTACCTTTTTTGAATACGTATGTCTGGAGGTCTAGGCACCAGCAACTGACATCAGGTCAAAGGGGACAGTGTTTATGGTGCACCAGCAAATGGAATGAGGGGAAGGCACGTGGAGAGGTGCTAGGCTGGAATGTCAGTGTGTGATCACTAACAAATGAGCTAGGGTAGGTAACGGACATTGAAGCCAGGTATCCAGGACCAGATATGGGGTGAGATCAGAGTTTGCACAGATTGCTTTCTGGAGGTTAAGTCTAAGCTAGCATACTGGATAAAATAGGGTGGGTGTCTGAGAGTTTGCCTCTGGATGGCTGTTTGTCTGGATCAGCTAACAGATCAGTTTCTGTCTTTTTCCCTCTCTAGGTGAGACGATTTGAGTAAAAGTAAGTACAGTAGCACTGCAGACCATGGGTGTTTGTATGCCCGGGCGCCAGAAAAATCTAGTGGCTAGTTAACAGAGACCGCTTTAGGGCAGCTATGAAAGAGATTCATGTCTGTGTGTGTACAGTTACATGTTTCTATGCATGTACTCTATTAGCAGACTTCTAAACAGTTTACCTGGAGAAAAATAAGGATTTGTGTGCTTGCGTCATTCACGTTTGAGTACTGTATGTTTTCTGTGTTGACCAGTGTTGTTGGACCACATGCATTTTTGCGTACTGGGAATGCATTCACAGCCTTGCTACTGTCTGGACATGGGTATGTGGAGGTACAGCAGCCTTCTACCCATTAAGGTACTGAACTTGGCAACTTCTGCTGTCACCTACCTCAGCATCCGTGCCTTTGCTGTTGCATTACTCCGCTTTGTACTCCTGTTAATCTGCACTCCTAAGTACTCCAGTGTCTGTGCTATTTCAGGCAGGTAGCGATTCTGCTTAACTATGGCGCCAAATAATGCCATATAAACAATGACTTGTATTTGAGGAAAAGGCAACTGTAGCTTGCAGCACCTTAATTTCATGTTAATCTAAGGCTTTTACAGACATTCTCTGTTATGCAAAGGCAGGGTGATTCTTACTCTGCTAGCCAGTTCCAGACATGTCCTATTCCACAAAGGAAGGCAGATGACAAAGGTATTAAAAAATGAAAGCCCTTTGTTGGAAACACTCTTGGTAGCTGTGAAAGACAAAGGTGTCTACTACAGATCTGATCTGCCCCTAGCAGAGTAGAATACCACAGAGATGTAACATGTAGCTCTTAGTTTCACTGCAGGGCAATATTCTCCAGGCAAAGCACTGAAGGGGAAAGGGGTATCACAAGTACTTTTATTTTCAGAGTGCTCTGAGTTCTGTGTATGTTTTTCTCACAGATCATTCTTATGTCCATCGACCAAAGACAGGATTGGAGAAGTCGGGAGAGGATTCTAGTTTACTTGATGTGCTCTACAGTTTCACGGCAACTTAGGTTCATGTTTTCTGTCTTGAGGAAAAGTAACATGCTTGTTAGATTGGTACTGAGATTTAATCTTTCCGGCTTTCCGTAAGTACTGTAATTAAATACTTGGATAACTTACTTCTCCTCTTAAAAATATTCCCAGAAACAAATTCTATCCAAGTAGCAGTGAAACTTTTCTATCAGCAGAACTGGACAGAAGATGACTGTGGTTCAAGACTGGCCCACACAGAGCAGTTGCTTGCATGTTACCGTGTGTCCTGAGGTTCCTTAGGGGCCGGTGTAAGATCAGTTGAATCGTTTGGTCAGCAGCTAGGAGAAAACTGGTATGTACACCTCTTTTTCCCCTGCTCTTGACAGTCCAGTCAGACATCATAAAACAAGCGCACTAGTTGGTACCGGATTGAAAACGCAATCATGCTGCCCAGGACCTAGGTAAAAATTTGACAGACAACAGAAATGTTATAGTGTTAAATAGTTTGCAGGTGATTCCTCCTTTCTAGATGGATTTGCTATGTTGTCACACATGCCTTGTTTCACTAAATAACAGCATTTAGGCTGGATTTATTTTGTTGTCTAGAAAGATAAAAGGCCAATGTCTAGCCAAAGTCCTGTTGTTGCTCTGAGAATTGCTGCTATCCTCAGGGAACTTCTGCCTGTGCCCACACACTGGCACACTGTGAGAACAAGCAGACAAGATGAAACCTTGGGAACAACTTTTTCCTTCCTAGGGAGCCTACATAATGTAAACCGTATGCCTTGCAATGGAAAATACCTCATGTCAAGCTACAATTTAGCATGCTTACGAGAGGGTGCTGCTGGAAAAGTATTTTTCTGCTGTGACTGGGCACAGGATCAAGCTGTAAGTATTTCTCATCCCTTCCCATCCCCCATGTAGTCTGCCTCAACTCTGTTTGGTCTCCAGAGTTGTTTAAGTCTTTCCTCCCGAATGGCAATCTGGTGGTCTCTTCTCTTGCCCAGCTAGAATATCTTTAAGCTGAGCATGAAAAAGTTGTGGGCAACTAAGCAAGGCTTTCCTAGAAACGGCGGTTCTACTACTATATTATACCCAAGAGTTCGTGTGCTGAACAAAGCAGCTGGAGTATCCGTGAAGGATGTTATCCTTATGCTCGAAGTTGCTTCCAAACACTCCTGCACCATGCTTAGTTTTCAGACACCACTGTGCTGCCTGTCGCACTTAGGCAGGTCCTCCAACCAGGGTTAACTCTGGGACAGTGCTACTTGGTATCACTGAAAAACAGGAACACGGACAAAGGCTGTATTGGGTCAGAGTGACAATGCACTCCATTTTCTTCATGTTTTTCTAGCGTACAATGATCCATGCCTTAGGAAACCTCTCAAGCTAACCTAGGGACATTGTATTTATAGGCTTTCAATGAACCGGGGCTGGGTGGGGAGGTGGTGTCTCTTTCCTCAAGCTGTGTAAACCTGATTCTCCTTGAGTTCAACAACTCAACAGCATCTTGTGTGAGAAGCATGACGCTTTACTTTTCCTCTTGAAACCAACTTGGATCTGTTTGTATTGCAGAGTACATCTTTCTACTGGAGGAACCATTTGTCTGACCTGAATGAGCAGCAACAGGAGAGTGAGATTTCGTTCGTGGGTGGGTCCAACCAGCTTTATAACAAAGTTAATCAGTGTCATATTACTGCACTCGGTGTATTCACCATCTTCATCCATTCCATTTCTCACATCTACTATGTGCAAGATCTTTACTGCCTGGGGAAAGAAATATCATGCACTATTCCACCAAATATGTTTGTTGCTTGCCAGCTGTTTTTTCTCAAGATCCCTTTTGCTTTACCGTCTCTGTCAATGTCTGACTTGTGCTCTTACTAAAAAGCCAGGACAAGCTTATGATGGTCCTGGGACACAGCTACCAGTGGTTATTCTGAAAGATTAGTTATTAAACCAACTGGGTGACCACAAGGGATGGTGTCAGACTGAGCACACTATTTTCTTTTGGACCTGAGCCAAAAGAAAAAACCCAGAAGTTCTGCATTCTCTCCCATCCCATTCCTTTCACACTTGATCATCCCCTCAAGATGCATCTCCATTTTGAGTAATTTCCCGGTGTTACCTTCAAAATGTTTGTTCCCAGGGCAGAGAGGCTCTTAGTTTTGAATTTGGAATAGCTCATCTCCAACTTCCCTGTACTAGCGTTGAGCCTAAAAGAGAAATTAACATTTTAGTCCAGATAGAGCAGAGAGACATGGAGGTCCTAGGTAAACAGAACAAGATCCCTAGCTATGTTGCTAGGAAATCCAGTGGTGAAAAAAACTGGAATGTTCCAAAGGCTAGTCTTTCAGATTGGGCAGAGGAAGGAGGCAAATCCCTTCCACTACACCCCCAATATATGCATAAAGGTGCATCGTTTGAGAAATAAAATAGAAGTGTCTATCATTGGCAGGAACAATCACCAATAAGGCCACAGAATGCCTGCTACTATGACATTACAGCAGATGCCTCTGCAGCAGCAAAAAAAGCAGTCTATCTATTTCTCTCAGCCCTGTACCACAGAATAATCACACTGTATCTGGGGGCATGGGGTGGTCAGAGAGCTTAATTCCTTACTGGTTTCGCAACTGTATGACTCATGTAGCTGGCAGAGTGAGGCAGCTAACTTTTACATATAAAACTTATTTTGGCTTTTTAAAAGAGCACCTACCACCACCTTTCTCAGCAGGTGTTGGAGATAAAAGGCAATGTCTGTGGAACTATAATAGGTCACTTGAGTACATTACCTTGGCAGCCGGTGACGGGGACAAGGAATGATGTGGAAGAGTTGAGGTAATGAGTAGAGAAAGTTGAGTACTTGTGGGATAAAAAACAGCAGCATTGTTTTGCTGAAGTGACCCAAAATCCCCACCACAGCGAAGGTCATGCCGGCAAAGTAGCAGAAGGTGTCCCCAACAAACGCTTGAGACGGGTACCTACAATCCACAGGGCAGAAAAGCAAATGTCTCTCACAATCGCTGTTGCTGTGAAAATGACTTGATAACCACTGAATGCATTCCCACATGGCAGGTTAGGGGCTGAGAGGGAACTGCAACAGAACTACAAAGTAAAACCAAGAACTGCAGGTACTTTATGCAACTGAGGGACCAGGACACACGTGTCTTGCAGAAAATGGGGTGTGAAAAAAATGGCTCACGACATGCAGGAGGGAGCATGTTTTGTACATTTTGGTGAGCTGGTGAGACCGGAATTGTTCTAATAAAAATAAAAGCTACCAGTGCATTGATACTCTGGGTTCTGGCAAGTAGCCTGTCTGTACTTCAGTGTTCCACCTGCACATCGCTAAGTGGTTTTCTTTGTTTGAAAAGGGAAAAAAAGGGAAAAGGTAAAGGCAGAGAAACTCTCTGATTCTTCCTCTTACCAGGTGTGGTAAAACAGCCCCAGTGTAGTAAAAAAAAAGGGAATCATGAAGTAGAGAGAAAAAATGTGATCATCTCGATAATCCCCTATTAAAAAAAAAAAAGAAGAAGAAAGGGATTATGATAAGTCAGGACTTGCTGAATTTTAGTAATAGAATCATAAATGTCCATATAGTCTATCTTACATGTTTGCAGATGCAAAAAGCAGAATGCTGTCTTCCTTACCGTTCAACTCAACCATGTTGAATATGATAATGGAAGCAGCTATCACTAGAGACTGCCCTGCTTCAATTCCATTAATTCCAGCGAGAATGTTGATGGCATTAGTACAGAAAACTGCCAGCATGCCCATGTACACGTAGTAGAAGATACCTGTAGATCAGAGTGAACCAAGTGCTTTAGTATTTCCTTTGTAGGTAAAGCAGGCCCCAAAGCTCTTCACTTTCTGCTTTGTACAACAATCCATAGCTTAGCTGTCTCATTGAGTGTTGACAGCGCTGTGAAACAGCTGTCATGTGTACATGTAAGTAGAGCAAACTTGTGACACAGCAGCAGGCTACACTACTGTTTCTGTCCTTCAGTGGTACTGGCAGCTGAGTGTCCTATGTACCCGATGCTCAAGTGTATCACTGGAGCCTGAAAGACTGGTTCCTATCTATGCACTGTTGAATGTGTGATGGGTTTCTGGATCTTCTTTCCAATCTACTATTTAGAGGATTGAGTCATGCCCTCTCACTTGGTACTTAGGCAAATCCTATGTTTTCTGTGTGCTGACCCCTTCCACCCATTACCTGTCACTTGGACGATAGCTTCTGGTGATTCATAACTCACCCAGGTCCAAATGCATGCCTAGTAGCACCCGGAAGGGTTTAGGCACCACAATGGTTGTGTTCCCAAAGTTGGTAAAGTAAACCATAAGAAGGGGGAGGGAAGCCATGGTAGGAAGAAGCAGCTTGTGGCGCCAGCGCAGGTTCAGAACGTCATCCGCAAAGCCCAGGAAAATCATGCAGCAGATGGCAAGGAGTGCACCGATGAGTTCCACGAACTGCAGGACAGAGAACAGGACCCCAGTTACTGACGGCCACTCCCTGCCTATTGCCTGCCGAGCTCCCAGCGCCAGACACACCTCACCTCATCGTGAGGAAAGGCCGCGCACTGCTCCTCCACAAAGCACCTCAGGAAGGGCACGGGAATGAAGCAGAATAGGATGATCAGGAACACGGCCCCGCTGATCACGCCTTGTGCCTCGGGGCTGGAAGGAAGGTAAGGCGGCGAGTGAGCCCAGTCGATCCTGGGTTCCGGGCCAGTGCCGGTCCGACAGGGCAGCGCTACTCACACGGGCCGCCGCGAGGCCTTGTTGAGGTCTTCGCCGAAGAGCCGCGCGGCGAGGAAGTGGTCCTTGAAAGCCGGGATCAGCGTGACCGTGGCCAGGAAGCCCAGCAGCGACCCGCTGAGATTGATGAGGAGGGGTACAGCAGGCCAGGCAGCCATGGCACTAGCGGGCGCAGCCCCGCCAAGGGCACAGCGAGAGGGCGGGCGCGGATGCGCCGCCCGTGTACGCCTCCCACCGTACGCTAGAGAGGAGGTGCCGGATGCGGGAGTCCCCTCTGGCCCTTCGACGAGAACGACGCCATCTTTGATGCTGGTACGAGTTGCCTGCCGGCCCGGAGCTCTGGTCGGACGTCGGCCGGCTGCTCTGGCGGGGTGCGTAAGCTCTCACGCTCGGCGCTGGAGTCGGCACGAGTCCGCGAAGCAGAGCTCTGCGCGGGAAGCAGCGCTCGCCCGGGCCGCAGTAGGCACCGCCCCTTAGTGCCCGCAACTGCCATGGCCACTTCGGCGTCCTGCGAGACTCGCGTCGACTAGTCTAGGTGCGTCACTTCTCCCGCCCACTCCAAGTGCACGCACCGGGCGCAGGCCGGCTCCGGCGCGGAGTTTCGCGCGGCCGCGGTAACGTTTTTCTCATAGTCCCTGCAGCCGGAACCGCGTTTCGCGCACGTTTCGGAAAGCGGTCCCTGGGCGCTGACAGCCGCCGGTGCGTCTAGCGCTGGCAGGATACGAGCGCGAGAGAACTGGAGTGGCAGTTGGTTCCGTTGCTTCCTCGTTTCCTCAGATGTTAGAAAATTAAAATAAAACGTGCTTTGCGAGATCCTGAATTGTTAGGAAATCAGTTACGGTTACTGACCTGTCGAAGGGTTGTGGTGTTTCTTCTCTGGAGGCGGGAAGGCAGGAAAGGCGCAATTCTGTACACAGACCATGCGTATAGGTGTGAGTCGGTGAGTGAACGTGGAAAGAGCAGAAGGTGCAGTAGCATAAAGCGGTTTCGTGTGCCCTGCGGCTGTTTAAAGTGAGATGTGGGTAAGATTGCTTCTGATGGCTTTTTCTGTGCTGCCCTAGAGAGCTGCTGCTGTGTTGGGAGAGGCCACCTCTGCTTTGGTGCTTGTTGAACTTATACAAAAGCGACATCGTAAAGTTTTTCCCGAGTACTTATTAAACTTTGAGACCGTAGCATTGTTGCTGCTGTAAAGGAAGTCGTAGGACAAAGGTAGGGGAATGGTTGGCCGGACAGCCTCCCCAGTTCTGTCAACGAGGAATCGCCACTGCCTGCACTCGGGCCAGCTAGACGAGGAGGTTAAACTCGTGACGCCTGCTTTCCGCAGCGAGGGCGGCCAAAGCTGGCAGAAGGAAGGGTTCTGCCTTGGTGGTGTGTCCTACGTGTGTGGTGTGAGCGGGGCAATATAAGGAAAACTACTTTAATCGGAGATCCAGAGGCCGGTGGGAACCATCACGCCTAGAGCGTGGTTGCACTGCTATTTCAAAGTAGCAAAAGGAAGAACTTGTAGCGGCAGCGACGAGGTTGCCGGAACAGGCGGGCAGGTTGCCGGCTGCCGTGCCGACCCGGGAGGACACTGTGTGCCTGCAGGCATAGGATACCAGACAGCATACAAACGACCGGTAAGCGGTACGCCTGGCGTCTGACCGTCCCAGCAGGATGCGGGATGGCGCCGCGCCGGAAGAGGGAGGGCGGGCGAGTGGGGGGGGGGCCCGCAGCTGCGGTTGTGCGCACGCGGGCCTAGAGCGCCGGTGAGGCCGGGCTGCTGCGGGCGCAGGGCAGGGCGCACGTGCGCCGTGGTACTGGGAGGAGGAGGGTGGCGCGACCTCCCTTCTCTTGCTCGGTGGGAGGTGGCAGCGGTGGGGG
>VZRI01011773.1:629266-660171 GCA_013397515.1 Upupa epops
CGCCTGGAGTCGCTCTGCGTGGCGCCATGGGGCCGGATCTGGGCTGGACCGCGCTGGTGCTGCTCTTCGCTGCCTCGATCCTCACCGTCGCGACCTGGCTGCTTCAGTACTGGCGCTCCGCGGCCCTGCGGGCGCCGTGGCGCCGTGGGGCGGCAGCGTCGGAGGAGGTCGGGGTCCGGGCGCTGCTCGCCGCACTGCTCGCCCTCCGGTCCTTGCGGGAGCAGTGGCAACGGGCCTGGGTGCGAGCCCTCAACAGCCAGGCGCGTCGGCACGGGGTACGGCGGGGCCCGGGCGGGAGCGGTCGCGGTGAGGCTGTAGGAGCTGTCGTTGCGGGCGGAACGCGGAGCGGCGGCCTCCGGGCGGGCGCCGCCGCCTGCCCTTTGTTCTCGTGTCCTGGGAAAGTGTACCCCTCTGAGGCTACGAAGTCTCGGCAGAAGGGAGCCGGTGCTACGTTTCCAGCAGCTTTGCGCCCGCACGGCAGGACGGGAGTTGTGTCGCCTTGTGGGATGAGGGCAAGGCAGGTGTTGGGCAGCGCGCTTTCGCATGACGCCGTTTGGGGCTTGAGCCGGAGTCGGGTCTGATGAAACTCTCTTTGAGGTTTCCATAACAACATCTTTGCGCGTTTATTTTCTTTAATCTCCCGAGACTATCCTTGTAATTTTGAAGTTCATGAAGGAGGAGAACGCCTGTGATTCCACATGGAGATAACTGCACAGTAGCACTCGGTTGTCTGCAACGCAGGGGTTTTTGCCCGCAGAAGGAGTCTTGAAGCCTTGTAGCCTTTTTTTCTGTATTGTGAATAGGAGGGAGGAGCCTTTCTCTTAAGTTGCATGGGAAATTCTAAAGATAATAAAAGGTTAGCGTGAAGCTAAGAGGTTTGAAGAAAAGCAAATTAAAGTCTTGAAGAATGCAATGCAAACGTGTGTTCTGGTTTTCCTGCGAGGTTGAAATAGTCTCTGCTCTTTTGACAAAGTGAGTTGAATTTGGGCTAGAGGCAGGACAGAAAAGCAGATCATTCAGTGCATGATGACTACATGAAAAAATTTTACGGCTGGTGAAGATAGGGATAAATGAAAGGCAATTATTACTGCCTTTGCCCTCAACCGTTATTAGTTGTATCGCTGGAATAAGCTTTGTAAAGTCTAACCATGTAAGTAATGGTTCCTTTGGGAATGTTTGCACAGTGTTTTTCCTGGCATACCTTCTGCAGCTCTTTGTTTTTCTGTATTTTCATTTGCTTTAGTATAATCCCCTGAAAGTAACTTACTGGGATGAGAGAAAATAAATGGGACCTTTAAGGAAAGCAGTGTGGAAAGTACGCATATTTTTGTCATGTGTCTTCTGCACAGTACCTGTCTTATTTAGTGGAAGACCTTTTAGGTTACAAGGCGTGTAAGTTGCCAGGTGATACACCCATTTGAATAAAGACTGCAGAACCTGAAGTAGTGTCCACTGTGATTTGTCCAATGGAGGGCCTAACTTATCAGTAAGTATGGTGTGGTTTGGATTTGGCCTTTTTGTTTTCTTCCTTCATGTGGATAATGTTGTTTGGCATCTTAGAGAGCAGAAGGGTTGTTAAGTAGCTATATACCTCGAAGTGCCCACGGTGGAACAAATCTTAATTATGTAGGTTATGTGTGGTGTTTCTGAAGTCTAATAGTCCTTCACTGTAGCACAGCAAAACTGTTTTTTTTTTGGAAGGGCAGAAAGGAGGTTCTGGGAAACTACAGAACTGTCAGTCTGACTGTGGTACCAGGGAAAGGTCATGGAGCAGGTAATCTCCAGTGCCATTACTTGCCATACAGAGGACAACCAGGGCATCAGGCCCTGTCAGCATGGGTTTATGAAAGTCGGGTCCTGCCTGATGAAACTGGTCTTCTGTGATAAGATGAGCTGACTATTGGTTGAGGGAAAGGCTGTGGATATTGCCTACGTAGACTTTTGTAAAGTTTTTATACTGTTCCCCATTGAAATATCTTAGAAAATCTGGCTGCTCGTGGCTTGGAAGAGCATATGATCTGCTGGATGAAGCACTGTCTGGACGGATAGGCCCAAAGAGTGGTGCCAATGGAATTAAATCCAGCTGGTGGCTGGTCACAAGCGATGCCCCTCAGGGCCCAGTATTTGGACCATTTTTGTTTTATTGATGATCTTGGTAAGGACATAGAGTGTATAATCAGTAAGTTCGCAGATGATGCCAAGTTAGTGTTGATTTGCACAAGGGTAGAGAGATATGGATAGATTGGATTGATGGGCCAATGTTAACAGTATGAGCTTCAAAAAGGCCAAATGCCAGGTCCTGTGTGTGGGCCACAACAATCCAATGCAGAGGTACAGGCTTGTGGAAGTGTGGCTGGAATGCTGTCTGGCAGGAAGGGACCTGGGGGTTCTGATCAACAAGGGGCTGAATACAAGCCAACAGCATGCCCAGGTGACCAAGAAGACCAATAGCATCCCGGCTTGTGTTAGTAATTTACTAAGTGTTACCAGCAGGAGTAGGGAGGTGGTTGTTCCCCTGGTGAGACCGCATCTTGAGTGTTGTGCCCATTTTTGGACTCCTCAATCCAGGAGAGATATCGAGGTGCTAGAGCAAATGCAGAGAAGGGCAACGAAGCTGATGAAGGGCCTGGAAAATAAATCTTGTGAAGAGGGATTGAAGGAGCTGGGGCTGTTTAGTTTGAAGAAACAGCTGAGAGGAGACCTCATCACTTTACAACTATCTGAAAAGATGTAGAGAGGTTGCTGTTGGTCTCTTCTCACAGGTAATTAGATTAGAACAAAAGAGAATGGCTTCAAACTGGAGCAGGGTAGGTTTGGACTGGATGTTAGGAAGTTTTTTCACAGAAAGTAGTCAGACACTGGAATAGGCAGTCCAGGGAGGTGCTTGAGTCACCGTCCCTGGACGTGTTTAAAGGTGGTTTATGTGTGGTGTTGGGGGATATGGTTTTGAGAGTGAGCTTTTTGGAATAGGGTTAATGGTTGGACTTGATCCCAAGGGTCTTTTCCAACCAGAATGATTCTGTGAATATGTGATTCTCAAGGATTTAGTTAAATGATCTTCAAAGTGCAGAGTGAGGGCTACGATAATTGTAGCATAATGTTTGCCTCCTGGCATTGGGAAGTGCAATATGACCAGAGTGGGATATTTGTGTATGGTTAGCTGCTTTTATGTTCCTTTTCCAGCCTTGCACTAAGGATGTTTTTATTTTTCTGATCTCGAGCATTGTGGAGTAGAGACTATTTGAAAATATCCGCTGCCCTTTTTGAAAGGAGTATGGCGTGACCTAAGACCAGGTAACACAGATTTGGAGGACAGGTTTTGTAAAGGAAGGTCTAGCCATTAGTACTTGGTCCCAGTGTGCCATATGTTGTCTGTGAGGGACAGGTGGGTTTCAGAGATGCTTTGTCTTCTGTCACTTCTATGAGTCAAGATAGTTGTGCTTTGCCTCATCGATGCTCCCCAGCTAGTTTTTATTGCTTCCTTTTTGAAGAATTTTTTTTTCTCTTGTTCCATTGTGTTCAGGTCTTGCTTTCACACGTGAGGCTTCTGCTGCTCCATGCATGGTGTGGTATCTCGCCTCCTCCTTTGCCTTGTTATATGTTTGATTGACTGGGAAAGGTTGGAATAGTTTTTCCCTCATTGCAGCTTCGATAAGTGAAATTTGCCTTTTTAACATACACATAGCTGTATCTGGTCTGTCTTTTCAGTCTTAAGTGCTGGATGGCATTTTAAAAAAAAAAAGGAAGAGCGTGCGTCTTTGTACAGCACTCCAGGTTCCTACTGTGTCAAGGGACAGAGTAATTAGACTTGCTCATTTGTTTTAGGATGAGCTTATCCTCTGATGGGTTTTCAGGAGACCGAGAGCTCTTTTCTCAAATGTTTTGTGTAAAGTTTAGGGTAAATTGGATCTTTCCACAAAGATGCCATTGATCTGCCAGGCACTTTAACCATCAAACTGTAAGCAGTGCCTGCTTTTGTGAACTTGTCTTTTTCTTTAAAGATTCTTTGAGGACATCAAAGCAACTACTGAAAAAATGGTAAGGTGCATGTTCCAAAATAGGGTAAGAAGCTTTTATAGAGGGTAAGAAAAATCCATTTGCCATATTATTGTGTTCAAGGCCCTGAACTGGTTACTTGGAACAAGTTAGGAAACCTTCATCATATTCCTAAAAGAGTTAGAAGAGTCCCTTACATATACCAAGGGCAGAAGGAGCTCAGAGTGCAGGCCTGACTGAGGAAAGGGACATAAGGCCAAATGGTGCTTGTCACAATGGCTCCTTTCCAGCTCTAGGTCTGACTCCACTCTGACACCTACTCTGCTTTTAAGTCCCAAGGTGGTTGGGGGTTGATGGGCTCTTTATCTTGGCCTTGTATTCATTGAGAGGGGTTCTCTGTTGAGAGCTAGTTGTGATACTTGGGGGGTATCCATAAATGAAGAAGAGAGATGCTTTTGTAGTGGAAGTTATAATCTCATAAACCAAGAGAGTATGATTGATCACAGGAGCTGATGTTCCGTACCGTGAAGGTGCGTTTTGATTCAACTGTTTGGTTTGTTGCGGGTTTTATTTTTTCATTTGGTCAGAATTGACAGAGCAGGGAGAAGTGGAGAAAGAGAGGAAATGGCAAAGCTGCTTCAGTGAAGAAGGGTTAACACACTTGACTTATAGTTGACTGCTAACTAGAACAGTTTTACATTTTCAGACAACGTTTGTCTGAAATTACAGTGCTTGTGAGTCTAAGCCTTGACTTGAGATTGTGTTGCCTTTCTTTGTATGGGCAAGTCATGGTGGGTAGAATTGCAGTGTGTGATGGTTCTGCATGCTGGCTAAATTAATTGAAACAGACAGGAGTGCCTGTGGGTCCCACATCTGAATTGTTCCTCGTCTTTGTTACTGTCTGGGCGTTTGACCACTGGGAGCTAACTGAGGTATTGCTTACTTTTAATTTCATGTTTGTTCTTTTGTAGAGTTCAGTGCAGATCACATTTGAGGAGGGTCCTCAGTTACCACCAGCTGCAAATATAAGTCATGTGGCATGCAAGGGGCAGTCAGACCACAGCATGGTAAGGCTTTGCAGTTCTCAACTGTGTGGTGTGGGGGTTCCTAGGTTGACTAGGTGGTGTTTTCTGTAGAGATTGCTGCACAGTGGGAATGGTGGAACCTTTGAGTTTGGAAGGGCATTTCAGGGGGCTGCATATTGGTGGTCCCTAGAAGAGTCCTGTGAGGAGATAGGTTGGTGGAGCCTGTGCATATGGATGTTGAGCCCAAATAGTGGAGTCTTACAGTGGAGAGGAGAGGAAAGGAAAGCTTCTGTCACTGATAATTCTTTACTGCCTTACATACAGATTCTGAAAAGGCAGGTTTGCAGTGCACAAACAGGTCTAGGAGTAAGCCTGATGTTTCTTGTGTTCCACTGTGTATCAGCCTTACTTACCTATTGCTTTTCTTTGAGGTTTTGCTGTAGCAGGTTGCCTCTTCACAAGGATATAAACGCCTTTCTTTTTTTCCTAGGTGCTTTGCTGCCATCTGTCAGCTGAAACTGTGAAATTCCCTGTTTCTGTTACTCAGCAGTCCCCAGTTGCTGTGTCTGTGGACACTTACCATGTCAGTTTGGCCGTGCTGCAGGCTCAGGTAAAAAGTTAGTCGTTGAACTTGTTCTTTCACCTGATTCTACACTGATTGAGGAAGAACACAGTTTCATGCTAATAAATGCCTTATCGTGCTTGAAGAGGAATTGTTTTGTCACTGATGTTTGGCAGGGTGGCAGATATTTCCAATCTGCGTGCCAAGTCCTGTTTTCTTGTTGTGAACAGTTCTCGACTGTGTAATGTAAGAGCAACAAAATATGTAGAGACTAGAGAGGTGGCAACGTTGCTTATTGGCTTCTTCAGAGTATATTTAAGAAGCAAAAAGTTGGCAGAGTTCAGTTGGATAGGTAAGTTTGTATCCTCTGCACATGTACAATTGTGGTATTGTCCTGGTTGTTGGTGTAAAAAAGAAATCCATGGTTAGTAACGATTTGCTTGTCAGTGTTCCCCTTAATACATTCAAAAGTGTGTGATACAGACTTTTCCTGTGTGTCAAGTACGGGACAAGATTCTTATAGAATGGAAGCTCTGTGAAATTGCAGTTGGTTATAACTCCATAGTTATTTTCTGGCTATATTTGCCTCTCTGGAATGTGACTTTTTTACATTGTGAAGAAAGGCTTGACGCTGAAGATGGGCAGTGATCATCGTTGCTTTTTGTCATTGCATTATTTTGGAGGGCCAGATGGCCTTTGCCACATCTCTATCAGATTTCCCCTCCGCTCGTCATTCTTTAGATCTTCTTGTCTGTGCCTGCTGAAGTTTGGGTTGAGCATGCTCACAGAGTACTGTGTGCAGCATTCTGAGTTAATTCTTGTGCTGCGTTGTGAAGTGCTGATACGGTTCCTGATACAGCATTGGTTGTTCAGAATACTTCCCGTGCTGTATTTCCAAATGTTCCTTTCCTTCTTAATGCATCTCTTGATGATCTCTTGCCTACTGTGTCCCAGATCTGTCAATTCTGATCAAGGACCTTCTGTGCTCATAGTAAATAAATGTCAGGCTGTCAGTTACTTCAGAACTTCCTTAAATTTAATTCTGGTTTTGCCTAGAGATGGGGTCAGAAGTTCTTCCGGTGGACTTCTGTTTATATCTGTTGCAGTAATGATGCGTTTCAGGTGTAGGGATGTGCAACTTCTCAGTGGAACCTAAGCATGATAGTGTATGGTCTGAATGAATTTTTAGTCTCTGGATGATCTCGAGACCCATTGCTAACTTCCAAATGGCCATGCCTGGGCTTGGTGGTGCTTATATTAACTACCACCTAATTAGCTATCCCGCATCAATGCCCAGCTTCCTCTTTCAGATTGTCCTACAGTCGTTTTCTTCAGCCAAAGAAATAACCTACCCCTTTTCCCCATGATGGTGCTCAGGCATCTAGAGATGGTGAAGAAGCTAGGTCTTGCCATGGAGCAATGAGGTTTCTGCAGCTGCTTCTTCCTGTAGGCCTGTACCACTTGTGTTCTTAAGTTTTGTTTCATACTTTTTCTCCAGCTCGAAGGAAGGCCTTTCAGTCACTGAATTTGAAGTGGGGCAAAATGGAAACAGAAACTCTTCTTGACTGTAAATATTTGTTCTGGGTCAGGTGGAGATTCGCTTGGAGGAGATAGAGAATGAAGGTCTCTTGGTGTCATGGACATTCAAGGACAGACCGGACTTTCACCTTTCAGTTCTTCCAAGACTTCAACTTTGTGAGGTGAGTGGCAAACACTGGGAGGTAGAACCCAAGCGGAGGAAGGGTGGGAAGAAACAGCCAGGAGGAAGGCTGCTACAAAAGGGAGAGTTTGGCAGCTCAGTGTCATGCCCCTTAAATAGAAGGAGGGTATTCTTTTGTCCTGGAATCAGCACTAGCTCAACTCTGTCAAAACAGCACGTCCTGTAGAGGGATGAAGCAGTACTGATGTCTGTTTTCAGAGTTTGGTAGAACAGCTGAATGGAAGTCTGTATAACAAAACAAACCCTCTGTCTTTGAAGGCCCTCCTTTTGTTGTCAGATGCAGAGCTGCAAAATGAGCTGGGTTGGTTTGAGATTTCTTTTTTAATATTTTTTTTTATTGTTTGACTTTTTGGAGAGGTGTTGGCATGGGGAACTGTGGGTATTAGAGGCTTAATCACAGAATAATCATGGTTGGAAAGGACGTCCTAGATCCCAGAGTCCAACCATACCCACACCAACAAAAAAACCTAAATACCTGATAGATTCGAAACCACAAAATAACCCTGTCCATGCTTGCCTCTCTAGCAGGTCATAAAGCACCATGTCTGCATGCTTCTTAAATACGTGCAGGGATGGTAACTCAACTGCCTCCCTGGGAAGGCCATTCCAGTGCCTCACCACTCTTTCTGTAAAGAATTTCTTTGTAATATCCAATTTAAACCTCCCCTGCCTCAACCTCAGACCATTTCCCCTGGTTCTATTAGTCACTAAAGAGAAGAGGCCAACACCCACCTCTCTACAACTTCCCTTCAGGTAGCTGTAGAGGGCGGTGTGGTCTCCCCTCAGCCTCCTCTTCCCCAAACTAAATGTGCCCAGCTCCTTCAGCCTGTTCTCTGAACCCCTCAAGAGCTTGGTAACTCCTCTGGACCTGTTTCAGCATCTCCTTGTCTTTCCTGTTATGAGGGGCCCAGAACGGACCCCAGTACTCAAGATAAGGCCTCACAAGGGTGGAATACAAGGGCACGAGAACGTCCCTTCTCTTGCTGATCACGCTATTCCTGATCCAGGCCAGGATCCTGTTGGCCTTCTTGGCCACCTGGGCACACTGCTGGCTCATATGAAGGCCGTTGTCTACCAGCACCCCCAGATCCTTTTCTGCTGGGCAGCTTTCGAGCCACTCATCCCCAAGACCATAGCGTTGCCTGGAGTTGTTGTGACTGAAATGCAGGACCCAGCACATGGCCTTATTGTACCTCATATAGCTGGCCTCAGCCCATTGATCCAAGCAGTCCAAGTCCCTCTGGAGAGCCTTCATTCCCTTGTGCAGGTCAACACTCATGCATAATTTGGTGTCATTTGCAAACTTAGTGAGGGTGCTCTCAATCCCCACGTCCGGGTCATCAACAAAGATATTAAACAAGATTGGCCCCAAAACTGAGCCCTGAGGGACACTGCTTGTGACCAGCTGCCAACTAGATTTCTCCCCATTAGTCACAAGTCTCTGTGCTTGCACTTCTGTGATCCAAAGAGATGGTTGATTTGTTTGTTTTAAAGACACCCTGGTCGCTTTGTCCTGAGTAGATGTAGGAATTGGGCCATTCTTCCAAAAATGCAGTAGTACCACCCTCTCTCAAGGTGGCGAGGATGTGGCAAACTGTAAAAGCTGCACTGTGAAAATTTGGTGTGAGTAGACTACAGACTTACAGGCTGAGTTTCTCTTGCATATTCCTGCAGCTGTTAACACGGAGGTTGAGCACTAGGGAGAGTGAGTATGGGATATGAGAAGAGTACCTGGGAGGTTATTACCAGGAAAAAGGCTGCGTCTTAGAGGCAGTTGGAACTGTATGAGGAGAAAATGTGTCTTATCTTGTTATGACTTTCCTTTATTTGATAATGATTTATGGAGAAAAGAATGAAGCGAGAGTGGATCCATCCACCATAAAGGATCTGATTGAGGATACCATTGTCAGCACGCAGCCAGCCATGATGGTGAATCTGAAGGCCTGCACCACCGGAGCTGGTGTGGTAAGGTGCTCTCCCCACGTCACTCCTTTGCATCAAATGCTGTTTTCCAGGGGTCCTTCTGAAGGCTGAGGCTCAGGTGGGAATCCAGGGGCTGAGATTTGCTTTGGGGTGACAGCTGCATCCTGACCTGCGCTATTGTAGGATACGGGGCACAGGGATAATTAGAAACCTATCCAAAGGGCAGCTTTGTTCATACCTTGTTTCCTGAAAAGCGTGTTGGTGGTGTTGAGGTGAAATCTCAGAGAGGCATATTTGTTTTGTTAGTCTCTCTGTTGCTCTGAACACGAAGGCTCTGTGCAGAGTAGCCTGTACAAACATGGAACAGTTTGCAGTTTGTCATATTCAGTTGTCTGGCAGCCAGAAAGCTTGTTTTCATCTCTTCCTGTCTATCTTAAATTTCCCCTTTGAAATAACATGGGGGTCTGTTGGAGGTCAGTAGCTTGGGGAATCTACAGCATCTCTGCTGTATCCTATGCATATCCTATGCTTTTGTAAGAAGCCACTTAGTAGGTGTGAAGACAAACATAATGCGTTTTTCTGATGTCATTCATTGTTGGGTGAATGGTAAAGGCATTGGTCTTGCTCTCTTATTGATCTTCAGATACCCAGCAATAACTTGAGTCGAGAGTCCCTGTGTGGAGTAGCACCAGTCCCTCTGGGATCTAAACTGTTGCTCCGGAATCTTCGAGTGCTGAACTTGGGCTGCCACGGGATGGGAGGTAAGCATGAAAATGTTGTTGGTCTACAAGGGCAAACACACAGGTGGTGAGATTGGAACAAGTCGATGTTTTGTGTGCATTTGATTGGAAAAGGGGGTCCTTTATCCGCGGAGCTGATGTCCCGTGTTGACAAGCATGTGTGCATGACGAGCAGAAATAAACCCCCAACTCACAAAGAGTTAGAAGCGGGTACATTTATTGCAGCGCTGGGCAACCCGGGGATCACTCCACCTGACATGCGCACCAAAGAACGAGTTTGTTGTGGTTATATTGGGTAATCGTATGCATACGTTAAGTTTCCCGGACGTGGGTTGAGTTATTAAAATCAGTTCTAGGAACTCATTAACGTAGATCTCCTCCTTGCACTTGCGCAGTAACAGCTGGTGGTCGTGGGCCGGGAACTCTGGGAGGAAGGAAGCAATCTTCCTCGGCATGAACTTATGACTTTTGGCAAGAAGATCAAGTTATTATGAACCAGTAACCGCGAAGTTGGCCGAGGCCTTACATGCAAGGCTGATCCTCGTCACAATGAAGTCCCTGTTATCAGGAAATGTCTCGTGTCTTTGATACTACAAATTGTCTAATTTCCACACAATAATAATGTCTCTTTACCATAATTACTAATTAACTAATGCTACTGTATTGTCTAAACTCTTTATTTCAATCCCCTTCGTCATGTACCCTGTCGCTCTGTTGCAGGAGTTGGGGAGATACGATGCATGGCATTGCTAGACAGCCCCCCACAGCAGAAGTGGACCAGACCAGCAACGGCTGGCAGTGCTGGTGCTGCAGCAGAAATGGAGTGGAACGAGGAGCTATTTCTGTAAGTGTCTGCTCTCCTTCTGTCAGCATGGCAGAGGCAGAGCAGTGCAGCCGCTGTGTGCCATTACTGCACAGCAGCACCTGGTGCAGATGGCGCAGAGGTGAATCTTGCATGCCAGGCTACAGGAATCAAATTGCTATTTGATTCCGTCAAATTGTCCTACCTTGCATACTATTTCCTGCTATCCTGGACACTTGTGTTTTAACTGTCACGGCAGAAGTGCTTATTGTGGGCAGCCTGTGGTAGTGGCAAGCACAGAAGGCCTAGAGTATAAATCTTGGCCTTCCAGAGAGCCCCCTCAGCTTTCCCTGGCAGCCTGCCATAGCCCCTCAGGGAACGTGAACTGGAGTTCTTCTTTTCTGTGTGGTTTAGTGCCATCTGTACCCTCCGAAGTAGTGCATGTGTACTGGAAGTTTGGCGAAAGTAATGAGACATGAGATTTGAGGGAGGGGAGATAAGGAATGGAGTTGTTTACTCTGTGGCTACTTTACTAAGATTTCTTAATACCAGCCCATCTTTTTCTGTTTCAACAGGGAATTGGGGCCTAGAAGTAAAGAGCTGAAGCTACAGGTGCTGGGGAACAGTGATGGAGACGGAAGTGAGTAAAATGGATTGTTAGAAGGGAAGACAAAAATGTCCAAGGGTCTTCCTGGCTCTTTGAGTCTGCAGTACCTCTGAGTCCATACAATGTGTGAAGAGCTTTCCATGTTCAGTAGCTGGGAGGTTTTTGAGGCTTACTTGTCTGTTTCGATGTGGGGAGAGTGATACGGAGGTTCGCTCCTCATATCTGAAGAATGTTGCCGAAGACTCTTAAATGAGTTCATTTATACTTGGGCAGGGTCTAACAACAGCACCTATTTTTGATGGAGGCTGCACAATGGCTACCTCTTGAAGGGAGCTGATTTCTGTTTTGGAAAGTGGAGTGTATGAGTGCCGGGCTGACTGCCCATTCCTCACTTTGAACCTGTTAGCTACCAGACTCGTGGGGGATCTGCTTTGTAAAAGCAGGGGTTGTCTGGGAGACATCTGAGGTCATGTAGTATGCTTTGTTTTCTTGTTCCTTTTCGCAGCTGTGTTGCTGGCACACACCACGCTTTTGCTTGATTCTTTGGGCAAACAGCCATCTGGGCGACGGGTCTGCTCACTGGCTGCAGGAGCTGGGTGGCCACTAGCAACTGAAGCTACCATTACATTGGAGGTAAGCATGCGCTTACGTAACGCTCAACGCAGATCTGTGCATTCACAATGGAGATCCTAGCTGGAGACCAAGGTGTGATCCTGCGTGAGCTTGTTACAAGAGACTTGGCAGATCCTTAGGTTGGGGAGAGTTGTGATCTGGTCCCCATCCCAGAGCCTCCCTCCATTGAACTGATGTTGTAGCAGGGATAGTTTCTCAGAGCTTAAGAGGAGTAGTTTTTGGACCCGTATCCCTGCCTTTCTGTCTGGGAGGAGGAGAGCTTCTCTGAGCTATGCTTTACTCTTTGTAGCTGCTATTCCAGGAGTCTCCTGCATCTTTGAATGCTCAGCATGCCACATCTCTGCGAACCAGCATCACCCCCACTAAGAAGGTAGAGATGGACCGGACCGTCATGCCTGATGGCACCATTGTAACTACTGTCACCACAATTCAGTCCCGGCCCAAGGCAGACTGCAAACTAGGTGAGGTGTCTTTTGTGGGTGGCTGCAATGGAGTGCAGACATAGCTGTGATGTTTCCAAGGCCACACATGCAGGCAGCAGCAAAACGGTTTAGTCATTGCATATTGTTGTTTTTGCAGACTTGTACGTTATACGGTGTTTTTATCTTCTCGGTCAGAACACAGGCGTTGTCACCATTCCTGTGGTGTTTTACGGCTGGCTGGACACTGGTCTAGCTTGGGGGAGGGAATTGATGCAGCCCTTGGAGGGAGATGAGAGAGAATGATGAGCCTCTTGGACACCCTTTGGTGGCAGGAGGTTCTGACCAATGTGTATGCTGTTGCATAATCTCCATACATGGAACATTTTGCCACTCTTACTCTATTCACCGTTAAAGAAGTATGTAGTGGATGCAGAACTGAAAACGTGCTGACATTACTTACTAGCATTTCTTCTGCTTGTAGTCTGATACCCTTGATGAATGTGGTGCTGCGTATTCCGTGAGGTAGGGCTGGGAAAGAGCAGAAAGGCAGTCTTGTGATGGATGCTTCGTGCATATTTCTCAAGTAGGCTGCTTATTACTTTATTGCTGCAAAGCCTGGCAGAGCCAGCCTTCAAAGACTCTCTGCATGTACTTCAAGTTTTTGGGGGTGTGTGCAGGAGGCCATGATATACCAGTCAAGTTGCCTAAGCTTGATCTCTGCTTATTAGTGTCTCTGCCTTTCTTTCACTGTGAAGATTCACCATCGAGATCGCCTTCCAAGGTAGAAGTGACTGCAAAGAAGACAACGATGCTTTTGGAGAGTGCCTGCCCTTGTAGTCCAGTGCCCAGCGGTAGCTGTAAGTCCTTGGATATCTGAGGCTCTTACTGGAACGATTGTTCTGTAGTCTTTCTTGGAGACTGCCAGTTTGAATGTGAGTTGCTGAGCTTGCCTGTATTGGCTATGGAAGAGAATGCCTAAGTGGCCAAGGGAAAGTGGGAGCGGAGAAGCAGTGGTGGGTGGGGATGGGTGAAAGACATTTTACTTTGGCTTTCTATTCTGGGTGTTTACATACCTGACAGGAATATTTCAGGCTTTCTGGACCCAAAGAGCTTTGCTTTCCCTCTACTACAGCCTCTTAAGTATCTCTGGGACTGAGCGCTGCAGCTGTCTTGACAGTCTGTGGCCAAGGCTGCCCAAACTCTTGTGTCTCTTTGAAAGTTGTGGTTTCCTGATGGGAAATCAAACTTTACAGGTGGCCAAAGGAGCCAAGAGTTCTGTGGAGCTTCCTTACTTTGGGTTGCTTGGGCCATACCAAAATCTGTTCTCTACCTTCGTACACATGTACTTGCCTATTACAAGCATCGCAGTAGGTGGGTGACCTCTTGCCCACGCTGAAGGTTGTAACTTTGAGCTTCGGTATCTTTTTTTATGCTCAGGGGATAGCCATACCCCAAATGGCTTGGATCCAGTGGCTGAAACAGCGATCAGGCAGCTAACTGAGGCGAATAACAAACCTGCCAAGAAGACCCCAACAAAACGTAGCACGCTGATCATCTCGGGAGTTTCCAAGGTCTCTGGTAGTTAGGGGGGCTTTGTTTCCAATCTGGGAGACCGTTTCCAGAGATGTATGCTTGATACTACCCTATCTCGTAGGGACCAATGCGGGATAGTTTTAGCACAGACTGCTTGCTTGGCAGAACCCTTTTACTGCTTCCTTGCAGCTTGCCACTCCTTCCCAGAGAGTAATGTCAAAGGTACCTCATCAGTCTGCAGGGCCGATGCCAGTTGGAGTTCACAAAGGGCAGTAGCAGGAAGGTGGGCTGTTGCTGCAAGTATTTGGCAACCTTGTGATGAATCTAAGGAGTTCTCCTTGGACTTGTCCATGGGAGTGAGGGAGGCGCTGTGGAATTGGCCGTATTCCAGTAGATTTTGGCAAAAGAACGACAATTTCATATTGGTGCTGTGCAGCACTGAGGGTTAGAACTGGAGCATCTATATCTAGTTGTGGATAGAAGAAGGAAAATGAATGCAATTGCTTTAGGCCGTGTCCCTTTGACCTTCTCATCCTTCTCCAGGTACCTATTTCTCAGGATGAAGTGGCACTTTCTCTGGGTTATGCTGCATCCCTGGAGGCTACAGTACACAGTGATTCTGTGGCAGAGGGTACAGCTGACCAGGCGCACGATTCTGCAGAATCATCACAGCTGCTGGAAGCATCACTGTCGGGACAAAGGGCCAGTCAGGAGCTGGATGATACGACACGATCAGACATTTCTGAGAGACCATCAGTGGAAGATGTCGAGTCTGAAACTGGTTCCACAGGAGCTCTGGAGACCAGGAGCTTGAAAGATCATAAAGGTAAGGATGAACAAATGGTTAGACGGTAGCTAATGTTAGCTTGTCCTGCTGGAGGACAAAATGATGTCCTGAGTTACCTGCCTGAGTGTGGGGGCTGCAGCCAGCTTTTGGTGTGGTGAAGAGAGTGGCTTCTGTTGGATCCTGGAAGAGATCATCTTTGCCGTGCTCCCTGCTGAAGTGGTTCCAAACTCCCATATGGCAGAAAGCCTGATTGCTGTGGCCTTTTAATTTCTGTGCTGTCTTTTGTGTCTTTTGCTCTATTGCCCACGTTTGGGGCTGACAGCAGTTTGCATCTCCACCCTGTCTGGCCTGCTTCAGGCATCCAGAGCAATTGCTGTTATCTTGTTGTCTTCAGATTTGGGCATCACGAAACCTACAGACAGTTGTTCTGACATCCTAAAGACAGGCTAATCTAAGAGAGGGCTTGTTTCTCCCAGTGCCTCCACATGCACACATTCTCTCGTTTTTCATTCGTATTAGTCTTAGCTTTTTATTACGATTCTGCATGCTTCCACTGGAGGGGTCTGTCCTGAAGGTAGGCTTCACCTTGCATTCGAGAGCTGGGCTTCGCCAGCCTGCCATTTGCTTCTGCTGCTCAAGGCACAAGAGGTATTTGTCGCTCATCCGAAAGCAGCTGGCTGTGTTACTGAGACTCGTCAAGGGCAAGATGCTATTGGGGTTTCAGTCTCCTTCCTTTCTGTCTCTGCAGTTAGCTTTCTTCGGAGTGGCACTAAGCTCATCTTCCGGAGAAGAAACAAGCAGAAGGAAGCGGGACTGAGCCAGTCACACGATGACTTGTCCAACGTCACTGCCAACTCTGCCACCAGGAAGAAAGCTGGGAGCTTCTCCCACCGCCTCATCAAGCGCTTCTCCTTCAAGTCTAAATCCAAACCTAAAGCTAGTGATGATGGCACGGCAGCAGGTGAGAACTGAAGAAGGGAGAAGCACATCGGAAAGACTGTGCAGAGATCCTTTTCTAGTCTCTTGTCTTCATACTTCGTGGTATCTGTGACCTGAAGTCTGGTTCTTTCCGACCGTGGCTGAGGGAAGACACCCCAGTGCTTTATGCCATTTGGGGAGTAGAGGCGGCAGACCCAGGGCTTAGGCTGCACATCTGCCTTGGCTTGGCCTTCTCTGACTGTCATACCCTGCTGTGGTCTCCCAGAAAAATCCAGGTGGCATGCTGATAACCCCTGCGGGGGGCGGTCCCAGGAGCTGCAGAAGTGACTCTGCCTGTGTAGCTGTCTGACTTTGCCAGGTGCATCCTGGAAAGCGGATGTGGGCGTCTAAAGCGGCAACCCTTAAAAGATCAAGAAACTACTGTGTGAGTTCAGTTGCTGAAAAGCATGGGTTATGTCTTCTCTCAGCTTTTCCAGCGAGAGATAACGGTATCGGTCGCTGGCCGTCTAAATGCTCTCACATTGCTTCTGCTTGGTGCAGAGGCTGTAACCTGACTCAGGTTTGGATCTTGGTGATGTGTTCCTCCACGGTGAGCTGTCAGGAGAGCAGCCTGCACTTCTCCACCTGGCTCTGCCGTTGGAATAGTCCTCCTGGTTTGGAGAGCACCGAGGGATGTCTGCTTCCGCTATCGTGCTAATGAAGGAAGGAAGCTCTAAAAAAAGAACGTTTTAAACAGCGAAGAAGAGTTTTTGTAGAAGCCAGATCCTTTGCAAGAACATCTGGTCAGTGCTGCCACCCTGTGATGCAGCCCTGCTACATCTGTGCTCTTAAGCAAGGAAGGGGCTGTACTGCACTTGTGCACCAGCCATTGTTGACAACTGTCAGGGGCCTTGCTGGCAAGGTGCCAGATCATCTTCTGGACTTGTAGAGCACCTGGCTTGTTGTGCTGTCACAGTTCTCTTGCTGAGGACCAGTGCCACGCCAGTCAACAGGTACCGGTCGCCATGGATGGCTGGCAAGGAACGCGGCAATGCTAGCAGAAAGTCAGTCTGGTGCAGAGCCTGAATCCACGTGGCGAAAAGAGGCAGTTTACATGTTTCACTAATGAAAGCGTGTACTAGAAGGAGCCTTTCTTAATTGCATCGGCTATTTCCTTGCATCTAGCAAACCTGATCCACCGTGTTTAAACGGCATGTGTTTCCACAGCATGTATTTGTGGAGGGAGAGGCACGCAGGGGAAAATCGACTCTGCACAGAAGGAGACTGACCTTCTAGATGAGTGTTATTTTGGTCTCCTGCTGCGTGTGCGTTTCGTATTTCTTTAGAGAAATGCTTGTAACCTGTCTGTGCTGTTTGAAGGGAATATCCCAGTCTCCTGCAGGTTGTGGAATTAAGGAAATGGTTCAAAGGAGAGGAAGAAGCTCGCTCGAGAGCGATCATCTAGGACCAACTGGATTTGCCACCTCTGCTCTCCTGTCATAGCACCTCCTGCAGTGGGGGCTGTTGCCCTGCCTTGTGCAGGATGAGGCTTACCGAAAAAGCGGTTTTCTTGACCGCGTGCATAAAAAGATAAGTTGAGTACTTCAGAAGGATAAAACCTGTCTTTGTGGTATAGTCATGGCGTGTGGTTCCCAAAGACTGGAATATGTTGTGTGTGCTTCCAGGAAAAGATTACAGGCAGGAATTTCAGGGCATCTCCTAAAAGTGTTTGAAGGTAGGGAAGGCCAGAATTGCCTGGGGCTTGGATTGAAAGTGCTGGTGTGAGCCAGCGTGAAGGATTTAATTTCATATTTTTCGTGCTGATTCCCCTTGAAGTCAGACGCATGTGAGAAATCTGACTAGCCGGCTTGGCTGATCAAGAATCTCTTTCCCATCAGTTTATTGTGGTCCAGGATTTTTTCTGTTGTACCCAAGCTCCTTCATGTTTTTTACCCTGTTTCTTTTTTTTCCTTTTCTGTGTGGTTCTGTGGCTTTCCTCACAAACAGCACCACTTCTCTGGTGGCATAGTTGTGAAACTTTGGAGTAGAAGTGCTACTTTGAACGGAAGGGAACTTGCAGAAGACTCAATGGTTCTTCAGGTGCAGGATTGTCGCGGGACCCCCTGTAAGTCTCATTTAATGGTCCTGTATTCTTTTATGTAAACCACAATAGCAGTTTGAGCTGTCTTGACACGGGTTGGCTGGAGGCAAATGCCCAAGGCTCCCACCCACGGTTTCGAAACACTTAATTATGGGGCTTGTGTACGAGAGGAGTGCCATGAGGGCTAGTGAGCATTGTCGTCATTGCTGTAGACCAAAGGCAGAAAAGGCGAGTGAGGTTCATGTACGACAAACGTGTGCCTGGATTTTGGTGGAATATTGCCGTCTCGCTTGGAGGCAGGTGGGAGTAGGAAAGCTAGGAGTAAAACCAAAACTTGAGTTCCACACCAGCCTCGGAGACCTTAGGATCTTTGGCCCCAAGAAAGGCCAAGAGTAAAGACAGAGTAGCAGGGATTTCCTTCCCACCAAATTGCTGCGTAAAGATCTCTTTTATACTTAATCCCCATTTGTGCTTCTGGCTTTAGGACAGAAGAATTGCTATTTGAAAACTGCTTTTCCCCAGTAACTTCTTCGGGATACTCATGCCCTTGCCTTGGTGCTGTTGTGTGTTCTGTGGCGTTTTGTAATGGCCAGAACCACAGAGAAAGCCTGGTGTGCAGCACATGCTGCCGTTGAATTGTTTAGACTCAAATGATCTGCTGTTGCCACATTGCTGTCTCAGGGTAGGCTCAATATTTGCACCTTGTGAAATTGGTCTTTGGCCGAATATGTGTAGGAAGAGGGAGGAGCACAGCAGTGGGCTTGAATGCACAGAGGTTCTGAAGGAGTTCAGCCTGCTTTCGAGTGCCTGCGTTTCAAATGCATTTTGCTGCCAGCTACACAAGTAGAAGTGGTGACGGGTAAATGAAGCCAAAGTACACATTTTGGGTTTTGCGTTGTTGGTTTTGTTTTTTCTATTTCGGCTGAACGGAGTTACTAGGACTTACGTATGCTGTGTATTTTTACTTCTCTGAAGCAAATGGGTTTCTCTAGCTGTAAGTACATTTATATTTCTCTCTGGATAAATGTTTTGGCAAGGCTTTTTAAGAGTCTTCCTGTTGAAAAATCACTACACGTTTGCCCAGAGGGGGTAACCTCTCGAGGTGAGAGAAAACAAGCATGGGAAGAAATATAGGAAATAGCAAAACCTCATTGCTGAGGGAGTGCCACATGCATTAGCGTAGCGGATGTCTGTTTGAGGCCAGATGCTTGGAGAGTGCACGGAGGCTGCCTATTCAGGGGTAGAGAGAGGATCGTGCACCTGCTTGTTTTTCAATCACTCAAAATGAGACCGTGCTCTCAAATGCCCATACTGGTCACACTACGAAGTAACTGAGGTCAGTAGGGCTGATCAGTGGGTCATGGAATTGGCTAGGCTGGAAAAGACCGTCAAGATCTTTGAGTCCAACCATTAACCAAACAATGATAAGTCCTGGATGAAACCTCGTTCCGGAGCAGTATGTCTGCTTCCAAGGACTGCATCACTGCCCTGGGCAAGACTTCCAATGCCTGATAAGCCTTTCAGTAAAGAATTTCTTCCTAATATGCAATCTAAACATCATCTGACACAACTTAAGGCCATTTCTTCTTGTCCTGTTATTTGTCACTTGGTGGAACAGATGGATCCCCACCTCAGTGTCCTTTCAGGTAGTTGTAGAGAGCAATAAGATCTCTGCTCAGCCTTCTCTTCCTCAGGCTAAACAGCCCAGTTCTTTCAGCCACTTCTCCAGATGTGCTCCAGACCCATCGGTAGCTTCATTGCCCTTTTTTGGACACATTACAGTCCCTTAGCATCCTCATACGAGGAGCCCAAACCCACACGCGTAACTTGAGGTGTGGCCTCACCGCTGCCTAGTACAGAAGTACCCTGATTTTACTGGCCACGGTATTCCTGATACAGGCCAAGATACCATTCACCTTCTTGGCTGTCAATCAGCGGCCCCAGATCCCTCTCTGCTGAACAGCTTTCAAGTCATTCCTGCCTAACTCTGTAGAATTTTGCGACTGAAGTGTAGAACCTGGCATGTGCCCTTACTGAAACCAGAATGGTTATGCTTGGCTCATCAGTCAAGTCTGTCCCTCTGCAGAGCATGCCTATCCTCAAGCAAATCAACACTTCCTTCCACATAGCTTGGTGTCGGCTGCAGTCTTCAAGGGCACATTCGATGCTCTCATCTAGATCATTGGCAAAGATGTTAAATGGGACAAACAGCTAGTCAGAAAACTCTTCATTGGAGACTAGACTAGAACTGTACGCACAGCAAAGAGTACGCGTGTTTTTGTTACACTTTTTTGTCTTTAGTGACACCTCCTTCATGCAGCAGCTCTCGGTTCAATGTTTGTGGAACCTACAGAAATTTCTAGGTAGGTGGTAAGATGCTTAAATGTTGAGTGTCTGGCATTGGGGTATTTTGCATTCTTCTTCCCTCCTTCCTTCCCTCTGGGTCATGGGGAGTGACACGGTACAGTAAAAATCACAGTGGTGGCAAAATTCTGGAAAAGCTCCGTGTACTTGCAGTACTGCAGTTCCCTCTACTGTCGCAACTGTTCCGCACGATCTCTTCTTGCTTGTACAGGTGCTGGACCAAATACCCATGCGGAATTTGAATCGGTGCCCTCGTTTGTGCGTGCTCTTTAGTATTCTGATGCTTTTCTTTTTGGTGGATTATTTTAACCCCAGATGGTTTAGAGAAAAAGAAAACCAAAACTGTGTAGCTATTTAAGAGAGGGGAATAAAATTACCTATTTCAGACTAAATGAATTTCTCGAACCTTTGTAAATGTCAAAGAATTCCATTGCTGTGTAATGGCTGAACCTCTTAACTTATTAAACCACATGGAAACAAAAACCAGATCTCGAGTCTGACTTCATATTCACTGGAGTTCACTGAGTTGGGTTTTTGCTTTCTGAAAGTTCACAGAGGTAGCCAGTTTGTAGCTCTCAGGTAAGTAATCTCAGCACAGCACTTTTGGATTTTTTTGTTTAAGACTGGGGTGAGGGTTGTAGCTGCTTCCTGGGGGCGCCCTAACAGTGGGGAGAGCCTGCCCTCTCCCTCATTAGCACCTGCATTTTCTTCTCCATCATCCTGCCCTGCTTTCTCATGTTTCTTGTTTTGTTGCAGGGCCTACAGTTGCAGCTGCAAACCAGAGATAGGCTGGAGCAGTGGTGGCTGTGCATTTTTGCTATATTTTTGTTCATTGTCTGGGGAAAGGGTGATGTCAGGTGAACGTGCTGATCTCGTGCACCCCCACTCCAGACAGTGTCATCCACATGGTTCCTGAAATTTGACAAGCTGTATGACTGCCATTGTTGGCTGCCTCTGAGCCACAGAAGGGTTGTGAAGGGCTGCCAGGTGTCTGTGGTCTGTGCATGACATGCAGGTCTGGGAGCCCTCGGTACTCGAGCAACCTGGCGGCAGTGGCCTTGTGGCGTTGGTCTTCCGGGTGACGATGTTCATTCCCCAGACCTTTCTTAAGGCCGCTGCTCTGCGGATTTGCACGTGCACATGCTTCCGTCGCATGCCGGGAGCTCGGCAGAGACCCACACGGACCAGCGATGCAGCCCTGCCCTGTTCGCAGCAGCTCGGTCTTCTCACTTGCACACTGCTCACGACGCTCATTATTCGTTCCGTCCCTCACTGACTCGTAGCTGGCAGGGGCCTGCTTGCCCTGCCGCCGTGCTTCCCATCGGCGACGGCAAGTGAGGGCTAGGGAAGAGAGCGAGACCTTTCAGCGGTCGCAGGCTCCGGAGTGTCTCACGCCCTCGTGCAAGGTAGCAGGACAGCGTGCTGAGCGGGAGCTGTTGGGAGCGGGCCGCAGCCCTGCCCATATCCCCGTCAATTGTGAGATTTCCATTGCTGCCCCGGTTCCCTGTGGACGTTCCGAGAGCCTCGAAGGGCGATAGCCCAGAGGCCCGTGGAATGCGCCAGCCTGGAGTGAACAAAACTAATTGTCATTAGCAATTTTTCGATCGTTTGATCTACTGCGTTGGCCCTGAAGACGGAGTCATCCGTGCCTCCCCTGGGAGGGTTGTTAGCTGCATCCGGCTCGCTTGCTCGCGTCGTCCCTGGCTGGTTCAGCTGCCCCTAGCTCCACTCATCTGTCCCCAGCTGCAGCGCTCACCCTGAAGCCAGCCTGTCCTATAGCTATGGGCCATCCCTAAGCTCAGCATGTCTCTAGCAGTCCCTGGTGAAGCCGAGGCTTCAGCCAGCAGCAATCAGTGCCGATAATAGTCCCGAGTCTTTCCCTGTCCTGTAAGTTATGCTGAAGATGCAGTTGTCTGTTTCTCCCCTGGATTAGCTGATGCCTCAGACTTACACGTGTGAGTTGTCTGCTCGGCCTCCCTCTCCTCACAGCATGATGGTAAAGGGGGACAGCCAAAGTGAGGAGGCAAGGAGCTGCTGTGGCTGAAACTAGAGAAAGAACAGCAAGAAGAAATTGAAAGCCATCAGCCAGGAGCTGCATTGCCTGCAGATAAGGGAGAACTTAGGTGTCAGGGTGAGGAAAGATCCTTCTTTGTAGTTCACAGTGTGCTGAGCAGGGTTTGTATGTGAAACCCAAAGGGCTGCCTAATGCACGAACAAGAGAGGCTGTGTGTGTAGGAGGCATTATCTCATAAGATCTGCTAGACACCCATGTTCTCTCTATGGGGAACATGAGCTATGGCTGAGGAAGGGAGGAGAGAAAGAAGCATCAATTTCTTCTGACAGCGCCTAGACCAGAGAGCCCATCGCTATTGTCCCTTCCCTAGTCTCGCTCACTGTGGCTCCCTTTCCACACTTTCCGATCCCCTCCACCTCCAGTCTGCCCTGCAGCTGATGGCTATACTAGTTTCATAGGGTAAGGCTTCAATGGTCTGGGGTGGAGGCAGGGGGTGTTTCTATGAGAAGACACCAGAAGTTGCCCCAGTGTTTGGTGCTGCCTGTCCTAGCCAACTCCACCACGGATCTGCTGCTGGTTAAAGCTGAGCCTGTAGTAATGACAACAGTGCCCCTGCGATGGCATAGTGAAAGGATTGCTATCCCTGATTGTTCCCAGCTGATAGCAGAGACATTTTACCAGTATATTTTTACTCGTATTAACTATCATGGGTTACATCTGTACTGGAATTTTTGGGACTCACAGGGTGGTGAAAGACCCTGACTATTGTTGTCCCAAACTTTGTGTGGTGGTAAGATCTGAAAGAATGATGAGCAAGGCTTGGGTGCAGGAAAGCAGCCCTAATCACTCTCAATGTCTGTGTTTTCCCTCTTCGGTTCCTTCCAGATGAGTATTTTGCTAACCCTGCATCAAAGGGGGTATGGATAGCAGGCACCACACTAGAGAGGCTGTGGAAACTGGAGAATACCATCTCTGCATCTAAACGATAGAAAGGAGCGGTAAAGTATTGATAAGCAATTGGAAATTAAACTGACCCCCACGGAGCATTCCAGGGCTGAAGGGAATGTGACTATGTGTGGGCAGAGGAAGACTATGACCGATCACCAGAGCAGAAAAAGACTTCCCCTGATTTTATCGTGCATGCTCAGATTATATAAAGAAGTTCTGGGAAATTGTGGGCATAAGGCTGCCCTTGTTATGGAAAATTATGAATGTGTATGTTTTTCTGTATAAAAACTGGTGTGTCTTGCTAACTCGTTGAAGCACTCGTGGTGCAGCAATTGCCCAGCGTCGCAATAAAGAATGCCCACTTAATAACGATTCTGTTGTTACTGGGTTTTTATCTCTGTGGATCCTCACTCAGCCACACCTAGCCTCCCATCTCAGTGAGAAGCATTAGAAAGCAAGGGGGTCTGGAAGCTCCAGATTTTTTTAAATATTTAAGAAGATCTGAAATTCCCCTGCAGACCATGATGAAGATTATGGTGATGCAGTGTTTGTTTTTCAAATACTGTATTGTGTAGGCAAAGATATAAGCCTCCCTAGTTAAGTGTTTTGCAGATGGGAACAGAGCCTTAAATGAGCCAACCTGTAAAAGACAACGGCATGGTGGATGAGAGGTCAGGGTAAAGGAGAGGGAGATGGGAATTACTGCTGGGGTGCCGCTGTGGGCCAGGGCCGAAGGAGACCCAGGTGTTGCCAGTGAGGCCAGTCCTGCTGTGGGAAGGGTCTGGGCTATAAAAGGGCCTGATTGGGTTTGCTGAGGGAATGGGAACTGGCAGAGGAAGGAATTGCAGGGGATCCATGTGCAGCTGCCTTCAGAAAAGGATGGCCAACCTCTCTGGTGAGGAAGGATCTCTATAAGCTGAAGTCTGTCAGCATATGGTGCTGGGAGTTTGTCACTTCTGTGAAATACTTGTATGAGTCTCCCTGCATCGTAGGGGATTTTTTTAATCGGCCTGGCGCAGTGTAACTGGGAATTCAGGAATGCATACTTTGTAATAGTATTTCACTTACTTTAGTATTGATTAGGTCCTAATTTGTATCAAGTTTTGCAGTTCAGGAAAGAGAGATGATGTGTTGGAGCTGGTTTGGTCTCTTTGCCTTGCTCTCCTCTGTTAGGCACTGAGGCTCATCTGGATGCCAGAGATAGATGTTATTTATTAGCATCTCTCCTTCCCCAGAAGGGGAAGAGAAAGGGAATAAGGAAGAGACACTCGGGGAGTGGAAAACAAAACCAGCTTTAATGGAAATAATAAAATGCAATATAACTACCTATATACTGGGGCTGGCTAGAGAGCTGGGCAGGGAGAAATGAAATGAGGGACAACAAGGGTCAGGGTAGTCTTGCATCTGGGCAAGAACAACCCCAGGTACCAGGATAGGGTGGGGATGGCCCTGTTGGAGACCAGCGTAGGAGAAAGGGACTCGGTGGTCCTAGTGCACAGCAGGATGACTATGAACCAGCAATGTGCTCTTGTGGCCAAGAGGGCAAGCAGCATTCTAGAGGTGATCAGAAGGGAGGAGGGCGGTTCTCCCCCTCTACTCTGCACCAGTACTCATCTGGAGTACTGTGTCCAGTTCTGGGCCACTCAGTTCCAGAAGGACACAGAGCNTTCTGTGGTCATCCCAATGAAGTAAGTGTCCTCCCCAGATGAAACAAGCAGCACTCTTTATTCTGTCCTTCTCATCCCTTCACCCCTTAGACTGGCCCCCAATCACTATGTGGAAGCAGCATTCTCTTCATTCCACTATCTCTGGCTTAGCTGAAGCCCGGGTGCTACCCAGGCAGGGCCCCACAGTACATTCTTTTCTATATCTGTTAGCTATACAGGGCTAGTTTCTGCTGCTAAAGCTACAACTTTCTAACATAAAGGCCTTCTACTAATTTACAATCATTTCTATTCATAAAATTTCGCCTTTACCAACATAAGGAGAGGCAGGCGGTTACTGGGAGGGTCACAGAGCTACTGGGAGGACTGGAGAGGCACACCGGTCTAGCGGAAGGGGCTGGGGACAGGTATGCGTTTACTGGGTGGAACTGGACAGGTATGTGTTTAATGGGAGGGACTGGGAAGGGGCACAGGACTACTAGGAGGGGCTGTGGCTAGGTATGGGTTTACTGGGAGGGGCACGGGGCTACTGGGTGGGACTGTGGACTGGTATGTGTTCAATGGGAGGGACTGGGAAGGGGCATGGGCATATGGGGAGCAACTGTGGACAGAGATGAGGTTACTGTGAAGGTGAGGAGGTGGTCTCCAATTATCAGAAGGAGTCGCAGGTGGTTTGGGCAGTAGCTCTGCAAAGGACACGAGCGACAGCTGTCTGAGGGTGAGTTTACTGGGAGCAGAAAATTGCCTGGGCTGCAGTTGCTGGAGCTCCGTCTGGGGACAGCTCATCTCTCCTGGTAAGATACACAGCTGGTTTGGTCTTTGTGGGGGTACTCGCTGTGGTGCATTTGGAAACCTGCTTAGTTTGTGAGCTAGGAAGGCAGGAATTCTTAACAAGAGCAGCTCAGAGGTGGAAGATGGGCTTGTGGGAATTAATGGGGAAGCTAAAAGTGGGACAGAAGGTCGAGGATGAGCAAAACTTGATCTGTATCAGCCACCCCAGCCCCGCTGGGCCATTAGCTATAGGATTGCTGCTTCAATGGCAGGAGGTGGGTTGGGCACATGGGAGCTGCAAGCAGACAGCTGTTCATTTTCTGTTCATTTGAAGTTTAAGTCAAGTATAAAAAAAACATTTGAGATGGCCTTTTAAAAGAGTATTTTTGGTTGGGTATTTAGTAGGGTTTCTCATCTTTTCAATGGTATTCTGAGGTCCTGAACTGTAATTAGTAATCCTGTTGAATACAACCAGTGCTTCATTGGTACGTGGGCTTGTTCAGGACTCGCAGCTTGTTTTCAGAGTCTCCCAGCTACTGCAATTCATAGAATCGGAGTCATCTGAGTTACGAAGATCTTCCAGACCAGCAAGTGCAACCCTTAATCCTGCTGTATCCATCCCACTACTGAAGCATGTCCCTAGGCTCCATCTGTCTCTATCCAGCCCCAGGTTCACAAAACAGTGAATTAAACACCCAGGCACATTGATTTTGTTTACTGGGCTGGGTATGTTGGTCATTCTAAATCTGCTGACATGTCCAAATGGACATGCCCACGAGTCGCTCGGAGACCACAAAGCCCTTCGTCACATCTCAAAGAGACTCTTGCTTTTGCTCTGCCCTTTCTGAAGCCAGATTCAGCAGGAAGCTTTTCAGTGTCTTCCTCATAGCTCCAGCCAGGTATGCTTAGAGTGCTGAGCTCTGCCTCTCTGTTATTTTTCAGGTGTGTGAAATCACTCAGTTGATTCTTTGCTGTTGAGGATAGCTTCATTCTGCTCCCTAGTAGCCTGGGAGCAGCTGAGCTTTGTTGACATCACCTTTTTGACATCATTTCAGAAAAGGTGGTGTCAGCTTGTTAGCAGCACAACTGTCTCTCGCTAGGCCCTTTTTGTGACTTTAATCGACTGTTGTTCTGTTTACAGAATTACTAATTGGCCAGACTTACTCAGCTTCAACTCAAGGTTGCAACTTCATATGGTCTGTTTGGTAGTTTGTCTACTTCAATAAAAGCCCAGTTCTATTAAGGGAACCGGACAGACACCCAAAAAGCAACATTAGCATTCATATGCCAAAATAACTGACTCATCAACTAGCTTTTAGTAGGAATTGTTACAGACTTCAACTCAGCTTTGTCAACTGCTTCCACGGAGAATGTGGTTTGCAGTACAAATTAGGTAGGCAGCACAGCCTTCTCAGATGAGAGCTGCAGCCCCACCTCTTAGAGGCATCCCTAGGAAGCAAAATCACAGACGCTTCAGTTACGATACCATCGCAACACTCAACGAGACAGCTTCCTATAGTGTTTGGCAGAGCACCCACGTTTGTATAAGCACCTATCCACAAAGAACAATACGGTTCTGTACTCACTTGACTCCATAGCTGATGTTTCAGATGCATTTGAGGCAGAGAAATCATCCTCATCATCCATATGCCTGTTCTTGCCCATTCACTGGATAAAAAACCAGAGAGGAAAAACTATGCATCTGCTCCCAGGGCTGCCTTTATACCTCACAGGGCTTCTGCCCTCCCCTTTCCCAGGGGACCATGGGAAGGGTGGTGGGTAGGGCCAGGAGTATAAGAGCCCCAGCCTGGGGTCTGGGGGGTTGTTGTGGTCCCTGACTGTTCAGGACTTAGAGCTATACAGCTGCCTCAGATAGCTCCTGCAGTAGTTTTTTTCAGGCATTTTGCTCATTTATGAGCAGCTATAACAGAGATGGTGTTTCTGTGATATAAGAGCTCTAGAGCTGATCAGCAATAAGCAAGGGGTAGGTAGCACTTGTTTGAGGTAACTTACTTGTTTTGACCTTTTTCTGTTGTTGCTTTTCCCATCAGCAACTTTGTGTGAAGCACTCAAGGTACTGAGGCAACCTCATGGGACGTGGTGAGTTTTAATGTAATGCCTGTTTTTCATGAAGGTGTAATCGTGGATTTTTTTCTAACCTTTGCAGCACTATTTTCTGTGTTCTTTTCTTTCTTGTCAGGATTCCTAGTGAGACAAACCTCCAGGTATTCCAATCTGTTGTCTCCTGCTGGGGTTTTCCCACTGGTGCACCAGGAGGGTTTTGCATCTTGTTCAATACTTCAAGAACCTCCCTGCGAGAGTCAGTCTGAATTGTTTTCCTGCGGTCAGGTCATCGTCATCGTGAACTCGGGCATAAAAACACAGTGACGGACCTTGGAAACTAAGATGACATCGAAGCAGAAAGAACCGGGACCCCCTAGGTCACAAAGTTAATTGCTTGATGCTATTTTGCCAATACCTGCTACGCAACAAATAATGTTAAAACAGAAAGGAAGACCCAACACCAGGGCTGCACTAACTTAGAAGAAGAAATCTGGGGCGTCGCGTGAACTTTGCTTGTTGTAACATCATCATAAACTGTAACTACCCATCTCCAGGGAGAGCATGCCTTCAGATACGCTTCTTTGGAGCTTCCTGGAAGCCTGCCTCAAGAAGGCAGAGACCAGCTGGTCTTCCTGGCACAGAGGAGGAGTGAGATGTGTGGCTTAATATAAAAGCTGGCTTCTTGGCTACTGAACTCGATAAGCTTCTGGGGACGTTTCCTCTCTGGGGATCCTCAGAAGACTGGCAGGATGCTGTGTGGACCTTAGAACTAGTGGGTGCCTTGGGACCCTGCGGTAATGGAGGGGTCCATTAAAGCTGCATCCGCAGCTTTACTCTCTTTCCCCCTTCTTCTCTTTTCCCTCACTTTCTAATGTGTGCTGTTCTAATGACAAAACACAGCTGTCGAGAGTAATCGAACCCTAACCACTCCACAAGCTCGCCTGATTTTGCCCTCAGATCACAGAAAAAGAATCTTGACAAACTGAGCTGATGTGGACTCTGACACAACCGGTGTCACCGACAGGATCCCGAGAGACTGAGATTCATGCTGTGCGTGGCCTGTAACGGGGGATAGATGTTTTTACTGTAGCCCCACCTGGCCCTACGCTCCGAAAGGGTGAGAGGAGAAGCATCCACAAAGCAAGGGGAGCAATTCAACGTTCCCATATGCCACACACATGTAGGCGTGAGGCACTCAACTTGAGTCGAGGCTTCTGTCAGTATCACATAAAAAGGCCTCGAGGTGGAGGAGTTGTTCTCACACAGAACTACAAAGTTGAGATTGGTTGAGGCGTACCCCCTTGGCTCGCTTTCCTTACTTTGCCCTGAGATCACAGTAAGAGAACATCTGGGAGCTTCTCTATTGTGGACCATGACACCACCCACTGAGGAAGAAGGTCATTGCAGGCCGCGAGTGCCTTGCTCCTGAGGGCTGTCATAGCAGAAGTCTCACCAGCTATTTACTGCCGGCCCTGTCTGCTTTCCTTTTGCAGATGAGGAGAGGCTCCTGGCAAGCAAAGGAGCGTCTCGGTTAGCCAATGCAGCTGTTTGAGATGACTTCAGGCTGTCAGCCATCCTAAGCTAAGTTGTGGGATCGGTGTTGGGGTGGGGAGGGCTATGACAAGCAGACAAGCCTGCAAATTCTAGGCAGGGGGGTCTCGTATTAATGCAGGGGGTAGAAGGATCTGGGAACAGCAGTCAGGAGGAGGGGATCGATATACCGTACAAGACTAACATGGGCAGAGCAGTTCCAGCCTAAGCATGTGGTGTCATGTTGTTCCTGTTGTCTGTCTTCTGTGTTTTAGAGCTTCTCTATGATCTGTCTGTCAATATCCTTAGTGCGCCTCTTGGGTCCAAGACATCTTCACTCATCAGCGTAGCAACAATCTGCCACCTCTCATTACCTCATCAGTTTTATGCCCAGATACACATCGCATTCCAGGGGTTCACGGTCAGTTCTCTCACGTGTTGTTCCAAGACGTATCGGCAGCCTCATCTTCTTGCCTTTCATTTGTCAGGCATTGTGATTTCTTCCCTGTGTTCCACATCTGTTCTCTTTGGGTCTTGATGCCAGCCTTTCGCTCATCTGTCATCCTAGTCTCGCCGGGGACCTTATGCGACGGTCGAGAGTTTGAGTCCTTTGGGGCTGCTGTAGAGCCATCCCGGTATCACAGATGCATCGGTCCTTTGGACCCAGTCTTGTTCTCACCGAGAATTGTCTCTTGTCTTTTGAGTTAGCGTTGGTCTCTGTGTGTACGTGTGCTTAGCACAGGGCTGCTCTGCCCAGGTTTGAGGTGTAAAGGTGGTGGATAACAGTCAGTATTCTAATTACTACTGCTCTCTTAATACTCCCTAGTAACAAGTAACACTTAGTAGTGACTCTGTAATTACTCTGAAGAGACAGGGCTGCAGTCTATTTCTGAGAAAGTAGTAATTTTTGGAGCAGGTAACAGCCTCTGCACTGCTGGGCATTGGCAGAGGACATGCCGAGCTGCAAGGGAAGGCTGTAGCTGGGCTGTGGATGATGGCCCTAGGCAGAAACCAGATCTCTGGAATCATGAAGCACTCCGTTGAGTCTTTGTGTAATGTTTTTGCTCTGTTGCAAAGGAACAGGATGCCCGGTACAGAGCGATGCAGGATGCAACAGGAGATTCGTATGAAGTTCAGTGGCTCCCTGGCATTGGAGGGACCTCATGCCAGCATCGATTGAAAAGGTTTCCATTTCCTTTGTGCTCCAAAGACGTGAAGTCATGAGCGCCGCAGGTTATCGGCCCCAAAGCCAAGTCGGGTGAGGTGAGAAGTATCTGGATGTTGAAGCAACAAGCGTTCTTGTGGTGTCATGTCATAGCAGTTCTAAGCATCTCCTGTTTGTGCTTCACAGGAGGAACTGAGCTGATGGAGGCAGCCAGCAAGAGGCCAAGGGAAAGGCTCGGGAGACAGCGGTGACTGAAGTGAGTTGTGGTTTTGGGTAATAGCTCAGCGAGCGCATTTTGGGCTTAGTTTTTGCAGGTGCTGTAGGCCCTCCAGGAGGAGCGGAGCTGTGAGACGTCTGCCTGGGTCGCTGCCGGAGGGCAGAGTATAACACAGCTACTTGGCTGAGCGCTTTGTTTTGCAGGTGAGACGCAGCCCTCTCCACAGGGGGAGGAGCATCCAAGGTGAGTCGGGGAGGTGTTCCAAGACAGTCATCTCTCACAAGCACCACTTCTAATCATATGTGTGTCCGTATCTTAGGCACCATAGGAGACGGTGGCCACGATGTCAGACCGAAGGGAGCACCTATGGCAAACGCTACAATCTGCTTGGGGAGAGAT
>VZRI01011774.1:0-42986 GCA_013397515.1 Upupa epops
CTCAATAATCCTCTGATTCTGTGAAATAGTTATGCAGGAATGGGTATTCCTGTATGAAAATGTCTCAAAATTCTGCTTGATTTCCAGTTGATCACAGTTGGGAAGAGAATAAAAAGCAAATTGTAGAGTTTTCTATAAAATACAGGCTACAAAAGTAGAGGTCAGATAAGTGACCCATATTCTCAGAGACTACTATGGATGTTCTGCAGCTTTGCAAGAGAAATAATGGTTTCCATAGACTGTTTTTGCTTCTGCAGTTTTTGTGGCCAAACAGTATTGCTCAGAAAGAATTCCAGCGTGTTTTGCTGTAGCCTGAGTCATGTGTAAGTCATTAAAGTCAGAGCCTGCCCACTGTAAACCCAGCGTTATTGTGTGGGCTAAGGTTAAAAAGAAAATTGCCTGATTTATGATTCCACTCACTCTTCCAGCTCTGTATCAATTCTCGTAATCAAAAAAAAGTGCCTGAGAGCTGACAAGCTTTGCAATTTCCAAAACCTCAGTTCAACATCCATTAGCCAGCATCTCTATGAGGACTATCTTGGCTCGAACATTGTGTTTGCACCTGGCAGCTCTCAGCGAAGTTTAAAGACTAGAAAGAACTGTGGCTGCAAAGTAGTCCTTGCACAGCTCCTGACTTCCAGCACAGAGGAAGCCGTATTACTGGCTCTGCAGAAGGTCAGAAATTCTATTTACACAGAGGATCCTATACTCTTTCTATTAGTTACTGGTTTAGATTGAGGAGGAAATGAAACCAAGGTAGGAAAAGAAGAGTGATGTCTCCGTGAAAGAGCATTGGACTGTGTCTCCTGCTTGTGCCATCAACGTGAGCTCTTTCACTTGACTTGCTCTGCATTTTTCACAGAACTCTAACAACTACTTTAATGTCAACGTTCATTTAAGGCCAGTATAAAACCATCTGTCTCTTCCCATAGATTTTTAAGTCCCTAAATGACCTCTAGATAGTTTGTAGAAATGTTTTTCTTTTCTCTGTAGAGCCTTCAGGATCAGTTACCCAGTGCTTTCAAGTTATCTCCCTCCTCTTATTACTGAGGCCTTCCAATTAACTGGTGACTGGAAAAAAAACAGTGTCCTGTGCATTAGCCTTAATTACTGTTGTGGGAACTCATTCTCAGAGGGAACTGTGAGTCAAAGCCTACATTTTATAAGAGCCAGTTCCCTTTTTCAAGCTGGGAGCACGTAGGTAACAGATGACTCCATCTTGTTTTTCTTTTCTCAGACGTTCAGAAAGGTCATGTTGGTCTGGGGATTTCTTCCTAACTTCAACCTGCTCCCAGTTTTGTGTTCAATATGCAAAACTTATTTTGTTAGGTAGACAAAATGATCTGCTCGTGAAGCTGCCTTTGATGGAGGCAGGAAGGCTTTAAGGGGCAGTTTCTGTTTCCATGAGCACCAAAGCAGATGAAGCCTATCTTGTAGTTGAACTCTCAGCTGTGTCTTACTGATGTCTTTCTTTTGACTGGAGTGTTCATAATGTCCCTGTTATGTGGTTTCTCTAATGTCTAATCAGGCTGAGTTCATGCTGCAATCTCCCCTCAGTGAAGAGACAAATGAAGTGACTCTTATCTGCACAGATACCCAGTTTCACAATATTTACATAAGAACTTGATGTCTTTGAGGCACCTGCCTCAGACTTTGCTGAGGTTGGTCAATAGTTTCAGAAGTTACTGGACTGGGAATCAGCAGAGTGAGTGGTACACATACCCTATTTACGCAGGAAACCAGGCTCAACATTTTGTGCTGAGGGGTTTTATTCACATAGAATCATTTAGATTGGAAAAGACCTTTAAGATCATCAAGTCCAACCCCTCTATTCTGCTCTCATGAGCATCTGGAGTATTGCATCCAGTTCTGGAGCCCTCAACACAGAAAGGATATTGAACTGTTGGAACGTGTCCAGAGGGGGGCCACAAGGATGAGTGGAGGTCTAGAGCACCTCTCCTATGGGGACAGACTGAGAGAGCTGGGGCTGTTCAGCCTGGAGAAAAGGAGACTCTGGGGAGATCTCAGAGCAGCCTTCCAGTACCTGAAGGGGGCTACAGGAAAGCTGGGGAGGGGCTGTTTCCCAGGGCTTGGAGTGGTAGGAGCAGGGGGAATGGTTTGCAGCTGGAAGAGGGGAGGTTTAGACTGCAAGTCAGGAAGAAATTTGTCACAATGAGGGTGCTGAGACAGTGGATCAGGTTGCCCAGGGAGTGTCTGCCCCCTCCCTGGAAGTGTTCAAAGCCAGATTCGATGGAGCCTTGAGCACCCTGGTCCAGTGGGGGGTGTCCCTGTTCATGGCAGGGGGGGTGGAACTAGGTGATCTTGAGGGTCCCTTCCAACCTGAACCATTAACCCAGCTTTTCCAAGCCTACAGATAAACCCCATCCCTAAGCTCCAGATCTACATGACTTTTAAGGTCCTCTTTTGCTTCCTCAGATTTTCAGTTTCTCTCTTCTTTTGATCACAGACTCCACTTTTCTGAAGTTTTCCTGTCACCTTTGGTGGGTCTTTCCATGCCTTTAGATGACCAAGAAGGTTCACGTCCTACAGCTTCCTATGTGGTCAGTAAAGAGAGAGAATTCCTTACTGGGACAAATGCAGCATTTAATCTGGGCTGTGAATTCCCTTTCCCTCTTTCCTTTATTTTAACTGTCTAATTTATGAGACTAAATCTAGGCAATGGATTTTTCATGTGATTTATTTCTAGATGCTATAACGTTACTTCTCTATAAAGTTTTGTAGCTGGCTTTTTCTGCTTGAGCTAAATGGAAGCTATTAAAATATCCCAGTACTGTTCCCCAGAATAAAGCTGCCTTCTGGTTTTGCTGGCATCCACCAGTTTAACCTTCCCCAGTTGTCCTTTGGACTATCCCTCTCCTGCAGAGCTTTTAACTGCCTCATCCCTTGACTAAGGTTATTTTCTGTATTCACTGTCTGTGTTATCACATCCCATGGTTAAAAATCCTTCAGAGCCAAATATCTGACAGAGCCCTTCTTTATTCAGCCTCTGACTGACTGATCAGCATGATCTGCCATAAGTCTCTGAATAATCAGTGTCCACTTGCAGCTGGCTCGTGTCCCAGCTTCTTAAAACCCACCGTTATTCAGAAGCAGAGCTCCCACAAAACATTGGTATTATAAATCCAAATATATTCCTCAAAGCAAAGCTAAAGAAAGATCCAGAGAACATGAAAGTCACAGCCTTTGAAGCCAGTTCCAACCTCAGCATGCCAGTTTGTGATGGCATTAGTCTACATTCAGCCATAACTAATAACCAGAATCAAAGGGAATCTGAATCGTAGGGTGAACTCAGCGTCGCAGATTCCCAAAGCACTGCAGGCAGATGGCTGTGCTAATCCACGAGGACTCATTTACAAAACGAGACAAAAATCTTTCCAATGTTAAGAAATAAATTGTAAATAGGGGTACTGGAACAGAATGTCATTTTATTGAAATTTCTATAGAGTCCCATTGAATCCTTTCCCATGTGTGAAAAGATGTAGAAATAACGCCTGTTTACTCTGGCATGGCATGTGGTTTATACAGCCTTTGAAGATCTGCATCGCTCACAGTCATGGCAAACAACTGAACAGGGAGTGAGGGGCTTGGAGTGTGGAGTTTTACACTCACATATCTTGTAGACAGTTATTTTCTTTGATAAAGATTTCATTTTAAATCTTTGGAGTTAACATTTCAATGAATCTTTTGTGCTTCTTAAAACGAGAGTAATTTGTTAGGAATCAGACACGTAGTACAACCTTGTAGGTTTAAATCTGTCATTTGAAAGTACCTGATACTGGTGTCATTTGAAGCAGTGAAATATTTAGGTGTGTTCATGGATCAGAGTCCTAATGGTGTAAAAGCTTATCACTCTTTTACTCCTGGAGAGCAAAGCTTCATTATGTTCATTAAAAGAACACAGCAACCTAGGAAATGATTTATTAAAGGAAAATACCATATGGAATCTGGTACACTGCAACTCCATGGGTGCAGATCCAACCAGTATCGAGGATAAGCTGCGGTGCTCACATGCAGAGCAATGTCCTGGTCAGTCAGGACAAGGGGCAATTTGATTAACTGGAACACAGGAGGTGCCATCTAAACATAAGGAAAAGCCTTTTCACTGTGAGGGTGACAGAGTCCTGGAACAGGCTGTCCAGAGAGGTTGTGGAGTCTGCTGCTCTGGAGACATTCAGAACCCACCTGGATGTGTTCCTGTAGGATCTGATTTGATCCTGTTCTATCAGGATGATTAGACTATAAGATCTTCACAGAGCCTTTCCAACCACTACCAGTCTGTGATCCTCTGGAAGCTTTAATGCTGTTAGCTGGAGGATTTTGTACAAGGATCATAAACAACTGTAATTATCTATGATCCCTGCAAACACCTTACAGGGGACCATCCTTACACCCTCTTTCCTTAGAATAGCCATGAAAGGTTGAATTGGAACCTGCAACACATTATAGTTCATACCAAAAAATCCCTATGGAATGAATAAGGTGACATACAGCCCCTCAAGACAATTAAGAAAAGCTTAATCAGGTACAAAAAGTCACGCCTGAGGAAAGAAAGGGCTGGAGCACATCTGTGGGTTGTGCAGCACTGAAGAGACCACAGAGTGAGCAGCAGATCAGTAGCCTGGATCATCTGAAGGGATGATTGTATGGTGCCTTGCTAAGATTTTAGACCTAAGACTGTTACTGATCTTGTCCACAACACAATAGTGGGATTGAAAACTGTGATTGAGTTTCTAAAAGGTTTTGCACTGCTTGATAGGATCGTTCACCACAAACAATTTCAATGGCCTCCAGGCATTTCTACTGCTTATATCATGTATGTAAAACTAAGACAATTAATTAAGACATCTTAATACATTCATCTGCATAAATCCATAATTGTCTTGAATTAAAACTGTTTATGAGGTCCTGCATACAATCCTTCATCTTCACAAACTGCACCACAGAGAGATTTTGACAAGCAATTAGAAATCACAAGACAGAAAGCACTTGTCAAAGTCCAAGGTCATCTTATTATTAATCATTGTGTATCTTCCCACTACTGTAAATCAACAGTACATTGAAGTCAACAGAGTAATTGAAGCAACATTGATTTTTCACGAGCTGCAAAGCTGACCCAGAGCATTACAGTTTTGTTCAGGTTTCTTTAAAGAAATAACAGCTATATTTTTAATCTTCTCCCTCTTTTTGTGAGTCAAAGACAGTAAATACCAAAGCTCGCATTAATTAATTGGTTAGAGTTGAGCACACGAGAGGATTAAGAATGTATATTAAGGTATTTTTTCAGCCTTTCATGTATATAACATTTCTGTTCCTGCTTCCGAGCCAGACTGTAATTTCAGTTATGGCACTAAGGAAATACAGAGCTATTACTGAGATAAACATCTGGCTGATATAGAGACATTTGCATTGCAGCAATTTCTCATGTGGGAAAAGTTTGCCAGAAGACATTACAAAGATATTTGTGTATAGAGTCATAGCATGGTTTGGATCAGAAGGGACCTTAAAGATCATCCAGTTCTAACTTCTCTGCCATGGGCAGAGACACCTCTCATCAGACTAGGTTGCTCTAAGTTCCAACAACCACACTGTGACCACTTCCAGAGATGTAGCATCCACAAGCTCTTCCAAGTTTGGAGTTCTCTATTTATTGCACCTAGAGAACTGTGTCCAGCTCTGAGGTCTTCAGCTCAAGAAGAACATTGACCTATTGGATCAGTTATAGAGGAGGCCACAGCAAGGGCTGGAACTCCTCTGCTATGAGAACAGGTTGAGAGTGAGCTGAGGTTGCTCAGCCTGGAGAACGTGCCAGGCAGACCTTACTGTAGCCTTTGTAGTACTTAAAGGGAGCCTGAAAGGTGGGGACAATCTTTCTAGCAGACCCTGTTGCAATAAGGGGTGATGGTTTTAAACTAAAAGAGAGAAGGATTTAAACCAGAAATAAAGAAGAAATATTTTACACTGAGGGTGGTGAAGATATTGGACCAGGCCTCCCAGAGAGGTGTGAAAATGCCCCATCCCTGGAAACATTCTAGGTGGCTCTGAGCAGCCTGCTGTAGTTGAAGTCCCTGGTCTCTGCAGGGGGGCTGGACTAGATGACCTTTAAGGGCCCTTTCCAACTCAAACTTTGTGATGATTCTTCATGTTTTTAAGAAGTAAGATGTGTTCAGAAGAAAATCCCGCAAACGTATCATGGTCCTACAAATGTCTCACCACTACCATTGTGTTAATACACGATTTGCTCAAGCTTGGTGCTAAATAAACGCAGTCCCTGTTATACGACACATGCCATCACAGGGAATACAGTCTGCCATGAATTTATCACATCTGACACAGGATAACCTCGAGCAATGGGTCAAAACGAAAGCACTTTTTTTTTTTGATTGTTACTCACAGTCAGACCCAATTACCCCCCTGGAAAATATCCAGTAGAGCTGTCACTTACCAATCCGTGTCGGGTACTGCAGCAGCTCTGTGTTTACCCAAGCCTTGTCAAACTGCCTTCAAACAGATGTTGTAAATAACTCTTGTCTGGAGTGCTATCGGTTTATTGCTGGAGTAAAGGAGCTGAGGAGGAGACAAAGAACACAGAGCACAAGAGGAAAGGTCAGGCAGTGGTTCTCTACAGCAGCAATAAAACACGGTAATGCAAGAGCACAGAGGACAGAGGTTGGGCAGGGGGAATGTAAAGAAGGATCACACAGTTCTGTTTTGCAGCATATGATTCACAAAGCAACAACATATGAGGAGGATAAATGGTGGTGACACCTGAGAGATAAACACTGCTTGGTGCTGCATCTCATCTGAGGTCTCTGTACGGATCTGTCTAGGCTACAATCTCAGTGCTGTGCTTGGGAATGTGCTTGCACCCTCTGCAAGCAGTGAGACTGAAAGAGAGGACCTTAGGTCTGATGGAAATATTGTTTAAAATATTATACACCGAGCTTCAGAACGTTTTTGAAATAATCACTGCATTTTGTACGCAAATTTCATTGACATCTATATTGCCCCAGAGTCCCCCTGAATTACCTGGGGAGTAGCAGTTGCAGCTCCAGCCACTTAGTTCTCTCTATTGAAACATCCTGTCACATACAGAATGGTTTAGTTTGGAAAGAGACCTTCAAGGTCATGAGGTTCCAACCATTAATCCAACTGCCCCAAGACAACTACTAAAGCTCCAGATCTCCATGCCTTTGAAACACACCTAGGGATGGTGATTCAACCCCTCCTTGGGCAGTCTGTTCCAGTGCTTGATGACCTTTTCCCTAACCAGCACACCAGCATGTTTGTCCATTCTGAAATCACTTTTCTAAATTAAAACCTGCTGTTTCTAAAGCTTTCTGCACCAGTTATCACACTGTATAATTTCATACACGTAAGTCCATCAAGCCCAGTAAGAGAGAGGAGTGACTGGTAGCATCAACTTAATAAATCATGAGGGAATTTCATTTTGGGGCCAGCCAGCTGCTAAGGCTAACAGGTGCAGATTCTCTTCTTTCTTTGCACCGGGCTCTCTGAAGGGCTGAAAGGAGAGGAGGTATGTGACGCATCGGCAGAGCTTACTGCACCGCTGATGAAGGGGATAGCAGAAAGCTTCGCAGTACGGAGCGCTCGGATACCATCTGTCTCTTCTCCTCAGAAGATCCAAGTTCCACAGTGCCAGACAAAGAGATGGGAGGGCTCTGGATATCCCAGCCAGCCCCAGCAATTCACTGTCATCGCTTATCTAGAAAGAAAGGGTTTAACTCATTTCCCATGCTGTAAGTGAGACGCTTAGTCTATGCAAGCACATCATCATCTGCCTTCAGATAGCTCTTGGTGAAGGATGCTCACGGTTTATACTGAATTAAGGACATGATAAAAGTAAATCAGACAAGACCAAAGCTTCAGATATGCTCTTTCTAATTAAGAGTGCAAGAAGCAATTAGGCAAAGTGCAGTTGGAATCTGGCCAGTGAAATCAAATTTCTGGCTTTAGCAAAAGCAACAAAAGATCCTTAGAAGCACAAGTCTAATTCAGAAATAAAGAAGAGACAGAATGACTGCTCTTTTTTTTCTTATCAGAGTAAGGTTTTTTTTCATTTTCTGATTTTTGCTTATAAATTACTTAATTAGATGCTCTGTTCATACACATTCTATGATACAGTAGCCTGGAAGTCTAATCCTACAATTGTTCTTGCAAACAAACACAAAAAAATCAATCACAGAAATATGATTTGAAGGGCTGTACATTCAGAATAAAACAATCAGAAGCAGCCCCTTCATCAGGAAATTATACACATCTCAGCAAAAGGAAGTCTCCTCGTGAACTCACCTATTCTAATATAAATGTGGCAATGCAATATGAATTTAGAAACTTGATTAATTTTTATAGCTGAATCAGTCACTTTGTCTTGATTACAAAACCCTCCGAGAATACAGGAGGTGTCATTTTTGACAGCCATGTAAATCTGCTTTCATGTTGTTTGCTTGCAAAGCAATTGTTTCTTGCACAGTCACTACAAGGAACATCCCGTGCAGCTGATAGGACCACCGTGCGTTAGAAAACCCCACAGACCATAACAAAGCACCGTACAGGCAGATAAAGGTTTGTTGTCAATGTGAGAGGTATGAAAGCTGAACAAAGAGACCGACGGGATGATTTTAACTTTTAACTGTACATATAAATATGTGTGTGTTACTGAGAATGAAAGGAAAATATTCCTTCAGATGGGTTTACAAAGAGGAGAGCTAGAAGCAGTGATTTTTATTCTTTTGTAATCTAGATAGTGTAAAATTATTCTGTCTTCACCACCTCAAGGCAAAGAAGACAGTCTGCTTCTCCAGCTATAAAAAACAATCTGTCAGATTTTTTTTTCCAAGGAAGTCACAACTGATTTCCCATAAAATAAAAAGCAGGAAAGATTAGAGCTCTGTGGTGACAATAAAATCTGCTTGAAACTTTATCACGGTGAATGTCCAGAGCTCCAGAGATGTCCTCCTCCAGGCACTGACCCTGCAGTAAATGCAATTTTCATTCTGTGGGTTCAGATTTTTAAATGCAAAACACATCTCCTTATTCCTCTGGATTTAGGGTTTTCAAAACCTTCTGTATTTGAATAGAGCTGAAGGTTAACAAAATACAAACAAGCTACACGATAGGACTCCCCACACCTACAGCACCTGCACAATGCTCATCCTCTCCTTTGAGAAGTCAGTGCAAGGTAGGTGGCAAAACTTTTCAAGAAACACACAGTTCTAAACAGACTGTGTCCTGTTGTGTTAGATTTCCTGTTCTGTCATAACCCAGGCTACTCTGTCTGAGTGGCATTCTTTTTCTTACTCCCTACTTTTTATTACAGTCAATTGCTAGCTCTGGGGTGATGCACAACAGTTTCTCAATAGTTTCTCTATGATCACAGTCTACCCAACGTTTTCAAAAGCCTCAGTAGTAGTAATGAACTGTCCTCTAAGAAAATAAATGTTCCTTTCTGGGCTTTTCAATCTACAATTCACTCAACAATCATACAATTAAACTGTAGCATGGGTTCAGGAGGCCCTCAAAGCTCAGTTAGGCTTGGAATACACAGATCATTACAGACTGAAAGGGACCTCCAGGGTCATCAAGAGCACCCCCTGCTCAAGCAGGATCATAAAACCTAAGGCAGGTTACACAGAAATGCATCCAGAAGGTCTTAAATGTCTCCAGAGAAGGAGACTCTAAAACCTCCCTGGGCAGCCTGTTCCAGTGCTCAGGAATCCTTACAGTAAAGGATTTTTTTCTCATATTGAGGTGGAACTTCTTGTGCTCCAACTCATACCCATTGCCCCTTGTCCTATCGCAGGACATCAGTGAAAAGAAATTGTCTCTTTCTTCCTGACAATCTGTCTTCGTATAATTACAGACAGTGATTAAGTCTTCTTGTAACAATCATTACCTGAAGTGAACATCCGGGTCTCCTGGAGAACATGCCAGGCAGAGTCAACTGCACTGCAGCTTTATGACAAGAACAAATGTCTGCACACGCTGAAGCCGATGGATTGTGGCAGAACAGCCAGTCTGTAGGAGTCATTTGCTACTGAAAAATGTACAGAGTTGGTTTAAATCTTGCAAAGTACAGAGAGGAACAAGAACTCAAGCATGACAATTACCATATGTCAGAGCTGGGGTTTTTATGTGCATTCTTCCTAAAACAAACCTCATTTAGGCATAGACCACCCTTCTTTGCATTTATCCAAGTGTATGATGGTCTTCACGTCCTCTGAGCTCAGATCACCCACAAAGCAACACTGATACTCCAGAAACCATTTGTTTTCTCTGTATGCCCTACTGCTCACACAAGGAGGCTGTTAAGCTCAACTAATCATTTAAAAGAAACAGAAAATGCTATGATAGCAAAGTAAGGACTGGTAGAGTAGCAACCCTTGTGAACTACTGTTTGAGAAACTGAAATTAGTTATTTGGTAGGGTCATGCAAAACAGAAACGTAAAACTGTAATAAAATAAAAATATCAGTGTCTCAACATTGTTCTGATTCCTGAAGTTAGTATTCAGGTTGGAACACAAATCATTATGAATGAAGTACAAAGCCTGCGTCTCACCAAGAGCTTGCATGAACTCTGGGCCAGTTAAATCACATCCTTGAATATTCATGTCTCGGGGCTGTGTGTGCCTTGGCATCGAACAGCATCCACAAGTACTTGATTTGCTTCTCTCTTTACAGCCTGTGACAGGTTGAAGACACTTGGTCACTGAAACTTCCCTCCAACTCCCTGCTCCTTGTCAGAGGAGCACTGATTAACACCTTAGAGGGAAGATTTATCCTTAACGCTTGCTTTTTTTTTGATACTAACTCACCACCCATTCCTCGAGGCTTGGCAAGAACCATATTCCAGGCCACAGACTCTGATAAATTTAGGATTTGTGTACAATGATAAAAATTCATATTCTCATCGCGATTTCTGCTGCTGCGAGCAAGTGCTGGTGAAGCGGAGAAGGATTTGGCTTGTTGTTGTCTGTATTAATTTAAAGATAGTAATTCCAAATATAGCAGTTCATGGAACTGAGCATCACCAGACTGCCACTGTTTCTAAAGAAAGCAGGAAATGAAATACTTGCTAACATCAATTGCTGCCAGTCGTGGTGGAAGACTAACGGTGTCATCTAATGGCTTTAATGGTAACAGGCCACCATGGTGTCAAAGGTCTTGGGACCAGACGCCTGATCTGAGCCACTGAAACAATTACCATGGAATGGTACATAGAATTTGGTATGGCATATAGAATTAGACTTTGTCCTTCACCATTAGTCACACTGCCAGCTCAGACAAGCAGTGATACCGTGACTTGCTGATGCACCAAGTGTTCTTTAGTTGCACCACCTCGAAGACAAGATTTGGTTGTGCAGATACAAACTGGCACGTGAGCCTGAAAATGAAGAGATTCAACTTTAAGCTGCCATGGTTCAGCTGCTATCAATGTGGACTGTATCTCTCGCCCTCTGTGTACACTTTCTTGCTGCTCCATCAACTTCAGATCTTTGCTTGAATGCATCATAGAATCATCAGGGATCGGAAGGGACCTCAAAAGATCATCTAGTCCAGTGCCTCTGCCACAGCAGGCTCACCTAGACCAAGTCACAGAACATTACAGATAGGAAGTGACCTAGAAAGATCATCCAGTCCAATCCCCCTGGCACAGTAGGATCATCCAGAACAAGTCCAGGCAGGTTTCAAACCTTTCTGGAGACGCTACAACCCTCCCAAGCAGCCCCCTCCAGCGCCCCATCACCACCACTGGGAAGAAGTTATAGAATCAGTCAGGGTTGGAAGTACACAACCAGCCTTTCCCAGGTTAAAGGCTCTGTCTGTGATGCACAGGACTTATGTTTACATCTATACATCCACATCCCAGCCCCTAATTCCTGCCAATGCACAGGACTTATGTTTACATCTATACATCCACATCCCAGCCCCTAATTCCTGCCAGATCAGTTCTGGCCTTTTCTGGAGGAACAGTAAAATTCCACAGCTGAGTACAGGAGTCAGTCTGCAAGAGAAAAACAATCGGGAAAGGAAGAAAACACTGTCAAAAAGGTAAAGGATAGGGACACAGTTTATGCAGTTTGATGGATGACTTGTTTGATTTGGCCCTAGATAATGTTTATATTGTCCCTGTCTAAAATTCATACTGCAAGTTCTGTGTCGGTTACTCTTTCCAACACTATCAGCACTAGTAATAAACTTTATGCAATTCTAATCTTTCAGTCAGTCTTCCCCACTCCCCAGTATCTCCCTGGAGAGCAAAGAGTGAGCTTGAGTCCTCCTCATGCAATTTTCTTTCTCTTTGCAGCCTGTGAACTTGACCTCCGGTTTTCTTTGAGCTGACAGGAATGGATTGTAGATGCCCGTTTTCTTTTTTCAGCTGCTCCAGATAGGGTGAAAATGGCTCACGTAAAGGACCATAACCATGTCCTCACAGCTTGCTATGAGGAATGGTGATTTGTGAATCTGGTTTTTCAATTTGCTGCCTTTAAAGGAATTCATCCAGTCTCCTGCCCAGCTCCACTGGCACACCAGGAGCCTGACAGTCTAGTTTCACTATGTGGGTACATTGAACTGTAGATCATACCGAATCTTACTGATGTTGTTAGACATCTGTGTGATCCTGGACATCATCTGCACCATGGAAGCACTCAGAGAACAGAATCGGTGAATTTTGAGGCCATCACACAAGAATCTGGGACTCAATTGACATGTAAATAATCAACACTACCCCTGCAGTACAAGAAAGAGTTAGGACGCATCTTACTCTGGTAGCTGTCTCTGAACATGCTGGATTCAAGCTTTGACATTAATTTTCTTATTGATATCAGGTACTACTGTCAGATCCTGATGCATTTAGACAGCAACCAATAAATAACTGCTTTTGTGTTAATGAGCTTGCCTGCAGAACATAAAGGCTCATTTTTAAAAACTAAGATTTCTCTATTTGTCTCTAAAATGTGTTTTCCAGTTTTGGAGGACAGAACTATTATTCTAGAATCTTTTTCTATTCTGTCATCTTTGGAGCTGCTGGCACATCTAATATTTATGGACATCCCATAGCGAGTAAACTACACATAACATCACAAAAATAAATAACCAACCTTCTGGCCAGTGGCAGAGCCACAGTAAGAACCCAGATTTGCAGTCATAGAGATATAGATCACTTGCGGGAAATCTTTAATCATTGGGGACACAAGAAAGAAGCTATTGAAAAATAGTAACTTTATTCATAGAATTGCTTTAGATGAGAATAATCTTTTTCAGTTAAGAACTTTCCAGGAGCAAAAGAAATACTTTGGCATTGAATTACAGCTGGCTAGCCTCCTGCTTCTCTCCTTTTCCATTCCTACTGTGCCTGCGGGATATGGTTTTCTCAGAACAGTATAAATCTCAGACCATGATGACCAGTTAAAAATATCAAGATGATAAATAAAAATTGATTGGATTGAGATTTGCAAAATAAAACCCTTTCTGGAATTGCATTACTGACTGCACAGGCTCACTCTTTTGAGTCTTAACTTGTGGCCGAGGGTTGTAAGTTGATCTGGCAATAAAGGGAACGAAAACACCATCATTCTGTGACCACAAAAATCACTCCTCACTCCTACACTGTAGGATTTAGCTAGGAAAGGTTGGTTTGGAAAGTGTGGTAAACAGCTCCGCGCAGGAATCATGCCCTAAATCTCCCAGAAACTCTGGCCTTGTCCCCATTACTAAGAACCCTACCTTCTTTGAAGAAATAAGGTTTTGCTGCTCTGATTTCCCACTAACAGAAACCGATGTGATAGAGGAAGGAACAATAAAGGACAGACTATTTCAACTTGGTGTTCTTACAGAGAAGAAAACGCCCTGGGAACAACTGACAAAGGAAAGGAGCTGCGAATGGGGATGACATATCTAGGCATTTGCTTAAATATTTGATGGCTTTAACCTTCTGTGAAATTCCAGGTGGGGATTTGAAAGGCAGTAAGTCTGCTGCCTGCGGACAGGTCACCGCTTCAGCATCTCTAAGGAGGTGACATCACTCAAGCAGACAGAAATAGGCTGCTCTTAGGTGGAACTAAACAGCCAAGCAAAATCATAAATACAGCCAGGCTGCAAACCCAAGATTCAAAGGTCTTTAAGATCACTGATTATTCAGGCATTTCCTGTGATAAACCATCACACAATTTAATTATCTGTCACAGTATCAACGCAGCACCTTCCCTCAGGACATGCTGCTGAATTGTCTTCACACTTGAGCAAATGGTTCAATTACATCCTCTGCAGCCCTTCGGACAAGGAGAGGCACATTCACTGCTCCTGCTTAAGTCCCAGACACCAACGGTCATGTTTGGCAACTTGTCCTTGCTGCTGTGTTTTGTGTCTATGCTGGCTATAAGCCCCATGCCCCATCAAACTGCAGGAGCCACAGTGGGGGAAAGTAGAGGAAGCCCCCATGTACACACAAGGGCTAGGCTGCCTTCAGTCCCAGCAGGACAGCTGCTCTGCCTGCTTTTTGCCTTCTTCCCTGCCAAATTTCTTTACTGAAGAGGTTATTAAGCAATGAAGCGAGTTGCCCAGGCCAGTGGCAGACTCCCTGGCCCTGGAGACTTAAGAGACATATGGTCTAGCCAAGGACTTACCAGTATAGGAACAATGGTTGGACTTGATGTTGAAGGTCTTTTCCAACTTGGCTGACTCTGTGATGGCCTTGTAGGATCCACTGGTGTTTATGGAAAGAGGCTAGAGAACATTTTAAAGATACTTAACCCAGCTCCTCTTGTTTGATGCCTCAAGTAGTGTTGTATAGCTGGCACAAAACAGCCTCTGTAAAGTTTGTGATGACAGCAGCTCACAAAATCCTGTGAGACCATAAGAACAGCACATGGTTTCATTGCACAATAAAACAAAGCTGAAGAGAAAACCTGCACCTTTGCATTACCCCTCAGTTCACAACAGATCAAGGGGAAACCATAAGGTAAACACATTTGATGGCAGAACACACAGGATTGCTAATCCAGAGCAGAGAAAGAGAAACCACAGGCTTTTCCTGTTATGCAGATGAAGAAACCCTATGTCTGAGCAGACCCAAGTTCACAACAGCTTGGCTCCAGACCTAGTGTTGTGACTTAGAGGTCTCCACTTATCGCAGGGTATGTGGTTTTAGAAGGAGCATTTAGTTTTCCTCGCTGTGCCCCAGGTTGTCCTTTAATGCTGCAGCACAGCTACCTCTGCTTGGCTGAAGGGAAGAGGACTGGCAGCCCTGCATGCACACCCGCTTTTGCTAGAAATTGTTTTTGTCTTTTTTTTTAATAAACCTTATCCTCCTCCTAAGAGGAACAGAGCCAGGGCTCACATGCTGGAAAAGTCATGAAAGGCAACAAAGCCAGCAAAAGCCAGACAATAAGTTTTTCGTCTTTCCCAAAGTCAAAGCCAAACACCACTCAAGGTAGGGATACTGAGTGAATTTCCAAACAGTTCTTGGATTCCTGAAAGCAGATGGATGCAGGGAGACGGGTGCATTAGGTCTGCAAAGTCAGCACCATCATCCTGTTACATTGCTTGGTTCAATTCTTAGAATCACAAATGTTGGAAGAGACCTACAAGATCATCCATTCCAACCATCAGTCTGACCTCACCATGCCCACTAAATCAAACCCCCAGGGCCACATCTACTCATTTTAACATCTCCATGGTGTCCACTAAGACGCTGTTATTAATGACAAATATTCTCTGTAAAGACCCCTTCAGCTAAGTTCTACCTTGCATGACTTCCAGAAAGCTTAAAGTTCGTTACGTTCCATCAACACAAATCACAGCTTGGCTCAAGGAGTACAACAAGAAGAAACATCATTTGTGCGAGGGAAGCAGTCAATTACTCCATCGATGTGTACTGGTCTGTAGGCTTTTCACTGCCAATCAGTGTCACAGCTTCTCATCTCCGGCTCTGAACAAGTGCACGCTGTTTCACGCCATTCAGCTGACGTTAGCCCGGCAGCACTCTGTGGACAAAGCTGTCCCTTGTCAGCCAGTTAACTTCTTACCCTTCCGCACATCACCTCCGAGCATCGCTAGAGAAACAAGCAGCCACCATCAGCAGTTATTGGCCCAGACAGGCACCAGAAGGCAATCTGACCATCTCTCTTTCATGTCAATGCAGAATACAGCTGGAGAAGCAGCACATTTGCAGCCGGGGAGCCATCTCACAGCAGAGCAAGGCACACCGTATCTTCCTCTAGAGCCTTTGGGTAGGAAGCAAACTCCCATTACTCAGTGCAGAGTTGAGTTATTAGGAAACTTCACAACTGAAGAGGGATTTGGTGATGTGAGCTGGTTTTTGATGCGAGGAGCAATGGGATGTGGAAGCAGGAGCAATCTCATCATGCTGGCACTGATTTCATCTCCAGTGCACTTTGAGCATTCTGCTGAAGTCTTCCCAAGCTAGTGGTTTCAGCAAAGCTTCCTATCCAACTAATAGGGACATAACTGAATAAACTGCTTTAAAGTTCCTTTTCACTTACAGATTGGCTTCTTCAATCTCTGAAACGGCCCCCATTGCACCAGAGATCTCTGTTTATTTAGACTGCCAGAGTGTCCCTGGCAAAGGCTGTGCTGGAAACAGGAGGTTGTTGTGTCCCTCTGGACAGAAAAAGCAAAATAAAAGCAGCATTCAAGCAGGGCCTCCTCACGAGAGCCTTGCCTGAGTGCAGCGGGGCTGGAAACTCGTAAAAAGCTTTGCAATGTCCTACCCAGCTGGGAAATGTACTGACTGCATGAGACACAACTCAGTTCATTCACACTGAACAGCAACAGTCACATTTTTCCAGCTCAGTGACTCCGATATGCAGACATGGGTAAGGACAGAGTGGAGAAGACAGGCATTTCTGCTGTTTCCTCCAGGCTTTTAGCTCTAAGACAATATTATCCAGTGATTAGGTTCCTGCTCTCCAGCCCCAGCTGTTATTTTTGGATCTAGCTTTCTGACATCAGGCAGTTGCTAAAATTCAACGTGCCTCAGTTCCCTCACCTATAAAAGATGGGTGAAAAAAGCTTCTCAAATACAAGGGGAACGTACTCTTTACATTCTGGGATGTTTTCCTATCTATGACTGCAGGGAAAGGCAAACTATTTCTATCTAAAGCTCCCATTATCTTATAAGTGAATGTGTTATCTCTTGAAATACGCGGCAGACTTTTGTTGTGACTGGGTAAGAGGGTTTTACTGTTTCAAAAGCTGGTATCAGTTATATTTAACTGCTTGGATCCAAGTAGTCCATCACAAGCTCTTAGGCTACCCATCTGCAAATGGAAATAGATTTTTTGAGGGGTTTCTCTTTTGTTTCCCCCCCCCCCCCCCTCAAATAGCTCCACACAGAACCATGCCTGTAAGGGTCACAGCTTCCACCAAAATCAATCATCATTATAGGATCAAGCCATGGTAAACAGCTTTAAGTCACTCTGCAGATTGATTAGCTCAACCAAACTCATATTTAATTTAATATGAAGAAACATCCTGTCCCATCCCGATCCAAACAGCTCTGGAGGAATGTCACAAGACAGTACTGTCCTCTTTGGAAAGAAAATAGGAGATAATTCTATTCATGTCTAGCGAGAAATCAGTTTCTGTCTGCAACTCAGATTCCCCCCACCCCAACTGTACAGAAAACATCAACTGGAGCAGAATCATCTCTGCGATGGTGGGTTATGAGTATCTCTGGAAAGGGAATAAGGAACTCTGACAGTACCTGAAGGAGCTTGCCCTGTAATCCAAATACAACCCTGATGTGGGGAGTTAATAAGAAAATCATCTGATTTCAACTCCATCAGCCAATTAACACATTACATTTGGGTTCACCCAAGTACAAAAGAAACCTGCACCAAGCATGAAGAACATATTCATAGAAATATGTTCATATTCATAGAAAGACAGAATCACTGAAGTTGGAAAAGACCTCCAAGATCACTGGGTCCAACCATTAACCTAACTGTCCCAAGGCCACTGCTAAACCCTGTCCCTAAGCTCCAGATCTACGTGGCTTATAAAAATGTAAGTTTGATGGGTATCTGCAATTCAAAAAAAAATACATAGATAACTCATAGTCCAGTCCACCTCTCTATAGTCACACCCGTTGCTGTTTTATCAGAGGCAAAGAGAAATTGGGGAGCCTCCCAAGGCTTAACTCACACAGCAGACCTCTCGTGTGGCAGCAGCCATTCAGCTTTGTGCTGGTCTTACCTGGGGGGAAGTTCAGCTCCCATGGAAACTGGGTGGCAGCAGCTCCAACCCTTATTAAATGGGTTCATTTGCAGTTCCTGGGGCTGCTACATGAAACAAATGAGCAAAGCTCATTTAGAAGAAGGTAGCAAACAGCCCAAAGCTGATATGTTCAAAGTTTCGTGGCCCTTGTGCTCAGGAGCACAGGGTCAGCAAAGCAGGGCTTGGCTGCCTGCAGAGAGTCTCCTTAATGGTTTCAGGAAGGGTTTGAGTCTCCCATATGAACTTTTAATCTGAAGTCCTTAAAATCCCAACAAATACCAACAGCGTCCCCCAACAATTCACAAGAAAGATGCTTTAAAAGCCCCCAAGATGCTGAAGATGTTGCAGCAGCACAGCAAATTGTCTGCAGCATCACTCAGCTCTGCCTTACCCTGTGGCATCCAGAACATGTCTGGGTTTAGCTGTTATTTTTCCCCAGCTTGTCTCTTGGCTCCCTCAGCCATTGCAGCCCTGTATTTACACAGCTGCCTCCAAAGCTGTGAGTCAGCAGCAGCGATTGTTGCACAAACAAATGGAACATGTGGATCTTGCCAAATATCACTTAACCCAGTTTTCCTCCTCCTTCTTAAGCAGTTTATGTTTTGGCACTAACAGACTTCCTGGAAATTAAAAAGAAACTGCGTTCTGCTGTGTTTCATGTATAATGCATGCCTGGTTTGGCAGGGGAAAAAAGTTTTGAGTAGCTTTAGGATGGGAGAAAACACAAATAAGAGAAGTTTCAGGGTAAGGCAGCAAGATTTGCTTGATGCATCAAGAGCATCATGGAGCATGCTGTGTATGGTACACACAGGATCAGTTAGGGGTTGGAAGGGACTTCCAAAGATCATCTAGTCCAACTCCCCTGCCAGAGCAGGACCACCTAGGGCAGGTCACACGGGAATGCATCCAGGCTGGTTTTGAACATCTCCAGACAAGGAGACTCTGCAATGTCTCTGGGTAGCCTGTGCCAGAGCCCTGTCACTCACAGGTAAGAAGTTCTCTCATGTTTATGTGGAACCTCCTCTGCTCCAGTTTGCACTGATTGCCCCTTGCCCTATCATTCTATATACTGAAGAGCCTGGCTCCATCCTCCTGACACCCAGCCTTCATGTTTTTATAAACATTATGAGGTCACTCCTCAGTCTCCTCTCCTCCAGGCTGAGAAGACCCAGTTCTCTCAGCCTTTCCTCCCACCAGGGAGATGCTCCGCTCCCTTCATCAACCTTGTGGCTCTGTGCCGGGCTCTTTCCAGTAGAATCCTGTCCTTTAACTGAGTGGCCTAGAACTGAACACAATATTCCAGATGCAGCCTCCACAGGGCTGAATAGAGGAGGAGGAGAACCTCTCTAGACTAACTAACCAATGCACGAAGCATTGTTTGAGTCTGCATCCTCCCTGTATTTAAGTCCAATTACCCTGAGAAGTCACAGAATCACACAATGGTGCAGGTTGGAAGGGACCACCGAAGATCATCTAGTCCAACCCCCCTGCAGTAGGCAGGGACACTCCCCACTAGACCAGCTTGCCCAGAGCCTTGTCCAGCCTCCCCTTCAATATCTCCAGGGATGGGGCCTCAGCTGCCTCCCTGGGCAACCTGTTACTGTGTTCAACCTCTCTCCTGCAAAAGAACTTCTTCCTAACATCCACTTTAAATCTACCCGAGCCAGAGTCCACTCTAGCTTTGGCTGGACAAACGTTGTGCCAGGTTGGGCTTAGCACCAAGATCTAGTACACTGGGGACAGACTGAGCATTTGCACTTGATCCTCAACCTCTTTGAATCACCTTTCACCACAGCCAGGCTGTCAGAATGGCCAAACTGGTTTCCTCACCTTAGGGGATGCATTTAAAAACACGTTTTGCAGCAATATTTCAGTTACCCATTGACTTCCAGCATGTGGGACACGAGCGACTGACCTTCAACATCTGTTTGCTTAACGTTTTTCCTTCGTTACATCAGGCAAAGCAATTTATGCCATTGATTGCCTCTGGAGGTGGAGAATGAGCCCTACATGCTGAATAAATGATGTGCAATGGGAAGCACCACGCTGAATGAAGAGACTGATCAGGATGGAGAGATGTGGTCTGAAATGAATTTTTCAAAAGTCTCCAAAGCTCCAGCTGTTGCTCTAAATAGATTTGATACCCTACGCTACTAGAAACTTCAGAGGAGTCTGCTCTACAGCACTCCATTCCTCTGTTGCTACAAGTGAAATACAAATCAGGGTAGATGAGTTGCTCCCAGTTCAGTAGCAGAAGAGCTGCATTATTGATCACAGTAGCCAGATATCCATTCAGCAGCACCAAACCATGGATTCTACAGAGGGATTTTTGTTGGGAAGCACCCACTGAGGTCAGACTGCACTACGCCAGGTCCTCTAATCCACCAGAGGGAGGGCTGCTTGTCTTTGGGTACCTATGCCAGTATGGGATCCCTCTCAGGGGGAGCGTTTTTCTTCATGCCTGACTGCAATTTCCCATGTAACTTGTGTCTGCTGCATCTCCTGGCACTGTGTGCCTTCAAGAGAAGTCTCAGCCTCCTCTATGTCCACGTGTTAGCTGTGGGCCTGCAGCCACATTTCATTTTTCCTGCTAGAAATAATTCTGAGAAGAAAAAAAACAATAACAGTAGAGCACCTCTTTAATTAAAGTCTCCCAGACTGGCACAAGAGATTAAGCAGGGAGAGCCATCACCAAGCCATGAGAAGGCTGGGAGACATCAAGACTTTCTGATGTCAGAGCCAGCAGGTTCAGTGAGGATTGGTAGAAGCCCAATCTCAGGAAAGTGTCTGTAAAAAGATTCATTAGCACTGAAGATCAATGAGAGGGCTGTTCTTTGAACAACTGGAGGATCATACAAGCCTCAGTGATCATTTCAATCCTGGATTTTCCTTATTAAGGTTTCCAGTTAGCTACTCTGCCAGCATCTGCAGCCAGGACACCACCTTGTAGTTGGATCCTTGTTCAGCCCATACCAAGTGAGGCTTTGGCTTTTGAACACCCCCGGAATGTTAAGAAACAGCAGTAGGTTCCTGGAGGTGTTGGAAGGATTTGTGAAGACATCCCTTCACTTTGCATATAGACCAGGTGAGACATCCGAATTAGCATCCAGGAGTGCCACCCTTATCACATGCTTAGGAGCTAATTTTTCTGCAATCAGTTCCAAATCAGAATGTTCCTATCATCAATTTATGCAGGCAATTATCCATAATTATTATTAGCATTGACACACTAAGTCTAGCACATGCATTTTCAATTCTCATCAAGAGAAACTGCAAACCTAATGTCTTCTAAGGCAGTTCAAGACTTCGGGTATTTCCTGAACTTCTTTTGACTTTTCACTCTAAAGTCAGGCCAGAAAGTCCTGCACAACCCATCCCGTTGCTCTTCAAGAGTAATTATTTCACTCCTGGTAGCCCGTCAGGGTCAGACTTCATTCATTGTAATGTATTTTACACAGGTATTAAAGCAAATTAATTTCCATGTTTAAATAAAACACAGGTCTTAAATACTGACTAGCAATAAAAGAACCCTACTGCTCTTATTGAACTTATACCCATGGGACTTTAACAGACAAAGAATCAGACCCTTTACTTTCTTCTGTAGTTAAACAGTGGCGTCTTGCATTTAAGAAGCATGAACATGCTGCTGTGATGCTCTTTACCAATAATTAATTCAGTATTATTCAGTGGGCATTTCCTCATGCTATTCAAAGTGTTTTAAAGTTAGATAAGGTAGAAATTCAGACCGTAAAACTCACTGTACACTGGGATCTCAAAAAACAACAACAAACAGCTAACTGTGACCTCTAAATGGCCACAGAGGTTGCGCAGCAGGTAAGGAAGCGCTTTGTTAACTACAGCCCAAAGTACTTACTGGCAGTCCTGAAACTTAAAGCCAACAGTGGAAGTGACATAAATTGTCAGCAAAATAAATTTTCTAAAAATACAAGAAAAAACTCACAAGGGCAGAGGTTCATAACTCCCCAGCACGACGAGGATAAAAGGAAAGTTGTGTGCGCAATAAGCAAGGCAAACCCAACCGCCCCAAACAAAGTACTTTCAGGGCATTGTGGTTTCCTTTTCTGCTCCTTTGTTTGGCCTTTTTCTGCAAAACTTGCTTCAATTAAAGGAACTTTTGCCTCTACCGGCTCTAAAGGGCCCCCTAGAGAACCATTCCTCTGATATATTGCACTCTTAGGAGAGCCTCTACATCAAGTTTTCGGAGCGTGGTTAAGCCATTAGATTTCAAGTTATGCTGAAATCCCTCTCACAGACTGGATGAGGTAATGCAAGCACAGCAGTTAGTTGTGCTGGTTGACACTGATGACAGGACATGTCCTGAGAAGATGCATGTGTGCGAAGAGAGACCCGGCCTTTCTCATACTCTTGGTTGACAGAAGCAGGGGCAGTGGTCTGAAGTTGAGGCAGGGAAGGTTCAGATTGGATCTTAGGAAGAAATTCTTTCCACAAAGAGTGGGGAGGCACTGGAAGGGTCTTCCTAGGAGGTGGTGGAGTCCCCATCCACGAAGGTGTTGAACCATATAGCCATGGTGCTTCACGCCCCACTCAAGTGGCAGCATGGAGGGGATTAATTTGTTTGTCAGTCTCTCAGGTATTGAGGATTTTTGTTTTGGACTCTGATTTAGGAGGTCTTTTCCAACCATGATTACTCTCTGACATAAGCATCAAGAATACCTTGCAACAATAGCTACATAATTCAAATACTTATCCTCTAGAGATAAATAAGGTTGATCCATCAAGTTCTGATTGCCAATAAAGTCTTGCTGATTCTGTTTGCCTCTCTATTGCCTCTACAATGAGCAAACACGAGAAACTTCATCTCAGGGGTAAAGAACAGGTACCTAGTACTTTTGCCTAGCTCTACAAATGAAAGAATACCATGACTGCTCTTCTTTCTGTCCCAATAGTTCTCATTTGGGGTAAGGATGCTTTGTATTTCCAGCAAGATTCACTTGGCAATGCTGGTTTTGAAAGGTATGTAATTTATTTCAACAACTGGCTCCAGAGTTTAGAAAAAAATCCATCCAGAGCAACTGAGTGAAACTTGATAATTCACTGAGTTATAGTTCTGTTCCATTCTAGCCCATGACACCAGAGAACAGGGAGGGTCCAGCTGCTCCAGCCTCATGCTGTAGCACACAGCTGCTAGGCTCCCATGAGAGAGCCACTTGCCTCTTTAGAGAGATCGTGAACGTTGTTAACACACACCATACCCACACACCTCTCAAATTTGAGGGCAATAAACCCATTGCATAGTTGCAAGCCCTCAGGTAGGGAAGCTTTCCTTTTAGTGCCAGAAGTTAACAGCTTTCATTGTTCACTTTCTCCAGAGATTCTGCATACAATCACACCAAGAGGAACAGACCACCCACCTTTCATTGCTGGTGGGATTCAGGACTCTTCAAGCCACTACATTTCAGTGGAGATCTTCTCCATCTTCTTTCCCTCTGCCCTGTTGCTGTTCCCCCCCAGCTCCACCACTTGGCAGCACAGTTTGTCTAAATAACAAAACTCCTGTAGCACAGAGGACCATCTAAGAGAAGGCATAGGCACTCCCTGCAGAGCTGCAGCTACCACCTCAAACCCCACATGTTGAGGCCTCTACATCCCCTAGCATGGGTAGCTACCAGAGAAGCTGCTCTGTGGCGAGTGACCACCACATCTGAGGCTGATGCAACAGAACAAATTCACTCTTCTTAGGGTCATAGACTAATGAGTGATGGAAGGGACCTCCAGAGTCCATCTAGCCCAACACCCTTGCTAGAGCAGAACCTTTCACAGCAGCCTCTACATGAGCTCAGAATGCCTCCAGAAAAGACATTCTTCACAAACATCAACCTTATGTAGTCCTTGCCTGAGCACTGGCTAAATGGGTGCTTAACTCTCCCTAACTAGGGGCAGCTGTAGCAAAGGCTCTGAGCACCTGGGTGAAGGGTGTCTGAACTTGCTCGTTAGAATCTGCTAGAGTATATCCCCATTTCTTATCCTTGTCTGGCAGCAGGAAGTACCCTTGGGATTCTTAAAGTGTTCCCAAACCCTCCCTGATGATTTTGGACCTTGTCACCAGAAAGTGAAGGAGTTTCCAAGGCTGAACCCAGAGGCTGATGTACAAAATGCTGCATCTGCTGGCAGCGCTCTTATAATATCCAGCTCATAACACACTGCATTAAATCTCTTCTTAAACTGTATACAGAATGCTGGCTCAGTAAAGTGATGTGATTCATAAAACGTGAAAAATGGATGGGAGTTGCTTTTCAAAGCAGGTCCAGCTTAGGGTGTAGCTGTCTCTCACTCCAGCCAGGATTTGATGTTGCAGAAGATCATGAAATACTTACACTTCTTCCATTTCAATTTTAAAATAGGACTCCAAGTGCTGGAGCTGGAACATTAAACCTCTATTTGCTATCAAGATTTATGACACCAGCGGGTGTCTGAGTAAGTCATGTCCCTGCCTGGTTTTGAATCCTACCTAATTCTTGATCTCTTGAGTCAAGAGCCCTTTTCTACAGAAGAATGCAGCATTTCATAGAATCATAGAATCACTAGGGATTGGAAGGGACCTCGAAAGATCATCCAGTCCAATCCCGCTGCCACAGCAGGACCACCTAGACCAAGTTGCACAGGAACACATCCAGGCGGGTCTGGAACATCTCCAGAGAAGGAGATTCCAGAACTCCCCTGGGCAGCCTGTTCCAGTGCTCTGTTACCTTTCCTGGGAAGAAGCTCATAGATAATTCTATGGAACCTCCTCTGTTCCAGCTGGCACCCATTGCCCCTTGTCCTATCCCCAGATGACCTTGAGAAGAGCCTGGCTCCATCCTCCTGACACCCACCCCTCACATCTTTATAGACATGAATGAGGTCCCCCCTCAGCCTCCTCTTTTCCAAGCTCAAGACACCCAGCTCCCTCAGCCTTTCCTCATAAGGGAGCTGTTCTACTTCCTTCATCACCTTTGTTGCTCTATGCTGGACACCCTCCAGCAGCTAGGACCTGTTTCACTTCCTTTGTTAGCACAGGGAAGTCTTTTCTCTGCTACTGGCAATGCAGATTGTGGCTGTGACATGGAACCTTCTCCTTCATTTGATGGAGGCCTGACAATGAAAACAGCACTCAACACCTCCGGCCTTGATCACAGTCCTGGATTAGTGGATCATTATTATGATCCTCATTACAAGCCAGCCCAGACCCTTTGGTAGCAAAATAACACAGCTTCCCACAGTTATTCTGACTCAATGAGTAGGACAGGTTGAGTATTTCACTAATATTATGGGATGAGCAATATGGTTTACAGAGCAAGAGTCAAACCAGCTGTAGAAATGATCTGCTCAAGTTGACTACTCTGTTCCACCCCAGCTGGAATGAAGCTCATCAAACAGAAAATGCTATTGAGGGAAGGGTTTCACACCTTTGCTTGATGTTTCATGAACCGTTGCGCTGCTATTTCAGCCAATCTGACAGCCATCGGGACCTGACACAGAATTACCGCTCAAACAGGATATTTCAGGTCCAGCTCTTGGTTTCCTGTTGATGGGAGCCCTGTGATGCAGGGTTCTTTTCCAGTAGAATAATGACAACGAAGACCAGTCGGTGGCTCAGAGTGAATGCCAAACCCCTGTGAAGCTAAGAGCAGAGAGAACAGGTTTCTGGAGGGAGGGGGTGAGAAGACTCAAAGGTCTGCAAACCCTAGAAGTCTGGCAGATTGCAGCAATGCTCCTGGCATTGGGTGAGCTGCATCACATTTTCCAAGTCATATTTGAGGATTATCTCCTCGTTTGCCTACAACCAGCAGCTACATTGCTTTGTCTAACACCCTCACCTCAAGAGCCAGTTTGATGACTGAAGCAGCGCTGGGGAAAGAAGTGTCACAAGTTATCAGGTTACGCGTGACACTGAATGAAGGCGTCATGGAACAAATTGATTGTGATGGATGAAACTTTACATCATAACCTGATTACAGAGGGAGAAAACAAGGAAGTATCCAGGGAATTCTATGATGTGGGAAACCAGCAGATTACATCTAAAATTAATCTTAACTAGATGATCAGTTCTGTGTTCTGGATTATGTATGCACTGAGATGACTGACAAAATGTCTGTTACCCCATGGGCTAGCAGAGGAGTCAGAGATAGAAACCCTCTCCTCCTCGGTGGACATCAATGTGACCATTCATTTCCAAAGAGCTCGCAAGTACCAAGACTAAGTTTGGCTTTTCCATTCTCAAGGGCACATTTCAGTAACGCTCCGTGGGTTTGGGCTGTTTGGGAGGAGGACAGTTTGAGTCCTCCATCCTGCAGACACTTAAGCATGTCCTTCTGTTTAAGTCTGTGAATAGTCATCCTCTGGGATTACTCAGATGCTGGAAGCCAAGCACATTGCAAAGTGTCTGCAGGACAAGACCCTTAATAAGATTCCATTATAAAGAAGACAAATGTTATTGAATTTTGGTCAGTTTGTTCCTGATAGAGAAACACCCGGGCTCTAGCAGCGTGCTGTAGTTTTTTATTATGAGGTTAAATGCTACGATGAATTCTTCAGGGGACAGTATCTACGCTAATATCTTTCAGATATTTCACTTTGAATGTGATAAGCACACAAAATCAGCTAATTCCTTCCACGTTATGAATGCAGAATGCAGAGCTATGGGTAATGTGCATGCAGGGTATCACTGGACTGGCTCTGGAGGATCCACAATAGAATGCTGAATAATTCACAACATTCGACAAAATGCAAATGAGGTGCCTGACATGATAAGGCAGTGCTGAACTCCCGCAGGAATACAAAGGGACTATTAGTATTTTGCTCCTCTTCTTGAAAAATGACTTGCCAGACTAGGGTTTAATTCATTTCAATTTTTATTAAACCCCCTTTCATTACTCTGCCCCATCGCATATGACAGCTGCATTGCAAACTTCAGAGTCATTCGCGGGCGCAGCTGGGCTCCCCTGACAGCGAGACAAAGCACAAAACACTGTTAAGAGAGAAATTAAGGGTGCAGTTGCGTATATACTTAATTTTACAGTACATTTTGTTCCCAATAATTCATGATTAATAGACCCCAGGGCATCAGCACAAACGCTGCTCCCAGGAAAGGGGCGGTTTGTAATTCAGATTTTGAAGTTTCTAGTATATTTCATCCTGGAGGTCATCTCTAAGAATATTGATGACAAGAAGGTAATCATACGTAGTCAACGTGGGTTTACCAAGGGAAATCATGTTTGACTAATCTGATAGCCTTCTATGTTGTTGTGACTGAATGAGTGGATGCTGGGAGACCAGTGGATGTGGTCCCCCTCGATTTTAGTAAGGTCTTTGCCACAGCCCCCCATAATATCCTCATGAGTAAGCTTAGACCTTTTGGGATTGTAGAACAGATTGTGACTTGGATCAAAAACTGGCTCTAGAACAGAGCCCCAAGAGTTGTGATTAATGATGCAGAGCCCAGCTGAAGACCTGTAACCAGTGGTGTCCCCCAGGGATCCGTGTTGGTTTTGTTTAATATTTTTATTCATGATCTTGATGATGGGACAGACTGTCTCCTCAGCAAGTTTGCTGATGACACTAAGCTGAGTGACCTTGCCGATAGACCTGATGGTGGTGCAGCCATTCAAGAAGACTTGTTAGTCTGGAGGGATGGGCTAATAGGAATTCAGTGAGGTTTAATAAGTGCAGAGTCCTTCACCTGGGAAGGAGTAATGCAGTGCATCAATACAGGTTGGAGAAGATCTACTGCAGAGCACTTCTGTGGAGAGGGATCTTGGAGTCCTTGCAGCTATCACCAGCGAGCTCATGAGCTGCTAGATGCCCTATGTGTGTTAAATCCTGTTTGGATCATTAATGTCCTTCCACGGATAGTAATTTTAAATAAAGCCAGAATAAACTGGAGGTTTTGGCTCTTCATAAAATCAAATGTTCCTTTGCATTCAACTCTACCTCAGAGAGAGAGAGAGACAGAGAGAGAGAGAGGAGAGGCAGTCTCTGTTACCTGCCTAATAAAAAATTCCTTCTCTAATGAAAGGGAGTGTTGTGATTTATCCATCAGCGATTTGCTAAACATCTCATTCCTTTTAGTTTGCACAGAAAAGCTCTGGGATTGGGGTGATGGTGTTTCTGAATACCTGCCAGTCCCCAGGGAACCTGGAAAAGGTTAAAACTTTATTGCAGGCACTCTGAAGACACTAATGTCTTGCAGGCAGAGCTGGCATTGATCCTTCCCCTTCTCCCGCTAAACCTTCAGCAGATGAGAGGAGCTATTTGCTTTTCATTGTGCAAGCAGAGCTCCTCAAAGAGAAATCAAAATCTAACTTAGAACATACTGTTGGGAGCAGAGTTGGCTTGCTGTTACATAAGGACTCGTTATTTCCATCCTAGCAATACCTGGGGCAAAGAAATTGTGTCTTCAAGAACATCAGCTCTAGGTGAGCAGCAAAAGAAGCAACAACATGGAGATGTTGGCAGAAGCACGTGAGGGACACATCTACCCAGGCAACTGCAGAGCTGGGGCAGCAGCAAAAGAAAAGGCTTTGTTTTGGTTTTATAATTAGAAATAAAAGGTAGAGAGTGTTCAATGAGAAAGCAGTTGAATCTAGAAGGAGTGACTCAGTGTAAAGATAGAAATTTCATTGTTAAGGTTCCAAATTTGGCTCTCAGAGATGTTAACACTCAGCTTTTGTGAAAATTAATGGAAAGAATACAAAATCTGGAGTTAGAGCATACCCTGATATGAACTCTGCTTCTGGAGCATTCGAGTTACACAAGTACATGCTACAGAGGCATCTGAAGGTCCCATCTGGCCTTGGAAGTGCTTTGAACTGGGAACCATTCAGGTATGCAACTGGAGACAGTCCCCGTGGAGTCCTACTCCAGCTTGTGGCAAGGAGGGAGCCAGAAAGTTGCAGGATGCCCTGTGATAGCCTTCACTTCCACATAAACAAACTTCATTTGGATACAAACAGGTTTGAGCTGAGCCGTGTATGGATTGAGGCAGTAAGTGTAGACTTCCAAGCAAACCTATTTTGGAAGGGTATAGTTGGCTACACCCCAGCACCTTTTCAGGAGAAAATTGGGTAGAAACATCAAGGCTAGGGTAGCATAACCTACAAAAAGAGCAAATGATTAAACAGGAGCTGAAGATGTGCATCAGCCAGAGTCACCTGCCCTGTAGCCTGATCCCAAGAGTATTGGTGTCATCACGTAACTGCTCGTTCTTCTGTGCTGCTAATAAAAGCAGTGACTTGCTGTTAGTCTGGAATTACCAGCATTTTGATGGTGTTTGCTTTAATCCTGTAACCCAGAAACCTCAGACAGAAAACTCAGATGGGAGCAGCAGGCTGACTGGGCTGCCCTAGGACTGTCTGTCTGGTTGTGGTTGTGCCCCACAGTTGCTTTCCTAACTCCGCCCCACTTTGCTTACGCAGAACCTATTTATGAGATGCTTCTGCATGTAAAGCAGAGCCCTCTCACCTACATTTCTTTCATTTCTACATTTGTTTTGGGAGATGGATTAGTGGTTTGAGGTTGTAGGCTGGGTGGTTTTATTCTTCACGAAAAGGGTGCTGAGACACTGGATCAGGTTGCCCAGGGAGGTTGTGGCTGTCTCCCAGCTCCCTGGAGGTGTTCAAGGCCAGATGGGATGGGGCCTTGAGCACCCTGGTCTAGTGGGGAGTATCTCTGCTCATGGCAGGGGTGGTTGGAACTAGAGGATCTGTAAGGTCCCTTCCAGCCTGACCCATTCTATGAATCTGTGAGTAATGATTTTGAAGGTCTTTTCCAGCCTTGATGAAGCATGTTCTTCCCCAGAGAGTTGCCCCAAAGGTTGCAGAATGACATTTGGATACAAAGAAAAGTTCTCAATCATAAGGGAAGGGCAGGCTGTTTCTTCTCTGGCACTCCAGTTCCCTACAAAAAGACTCTTCGTTGGTAGCTTTCTTGTCACCTTCAAACGCTCTTCTCCACCTCTTACCCATCACTACATCTCCCACCTTTCTCCATTTGTATTAACAGATGTGATGGTGAGGATGGGAACTGACTTGCAAGACTGCTTTTAACTTCAACTTTAAACCAAGGGCAGCGATAGCACAGGAAAACCCTGGATAGGAGACAGCTCTGTGCTGTTTAAGAGAGGATTATTGTGGTTTCATTTAAACCTCTCCCTTAATCAAATTTGACATAAGCTCGCTTGGTATCTATTTAAGTTTCCATATCATTTTGTCTTTTGTTTAATTAAATCCACCCTGAGTTATGCTTTCAGGCAAACCTGCCCCGCTCTGTGTGCATACAAGCTCTCAGATGGTGTTACCAAGATCCCATTTGGAAATGGCACAGCTCATTAGCTCTGCTGGCTCGCAGACAGTTGGGAGCAGTTTGGGTTTCCTGCCAACTCCATGGTATTATGTAGGTTGTATTTAAAAGCTCCTGTTTCCTTTTGACCCACGATGGTCAGCAAGCACGAGCACTGAAGGGTCTGGGCTTTCATCAGCGTCTGCAAGAGGAGAAGAGCTCTGAGAGTGGGGGTGAGGGCAACGCATTGCCTTTTGCTTCCCTTTACTGCTGGTTTAGGGAACAGAAGGAAGAGACAATGTGAGCCTTTGTACAAAAGTGAGGTGACCTTTCTAAGTTACATGTGGGATCTACTGCTGTTTCTATAGAGACCAAATGCATTAACCTGAGTTGAGTGGGAATGCCTGAGGCTCGCTGAAAACGATATAGTTCCTCAGGAAGCTGGGAGATTTAAGTAAGAGGGTTGATTCATGTGTTTACTTTTTAGATGAAGTGAAGCTGCATTTCAACTTCCTCAATTGGATGTCAGAGCAAAGACAAAACTTTTTGTGTCTGGTTTTGGCTTCTAATTTCCAACTTGCATTAGCCTTACCAAAACCTGTCCAGCTTCAGGGTCCCAAATGCTTCTTTGGCTGAATAAGACTCCAAGAATTGGGTTTGGACTGGTGAAAGATGGTTTTTTCCCTTTCAGAGTCTGCAAAGATCATAAAATCATAGAATCATCAGGGATTGGAAGTGACCTTGAAAGATCATCCAGTCCAATCCCCCTTCCACAGCAGGATCACCCAGACCGAGTCCAGGCTGGTTTCAAACATCTCCAGAGAAGGAGACGCCACAAACCCCCTGGGCAGCCCCGTCCAGTGCCCCATCACCTTCACTGGGAAGAAGGTATAGAATCAGTCAGGGTTGGAAGGGACCACAGGATCATCCAGTTCCAATCCCCCTGCCATGGGCAGGGACACCCCACCCTAGAGCAGGCTGGCCAGAGCCTCATCCAGCCCGGCCTTAAACACCTCCAGGGACAGGGCCCCAACCACCTCCCTGGGCAACCCATTCCAGGCTCTTCCCACTCTCACGGTGAAGAACTTCCTCCTCCATCCTGCATCCCTGAACTCATAAACCGAAATCAAATCTCTACTCAAGGCAGGTCCTAAAACTGAACTTGGGATTCATGAGAGACCTAAAGTCATTAAATACCAGTGATAGTGGCTCATTTGAGCACAAAATAAATAGAAAACAGGAAGAAAACCAGTTACAAAATGGCACAGGTAAAGGCTAAATGGATGAACGTCGCCTTGGAATGAAGCGTGGAACTTACAAATAGATACAATTCTAACTATCAGTCATGGAAAAGAAATACAGAGATTAGTTTGAACTGTGTGCAACCTTTAACTAGTCCTTAAAGATTCAGAAAGGCAGCCAACCCATAAACAGCTCTTCATCTTCTACCTAGCTCGGCTGGCTTTCACATCAAACAAACTGGATCAAAGTTTGTTTTTCCAAAGTCTCCTTTAGACCCAAGAGTCCCAAAGGTACTCCACAAAATGGCCCTTGGAGAACTATCATCTCTATCAGGTAATAAGTTAGCAAGGCAGAATTTAGCAGAATAAAGAGAGACGTCAGGCACTGGCAATGAAATAATTGCTTTTGTCATCTGACACAGAAAATTAAATAATTCTAAACAGCTTTCATTTCCCCTTCTGCTCACCGATCACATAACACATAGAAAATGCTGCCGTAAGGGCCTGAACACTCTATTGATCTTAATAGATGTGATGGCATCGCTCACTGCTGCATTCCTGGAATGCTTAATGGTCAGGTTTAGGATGCCCTAACTGTACAGCTCAAGGGTGAAGGTGTGTCTCAGACACAACCCCCAGCATCTTACTCTTCCTCTTTGCCAGGAGGGAGGTTGTCCGTTGCCCATACCTGGTGCTGAGGTTGCGATGGCTCATGGAGAACCGGAGGGCACTGATGCAGAGCAGAACAGTTTCCTAAATTGGAGCTCTCACTTGATTTAATTATTTTTGTAGTCAGTTTGAATAAAAACTTTACTGGGGTTTTCATTATTCTTTTCTTTCTGTCGTTATTCTACATGCTCGTTGTTTGAGAAGGGGTTAAGCTTTTTATTAAAGCCATTCCTGTGAGTTCATGCAGGCGCTTTGTGTGCCTGCACGCCACGATACCTCCAGCTCAATAAAAGAGCACTGCTTTTGAACACAGCCCTGGTTTACCCAGCGCAATAGCACTTGCATATGAATAGACGGGAAATATTGACAGAGAGGAACAAGAAAGGTTAAGTCAATGTTTGCTCAGCACTGCGATCCCAAAGTCATTTTTAGTGCAGTAAATTCCACGATTCCTGAGCAGGAAGTAAACAAAAAGGTCAAAGCAATTAACAGATAAGTTGGGGCAGCTCCGTGCATGCACAAACAGCTTGTTCCAGCCTGCCGGCCAGCCTGAACACACCGGCCATGTATCGCTGCCTAGGGTCTCGCAGTGGTGTTTTCCTCCCTTTGCAGGGGACATTAAGTCCATCCCTACTCAAGGCTGTGTGACAGCAGCAAGGGCATCAAGTCCCCAGTGGGAAGCACAGACATTGGAAAGAGTGTTTTATCAAAACAGGGAGCTGCTCCCGTTCATCGTGGCAATGAATATATTGACTTCTATAGGAGAAGACTGGGAACTGAGGGAGTCATCAATCTTGTTACGGGGTATTGAGCACAAATATAGTGGTTCTCAGCCTGGGTGCAGTGGCTGAGCATCCCTGAATATGTGTGTTCATAGGAATTGACTGGACAGCCAGAACAGGTACCTAAGGACAAGTAGTGCAGCTGAGAAAGGTGGGACCAAGCGGGTAGGAGAATAGTGTGGAGTTTTTCTGGCTGGCAGCAGGCAGAGCCCATTCCTGGCCAAACCCTGGTGTGCCTCTCGCTACAGGTTGAGCCATCTGCACCACCTCATGCTGCAGAGCGGCGAAGCAGCTAAGGTGATGTCTGTGGGAGAGAGATGAGCTCTCTGCAAGCTTAGGTAAGTAAGTCAATATCACCAAGCAAACTCCGTAAAGAACCTCAGGTTCTCTGGCAGAGAGTCTTCATTCAAGCAGAAGTGAAGCAGTACATTTATTTCCCAGGGGTCAATCACTCACATCTCAGACTTTCAAAACTGATATTCATTTGCCGCATTCCAAAAGGCATTTTACCCAGCAGCTCCTTTTGGGGGTTATAAAATCAAAATCTCTGGCATTTTCCTGAAGTTTCTGCGAGGAGAAGGCGGGTGTAGACATCATGTTGTCAGGGCTAGCAATGACCTGAAGGACACCATGGTGCCCTGCAGTGCAAGAGCTCTATTTTGAGTATCTGAGCTACTCTTGGCTGCAGTACCTGCAGGAAGAAATCAACACTCCAGATGGTTTCTAGAGAGAAATAGAATTAAAGCTTCAGAGTGCAGCTCCTCAGAACTCTACAGGTATTTTTCAGGTGAGGTTTATTTCTACCCAAAGTCTCTTTTGCAAGTTGATGCCAATTTGCAGCCACAAATGTGGGCACTTCTAGCAGCACGTGGCAACTAGAGGATCTGAGTGAATGAATCACCATCCCTGTGTGTGTTTAAAAGTCACGTAGATCTGGAGCTTAAGGAGATGATGTAGTGGTGGCCTTGGACAGTTGGGTTAATGGTCGGACTCGATGATCTTGAAGGTCTTTTTTAACCTGTGATTCTATGAACTCAGCACAAAACAAAAGTGGATAACATGGGACTCTTTATCTTTGAGAAGATAGAAAGGGAACATGATAACCTCAAAGTGCTGCAAAAGAAACATCTTGTCAGATGGGACAAGAAATAATGGGCTCAGTCTGTAGGAAGATTCAGGTCAGGCACTAGCAAAATAAACCAAAGCAATGGAGTTACTTCACTTGGAATCTTGAGATCTTCTTTGCTGGAGGTATTGACATCCTAGAGCAATCTAGTGATTTAAATACAGCTGACATTATCTAGGGAAGAAACCAGAGCTGCCCATTTCTTGAAGTTCCTTCAATACTGTTTCTTTTACTCAGGGTCTGGAAAACTCTGCATGGACATGACCAGTTCCAAGACTTCAGAGGAATTTCAGAGAGGATGCTGAGCAGAGGATTGCCCAATGCTTTACTTGTGTCACTGCGACAGCACTCAGAGCCTTCACAGAGAGCAACTCTTGTCATGCCACATGTTTGAGTTGCTCAGGCAAATCTTAGAAATTCACCTCAGAACACAAGTAAGGCACAACGTGTCCAATGCTCTCATGCTTTCCCTGGCATCTGCTACACTTGGATATGTGGGATCAGCTTCTATTAATTTATTCATCAACTCCTTGTCCTGTTCTAACCTGAGAAATGCTCCCGTTTTATTTGATCATCTATTTGTGCCAGCTATCAGATCCCAAGGAGGGTAAGTGGAGCCAAAGAGCTGAAGCTGCCTCCGTGAGGTGTGTGTGAGCCTATGGAACAGCTCCCCGGAGGAGAGCTGAAGCGAAGTATTTGATACCAAAGGCTTCTCTTTTTGTCTTATTCAAGAAATATTTAGACTCAAGAAACAAAATGTGTCAGACATTTCATAACGAGCTCCCTCTGTGCTCAGACTACTGAACTGACAGGCTAAGATGAGAAGGAGAATTAGTTGGAATTAGTAGGAACAGGGGAACTGTTGGGTCACATTTTTGCAGGAGAAACGAAGAGGCAATTTCTTTACCTTAAATAAAAATAGCTAACAAGTTTTGATCTTGAAAGGAACTAACCCGAAGCACTTTGCACCTGACCAGCTGAGCAGTAGTTATCTGCAGTTTTTTCTCACGTTTTCCAGACCTCCAGAAACCATCTCTTAAAATTAATGAGGGAAGGGTCTTGCTCAACCAAGTTGAGTTTGGTGCTGATTTGTGCACAAATCTGATGAATTTTTTTTCTCGGTAGATAACACTTTGGCTATAAAATTATTTGCTCTGTGTATTTAACTAAAAAAACCTCTTTAGTTGTCCAAGTGCATCTGCTTCCCTGCCGTGCCAGTGCAGGCTCGATAGCAAACTGGAATCCGGCCATTGCATGGACCTGCTAACTGAGGAGCCTGAGAAAATTATTCACTTGTGCTTGGGGAATTTCCTGAGTGACTGCAGGCTGTAAGAAGTGAATCTGCTTAAAAGATTTCCATCCTAAGCAGAAATACAACAAAACGTGATCTCCCTCTGCACTACCAAGGACGGCTTTTGTGTCCTGTGCTAAGAAATAGCCCATTCATCCATTCTCTTTCTGAGGGAGGGAAGAATACAAAAACCCAAATGAAGACCTTGGAAAGTCCTGTGACTGCTACACAGAGGAGCAAATTTGGGTAACAGGGCCCATGGGAGACAAGCTGACAGCACATGTTCTACCTAACGGAGAAGAAACAGCTATGGGATTTAGGAAAGGTGAAGAGCGGTGCCTTACAGCAGTGTCTTCACCAAATACCCAGGTACTTCTTGCTGGTAAGTGATGCTTCCTGTAATAGACTGCCCCTTCCTTCTCATATTGCCTGGGTTTCAAATGAAAGAAATAAGCCATGGGACTACTGCCGAAACAAATCCATGAGGAGTACATGTCCCTGGGCGAGATAGACGGTGCCACATGAGGGCACGGGCTGCATTCAAAGATTTGCCAGTTTTTCAGGCAGGTAATTACCTTCTCAGTGTTCTGAGGGCCTCTGCTGCACAATGTCATCCCCGCACACACGGCTATCCTCCCTCTCTTGTGTATTTGCCATTTTAACTGCATTTTTCTCTAATTGAGCTCTTCTGGTGGGGATCAGCAGCTGCGGCCATTCACCTGGAAGAGGTGAGCATTCACTGCAGGTGAGGAGGCCATCAGACAAGGACATGGTCTAGTCTGTGCAAACAAAGAGTAGCTGATGGAACGCCATACAGCCTGCTCACCACAGAAAATGAAGAGTAAAAGGCTTGTGAGGAGCCAAGGCTCCTCTGACTGCAGAGCTGTAATAACCAGGTAATTACATCTTAGCAGAAATCAGTACCTCAAAGTAGAAGACCCTTGTTACCCATGGCAACCCCTGGAAGCAAACACTCAATGACTTTTTCACTCTGACATACCTAACAGGCACTGGAGGAAGATCCTAGGACGGTTTGAAAGAGTGAGAAGCTCTTTTTACCCTTCCCAGGCTCACTTATTCAACACCACTACTTCACTGGCAAAGGATGAGCTCAGGAACAGCATCACCCAAGTCTCCTGAGTACCACCTGCATCTCCAGACAATCTTCCAAAGGAAGACAGAACACCTCTAACCAAAGCACTTTTTAACTCAAAGGCCTCCCATGAATGATAAAGATGCATGTGTTCAATCCCAATACTTCTGTTATTGTTCTGAAAAGCACAAGTCAGAGATGTTTAGACATTAGCTTGTCAGTCTCTGGGGTGTTTTCCATGTAGGTCTGTAGTGCCAGACATAACAAACACCTCTGCAAGCTACATGAGTAACTGCTAAGATACTCCAACATCTACCGAGATGCCTCACAACATGAGCAAACACCAAATAAACCGTTTCTTAGTATCTAATGTGGCTCAGTCAGGAGCAGATATTTGTTTCTCCACCAGCTGGATACACAAATAGAGAATGTAGTTGTATGTAGCTGCTGCCTGTGTGTTATGTTTTAAAACTCAGACAAAAACTCCTGCTGTTTAACTCTGCTGTAGCCTGCTACAGTCAGCTGTACCCACTACAGCAGTGAGCAGAGAAAATCACAGAAACACAGGGTTGGAAGAGACCTCCAAAGGCCATCTAGCACCAGATTGTTGCAGCAAGCAGGGGCATCACTCACCAGACCAGATTGCCCAGAGCCCCATCCAGCCTGACCTTGACTGGCTCCAGGGATGGGGCCTCCAACACCTCTCTAGGCAACCTATTCCAGGGATCCCCCATTCTCAGGTTAAAGAACTCATTTCTCCTGTCCAGCCTAAATCTATCCTTTTCCAGCTTCAAACCATGACCCCTCATCCTATGAAGGAAGTAGAACAACTCCCTTATGAGGAGCTGGGTCTCTTGAGCTTGGAGAAGAGAAGGCTGAGGGGGGACCTCATTCATGTCTATAAATCTGTGAGGGGTGGGTGGCAGAAGGATGGAGCCAGGNCTGTTGTGGCAGGGGGATTGGACTGGATGATCTTTCGAGGTCCCATCCTATCCCTAATGATTCTATGGTTCTATGATTCTATTGTTCCCTGCTCTTGTGAAGTCTTTCCCAGCCTTCTCACTGGCCCCTTTCAGGGATTGGATGGTTGCTATAAGGTCCCTCTGCTCTCCTAAGATGAAGCAATTCCCTACCTGAGCAGTGCCTACCTGTCTGTGCTCATGATGAAAAACCTCTGGAAAATCTGACACCTATTTTCCTGCAGGCACTGCAGTATCCAAGTGACTCTGAAGTCAGTGCGTGTTGCCAGCCTAAATGACTTCGTTGATCTGAGTCTTAACATCAGGTGAATTCTTTCCACATCCTTGAACATTGAGGTCCTTTATGCAGAAGGCTGAATACGGGTTCCACACACCCACTGAGATCATGGGGCCTTTGAAAGGTGGCCTGAAATGAAGCCCCTCAGCTCAATACCGATATACCAACCCCATTACTCATCGCTGCTGCTTCCGGGGCTGCTTAATTATGGGGCTGAAGAGGGCTGTTGCGTAAGTCCTTCCCAGGGATCTGCCAGCATCCTTTAAAGATGAAGCCCAACTGTACTTGATAGGGCAGATAATAGATCTTTTGTTGCCGAGTGGGTAAGCACAATCATTGGAACTATTTAGAGGATAATTGGTGAGCTCTACTTTAAAAGGAAATAATCTGGTTTCCAAGGGGACTAACTATGAGCCCTGAAGCCTGTAGTTTATCTCAGCTAGGAATGGGATCATTATGGAGGGAAACAGAGCACCCATCCAATTCAATTACCCCAATTGTGTTATGGATGTAAAAGAGGAAATTGTATGTATCCCAAAAAAGGAAAGGTTCCCACTCTTCCCCTTCCACCCCACTTGGATCCTACCCTGGAAGCACTTGGTCTCCTGCAAACTACAATGGGGCTTTTGTGCTCAGAAACCTCACAAGGTTTGTTCCTTGTAGAGTACCCTTAATGCCTTCTTCCTACAGGATCAAGTGCTGGAGCTTGTCAGGCTCTATTCACCCACCCCATACACTGCTGCATCCACAGCTCAGCTCCTTGGCTGGTGTTTTGTGTCTTTGCAATCAACAAAAGTCGAACTGAAACAAAAAAATGCTTGGGAGGGTCAAAGTTTTGTGGAAAACCCTTTTGTGAGACTTTCAACTCAAAAACTTAAAGGGTGAGGAGAAAGGAAGAACCATGTTGCCCACTCAAGGAGCTTTGACTCCTTGAGTTTGGGTATTGCTGTGTTGATCTCTTCTGAATGGACCTAGGCCCCCAGGTGACTTGGAGGTGACACAAGGTGAACAGCTGATTGGCTTTTAGATCCTGAGAATACTGCGGTAGGAAATTAACTGCTGAGGTTCTGCTCATGAGGGAGCTGGTGTCAGACTGGGATATCAACAGCTACCTGATCCACTGCTGGGCTGCTGTTTAATTAACTGTCGTCCGCTCTGTTGCACCAGTTTCTAGCACTTTGTAGAATCCATTGTAAAGCTTGTCAGGAGAATTCACTGTAGAGCTGTATCTTGCTCCATAGCAATATTTTCACCTCCTCTCTCCTTGTTAACAGGTTTCCTGTCCACCTCTTCAATCATCTGGAGCCTTCAGTAACTCGGATCCCATTTTGGTTCTGTGTGCTGACTGCATGTGCTTGTGACCAGATTACACTCATCAGATGCTGTTAAAAATGAATGAATCTGAGTCTGGTTTGCTGTTCTGTTTCAAATACAGTCATGTTCTGTTGCAAGCACATATGATCATCCTATTTGTACTGACTTCATTGAGTAAATCACCTTGTGGAGAGGTATGAGGATATACCCATTTCAGGCTGTTTAGTACCGTGTTTAAATTATCCAGAGCTTCCAAGTAGTGACCCAGTAGCACAGGTTTGACATCCAGCTTTTTCCCTCTGAAAACTTGGTTGGCCATGAGGAAAAACTTCTCCATGGAAAGGGCCATCAGGCCTTGTCACAGGCTGCCCAAGGAGGGGGTTGAATCAGCATCCCTGGATGTTTTTCAAAGTCATGGAGATCTGGAGCTTAGGGACAGGATTTACCAGTGGCCTTGGGACAACTGAGTCAAGGGTTGAAATCAGTGATCTTGAAGATCTTTTCCAACCTAAATGATTCAGTGATTTGCACAGCCTGAATAATCTGTGCCTGCTCACTGGAAAGCAGTGGACAGACCAGGTGTTGAGAATAACTCCATTAAGTCAGTGTGTAACTGGAGAAGCTCTGTGCAAATCCTGTGTGATACTGCAGATGGGACCAAAATCCTCACGAGCTACTGCCAGTGGCTTTGGTAGTTGATCAGAATGAGCATCTTTCAAGAAGGCCACATCTCATCGTGCATATGCTTCCACTGCAGCTCTGGTGCCATCCCAGCAAGACAAGACAGCTGCTGCTGTCTGAGCCAGCCAAGAGAACCTGACTTTGCACTCCAGTGACAGCAGCTTCTCTAGTTTTCAGTCTGAAAATAGCTGGGGAAAAAAACCCTTTCCCTCCCATTTCCCATCTGTTTGCAGGTGCAGAATAATGTGAAGTAGAGAACTGCTTCTTTCTCTTCTTTTCATTTTTGTGACTTGCAGTCTGCAAATCATGGAGGAGGAACTGCTAACAAGCACTACTAGAACAGCCCCTATCTCTCCCCAAGCTGCTCCTTCTTTGTGCTCTGCCAGTTGGGCCCAGCTCTGCGGGAACCTGTGGAACCTCATCCATTAGAGATTATAGCAGCGATGTGCAGCAGGGCCTCACTGTGCATTGGGATGTACAGCTTCCTTTCATAACAGAGTCTGCTTTAGGAGGTCGGACTTCAGGAGAACCTGCAAACCATCAGAACCAGTTGTTCAGGATAACTGGTTTGAGATAACAGCCATTCAATGAAACATCATGCACATCATTACCTGCCTTATGAGGAAAGGCTGAGGGAGCTGGGTCTCAAGCTTGGAGAAGAGGAGGCTAAGGGGGGACCTCATTCATGTCTATAAATCTGTGAGGGGTGGGTGTCAGGAGGATGGAGCCAGGCTCTTCTCAAGGTCATCTGGTGATAGGACAAGGGGCACTGGGTGCCAGCTGGAACAGAGGAGGTTCCCTATCAATATCAGCAGGAACTTCTTCCCAGGGAGGGAAATGGAGCACTGGAACTGGCTGCCTGGGGGGGTGTGGAGTCTCCTTCTTTGGAGACATTCAAGACCCACCTGGATGTGTTCCTGTGCAGTTTGGTCTAGGTGATCCTGCTGTGGCAGGGGGATTGAACTAGATGATATTTTGAGGTCCCTTCCGATCCCTAATGATTCTGTGATTCTATGATTCAGTGAACATCACTTCAATTTCTTTATACCTTCCACAGAGACTTATGATGGCTGGGTGAGAGCAAACCCATCACGTTACCTGTCTAACATGATTCTTGGTTTCAGTCAGTGCTGTCAGCATCTCACTTCCAGGGGAAATAAACTCAGATGCGATTTAGGTTACCTAGAAGAGAGTTTGCTGTTCAGAAGGTTTCCAGCGCAGCTGTAACAGACCTCAAAGGACAGCAGAGTTGTTTTATTGTGGGTGAAGCATCGTTTAGGACAAAAACCCGAGAGTTTTTAAACCTATAGTTCCTGACAGCACCACTTAGACACAGGAAATATCACAATGCAGCCCTACCAGTTGTCTTCTAAATGGCACCTAGGAAATGCCAGGGGCAAGGTTACAAAGCAGCTCATTAGCAGCTCAAGCGTACTCCAGCCACTTCTTTCTGTCTTGCTCCCTCACAACAGGAGGCAATTTTAGACTGCAGAGCACAGATTTGTCTGGCAGATCCATCCTTCTTCCTGCATCTTAACTAAGTGTCTCAGATTGAGAGCCATTAATCTCATAAAAAGCAGGTACTCAGACAGGATTAGAGAAAACTATTAAAATCACCCAAGAATTGTCACTAGCTGTGCGAACTGAACGGACACCTCCTGCAGGGAAAAAAACCCGTCTGCTTCTGCTGTTATTACTCAGACTTCTAGAACAAAGGGCAGAGGAATGAATTTACCTCTGTATTTCCTACTTGCTCATCTATTTGGGACCAAGTGCCAGTGGCAGGTGCATTCCCTTAAATATTTTATTTACCCCCTCCACAGTGTGTGTCTGGGTTTGCTGGCACAGGGGTGACTAACGCAGTAATTCTGCACTCTGTCATTAGTTTTGATTGGTGAGCGAAGCAAGCACAGCTTCTTCTCCTTCAGCTTCCCACGCCCAGGCTGGTAGCCCACAGCCAGGTCCTTCCCATCTGCCAAGGCAAAAGCAGAAAAGTATCCCACCCCGGAATGAGTGAACTGAACCTCACTGCTTCACAGGCAGGGATTTTCTTCTCCATCTGTCCAAATCACTTACGACAGGGACCAGCAGAAGCAGCATCAAAATGTTACGTGCTATGGGGTTACATAAATACTCTGAATATTCCCGTAAACAGGCTGAGAAAAATGATTCACTCAATCTGATGTTTGCAGAGACTGGAGCATGGATGGGTTTTAATTAGTCTGTACCTTTCATTCCCCCATCTGGGAGCGCTGTGATCGATCCTAGGTACCCACGTGGGACTCAGCTGCTTGTTGGTTACGGTGCACTTGGACAAACACACACAGAATCAGAGAATCCTAGAATCACTAGGGATCGGAAGGGACCTCAAAAGATCATCTAGTCCAACCCCCCTGCCACAGCAGGACAGAAAGTGCTCTCCAGGTGGACATTTCAAGCGCTGATTGCAGCATTCTCAGGGTTTTCAATTTCAGGTAAGCTTCCTCTCAGGATTCAAATAAAACCAGACTTTGAAGGGATATTTTTCTTACCTAGCTTTCTTTTTTCATTCCTTTATAGACATCTAGGCAAGATGTGTACAGCAACAGAAAAGTTACAGGAAAGCTTTGATTTACATTGACAAAAACCCCTCAGTATTACCTTTAATTTTTCCAGTGATAACAGTTTATCACTGTTATCTGAGCTGAGGGAAAGGTTTCCTCTCTTCCTGAGAATACACTGAGACTTCATAAATCAGGACAGGCTCTATTTTCTTGAGCACAAATTTCTTCTTCCATCTTCTTCTTGCCAGAACAACTTGTGTTCCATTTTAGGACACACAGCAGCCAAATCACAAACAAAACACAGATTTGGATCCATCATAGAATCATTAGGGATTGCAAGGGACCTTGAAAGATCATCTAGTCCAAGCCCCCTGACACAGCAGGATCACCTAGACCAAGTTACACAGGAACA
>VZRI01011774.1:46170-76401 GCA_013397515.1 Upupa epops
AGTCCTCATCCCTGGAGGTGTTGAAGGACAGCCTGGCTGTGGCCCTTAGTGCCCTGGTCTGGCTGCTGTGGTGATGTCAGGTCCTGGGCTGGGCTGGATGAGCTCAGAGGGCTTTTCCAGCCTCAATAATTCTGTGATTCTGTAAAATCCTGATGCTCCTGTTCCAAACATAACCACCCAGGAAAACGGACCAATCATTTCAATGATCTTTGGGACTGAAAACACAGTTACAAATTGTTTGCTCAGGAGTTTATTTTTCTCATGTATTTCTGTCTTTGCCCCACACTAAACCCCCCAATGTCCATTATAATTCAGAGACAGTTGTCCTCAGAGTGAGGAGAACTTGACTTCTGGAGTGACTGAGTCTTCCCAAGACTGACTGATGCCTGCACAGCTCAGTGAGCTGTCGGATATTATGCAGCTGCAGAATAGTAAAACATAAGTTAAAGTGCTATTTGCTGCAACTGAAATATCAATTAGACCCTGCGATGAGTTAATTCATATCTAATGAAGAGTGACAGCTTGCTTTGATGTGCAGGAAATGAAGAAAGCCCTGAGTATCCAAACTATTTGCTAAGTTTGCTGCAGAAGGCAACTGCCCTTGCTCTCTCCTCTTTTTGAAGTATTTTGCTTAGAGGAGGGTGAAGCTTTTGAACTGAAAAATGTTCACTGAGCTTAATGCCTCCTGTCAGACTACATGCATCTGCCTCCCTGAGTAAGATAAAATAGAAAGCAAACTGGAAAACACAGAAGTTCCTGCGTGGCCTTTGTTTTATTTATTAATCTCAGAGGAAAAGAATGGGCCAAGAAGTGGGACATGAGGTCATTTCTCTCTGAAATGTGTTTTGTTTTTAAGACAAGTCTGGGTTGAGGCTTTATTCCTTCTCCCAGCTTCCTTATAAGTCGAAATACTGCATGATTGACAAGACCATTGCTCAAGTTAAATGCTGACCACACCTGACAAGTAACTGTGAACAAACATTTAGAACAAGTAACTGTGGAGCATTTACAATTGAGGGGCAGCTCTGGTCTTCTGCTGCTGGGTGTCAAAGGAGTTTGCTGTAACATCAGGTATAGTAGGTGAGGTATTTGATCACTGTATTTTTTTCTCATGCTCAGCTCAGGATCCTCAGCTGTCAATGAAAACCAAAAGCTAGGTTTAGTTTAACTGGACTAATGAAGACAAATTCCCTCCTCCGTATTCCGCAGATACTTAAGTTCTGATTTAAGCCTTCGTTTAGATATATCTCAACAGCAGAGCAGGCTCCATGCAAGTTATTTACTGCTCCATGAATTAAAGTTAAAAAGATACTGGGATTATTGAATTAGGTCCCAAACGATGAGGCCATCACACATACAGCGTCTCAAGGGCAAATACCGCCTCCTTCAACATCCGCTTAAAACAACTTAGATCAAATCTAAGATAACTCATAGAAGAAATGCACCCAAAACAAAGTGTTCTTCAGGAAGAAGGGTGACGTCAGCTTGATTAACATTTATGTACTTCACGCAGAAGGAACAGCAAGATATGACAGTGGAGTCAGCAAAAAGAGGCAGCTGCATTAGAGAGCAATATTTACTCCCTAAATTATTCTTGTTTAATGACCTCAGCTCTCTAAACTGCTCTAGTTAAATGACCCCAGCTCTGCACTTACTGCAATTAGCAGTGAAACCATCCTAGGGATGATTTTGCTTCTCAACTCTAGCTTGTGTTTGGCTCCAGGAACTCAGGCACAAAACTGCTTTAATTCTCAGCTGTTAATAGAACAATCTCATTTTTGAAAGAATTCTTAGTCTTAGATTTACAACTTGGGCTTAAAACTGGAAGGCTCAAGCCAAGACGATTATTCTGGGACCCTGAATAAGACCCTAGTCTTTTATTTTTTATAAGACTAAGCGATTCACACAGAGCTGCTCACAGCGATTAGTAAACCAGAAATAAAGAAACACAGAACTAAAGGCATCGGCTAAATCAGCTGCCTCCCAGTTCTACTGCAGCACATAAAAATCTTGCTTCAATGCTGAACACTACAGCCCGTGCCTAGAGCTGTTCGAGTGCTTCAGAACAAATGTGTCATCGTTTGGCTCCCGTAATCTTCTTCTTTGCCGTTCTCTCATGCACAAAAGGCTAAAGACATTCCCTTCTGTTTGAAGGATTCTGTCCTGTGGAACACATTTTCCTGCGATGCAACAGGCCCTCAGTGAGGCAAACGGGATTAGACCCCAGGAGGAACACTTCGTCCTGATTTGTGAAAAGCTAAAGCCAATATTGCTTGAGTGACGCCGGCCCTTCTTTCATTAATCTGAGTCCTAAAGGTGCTCTGAACTTTCTGTTACAGTCACGAGGACAGTGATAAGGGTGACTGGATTATCTCTGCTTCCCAGAGAAGAGAAAGAAGAGACCAGCACTCTAACATTTTCCATTGCCACCATACAAGTATTATAGCAGAGAAGGGATATTTTGAGCTGTCCCTAGCCAGGAAATTCCAGCCAGGTGAAAACAGCTTCCCCATACAATGACACAATGAATTAGATTGGAAGGAACCTCAGAGATCATCTAGCTCCAACCCCCTGTCATGGGCTGCGACACCTCTCACCAGACCAGAAGCCTGACAAAACAAATCAGGTCACCCAGGTAACTGTGTGGTTCCACCAAGAAGACTCTTTCTGCACTGGAGGCTGCTCCTGGGTCGGTGATGCTGGTCAAGGTCGCATCTCATTTTTTGGCTACTTACGTAAGTGGATAAAACCTGCCAGAAGAGTTCTGCTGGCCCGGAGCCCGTCAGAACTGCCAGTGAAGGGATGAACAGAGATGCAATCGCAGTGGCAGTCAGGATAGAAATCACTGCTGCCAATTCTTCCCAGCTATGCTGGCTCTGCCGTTTGAACTACTGAAACATCAAGCCAAAAATTTCCCTGAGTATCCTGTAAACAACACAGAGAAGAAATGCTCACGTAACACTTCCTTCCTGGCTCCTTCCGACCCACTAACGCAGGACCAGAGTGATTGTCTCCAGCCCATCACTGCATCTCTTCTCCCCATTGAGCTCTATGTATCTCATGCATTTTCCCTTCCTAAGGGTGAGGATCATAGAATCGTCAAGGTTGGAAAAGACCTTCAAGATCATGAAGCCCAACCCTATAACCCCAACCGCTAATCCTGACACTAAGGATGTGAGCAGTTGTGTGCACAACTGTAATAGGGTCTCTCAGGGAATCATTTGGTTTAGACTGTTAAATCCATCTCTATCACAGTTAAACTTGGATCTGAGTCTGAGCAGATGGCACTGCATTCACTTTCGAGAGGTCTTTATAGCCCAGTGGACATGAGGTGCCTCAGTGGGCTATTGGGAGGCAGAAGGTGCAGGATGGAGTATGCGTGGTGGATCACTCACTACTCTCAGTAGCTATGGCCACGGCAATGCTGGCCCAGTGCATTTCCCTCCCACTCCATGAGCTCTACTTATCCTATGCCAACTCACCCCATGTGAGCAGTGCCAACCAGCTCACAGAGCTGTCAAGGTGCCAGGCATTTACTGCACTGCTTGAATCTATTCCAATCCCTTCTGCCTTTATCCTGCCTCTCTTTTTTTGCCCAGTTCCTTTGAAAATATTGTAACCTAAGCCAGATTTTCTGCCGAACCAGCTGCATGCCATACACACGAACTACAGTCCACTGCCCCATAACCCAGTTTCCTGTTTTCTTCCAAGTTCACTGGGAGTAGAAAACTTTCTTCCAAATCTTTGTGACTTCCCAGAGACACAGAGGTCTGCCTCATCACCCTGCTCTTTCCATTCTACTCTGTCCTCCCCCTTTGCGGCACTTTGTCTCCACCTAGCAATCCCCTACCTTTTCTCACCCAATCTTTATGGCTCTGATCATCACTTGCTGCTTTACCCGAGTTTGCTTCCCCATCTGATCCAGCACTGGCCTTTCCTATGTTTGCCCCTCCCAGTCAATCATTAGCTCTTGCCCATCTCCCTCCAAACACAAGGCTCCCATGTCACACAGCTCATCTGCCTACAGCCCTCATCGCACCTTTGGTGTTATATAAATAACCCCAATGGGCCCTGCACTGCACACGAGCTGTGTCACCCAGCCTGGAGCCCGGCCAGAGCACAGACGGGGATTTCTATTCATGGCAGCAGCCCTCTCTGCCTGTTCCCCTGTTCTTAGAGCATCCTTTTTCTGCAGATTCTGAGAATAACCAGTGTTCCTCTAGAGCCCAGTCCCTGCGTATTCATTGCTGGCTGAACAGAGGAGTTTTCCTTTCCTTCCCATTTCCTCAGTCTTTTGTGCTTCAAGACTGTAAAGAATTATTGCAATTAGCACTCTCTGCTGAGAGCATTCAGTGCCTTCTGTAGGTGGGTAGCTTAAATAAAAGGGAAAGAGAAAGCATTGTCTCAAGTTAATTGCCAGAAGTGGTAAACTCTCCACATTCCACGAGGAATTCACATCATACAAATACTTCAGATAATGAATTGCCTTGCTGTGACAGCTACCAGTAAACCAGAGCTGGAAGAGGGATTCTCAGAGCCAAAACTCAGAGCACTTGGAAAAGCTGGTGCAGACAAGACCTGAAGTTGTTAGACATTCAGCAGCTGGTGGTAGAAGATCAAGTTTAGACTTCTCAGATCCGTTTGGATGCAATAAAGTCTTTGTAGATGCAGACATGTCTCCCTGCTCTGGTTTTACACCTAGTGGGAACAAAGGCTTACACACACCATTCCCCAGAAAACACTGTAGTCCTTACTGATTAGTACTCACCACTCATCTGATCATTCACTACAGACACTGGGGGGATGTGCATGATGTGAGAAGAGACACAAGGGCTGGAGCAGAGCTGCTATGATGTGTCGACCCACTGGGTTTTCAGGGGAGGTGTCGCATCCATGCAAGTGCCGACTTTCTCAGCAGCTCTCCCTAACAATGTTCTTGGTGCTCATACTGTTGTGAGGAGCCAGCTGGCTGCCATCGGAGAGCAGATGCCAAGTGGCTGTCAGCTTGTCATCTTGAGTTTTAGTATTCAACTCGTCTCTCTGTGAATTGGCTTTTGGCCTTTTTTTTTCCTCCCTGGGAAAAGTTGTGCCTCAGCCAAACAACCTCAGATTGATCTCCTGTAAAAGCAATTAAAGTCCGAGTCACTAGTGCTTCTGGTGAAATCATTTCTAAATCAGAATTTCAGGGCTCTGAGTGATTTTGCCACCTTTTTTTTTCCCCTTTCAGAGTTACATAACTTTTATCCTGCAGCTCCTAAAAGAAAGCTCAGTAAAAAAAACCCCACATAACAGCCACTTCAGACAGTTTACTCATTCAATCTGCCCATTATGCAATTAATTAGAAAAGCTGAGAGAAAGACAATTTCTGAGCTCCCGATGCTCACATCTGAAGTTCTAATAAAAAGGCTGGTTGCATACGGCCTTCAGTATAGAGCTGGAGAATCAGCACCGCTTCACTTGCAGACGTGACATGAAAATAAATGAAAAATAACTGAAAAAAAAGTCAAAATTGGGCAGGAAAAATTCCTGGGACCATTTGTCCCCAAGTGGCAATCCAGAGGATGTAACTGCAAGTAGCCTTAAAGGATCATTGCTTCTAAGAGAAGGGCTTCATGCACTGTTTGGGACTGGAATCGTTTTCAGATGCATTGCAGCAGGCAGTTTAAATCACTGATCTTTATGGGACAACAGTCCCCTTAAGAGTTGTGGAAAGTCAGAATAGAATCTAGTGATAGGACAAGGGGCATTGGGTGCCAGCTGGAACAGACGAGGTTCCATATCAATATCAGCAGCAACTTCTTCCCAGGGAGAGTCCCGGAGCACTGGAACAGGCTGCCCTCCATAACAGGGGGGTTGTGGAGTCTCCTTCTCTGGAGACATTCCAGACCCACCTGGATGTGTTCCTGTGCGACTTGGTCTAGGTGATCCTGTGGCAGGGGGATCGAACTAGATGATCTTTCAAGGTCCCTTCTGAACCCTAATGATTCTATGATTCTATGAATGAAGTCATCACTGCCAGTGAAGCAGGGATGTAGCTGCTGAGAAGACACAGGAGCAGAAAAAGCATCTTATTCATTAATAGTAATAACAACATAATGATAATTATGATAATAATAGTAATAATAATAATATGCAAAGGCTTAACAAAGAGCTAGTTCCAAGCAACTCATGCTGTCTTGTAGGGTTTCCATTCTGCTCATTATCTACCATCCAAACCCTCGTGAGAAACCCCAGGGATGCAGGAACACTCCACAGAGTGCATACTTGTTATATAGAATACAATATAGTGTTATATAGAGTCACATTCTGCTGATAAAGCAAAGATTATTGTGTCTTTTTACACTTCAGGCCATCACACTTATGAAAGTCAAACATTATCAATGTTTACCCACAAAAAACACGATCTGTTTGTTGATGATTGGACTGCAGTGCAGGATTCTGACTGAAACCAAAGGGCTCTCCAATCGTTGCCTCAAAGTTGGGAATGCAACAGTGCACAAGCTAAAGCTTTTATAGGAGAGATGTTTCCTATACCCTCAGCTTACCCAACCAGGTTGTAAGCACAAGAACCAGAGCAAAATGCACCCTGCGACACCCCGTGAACCGATCACAAAGACATTAGAGGACTTGAGAGGTCTAACACAGAATGATCAGTCCGGTGTGTGCTGCCAGCTCCCCTAGAACTGAGCTGGTAATGAGGAAATGCTTTTATTTTTAGGGCTTTTCAAGAAGGAGAGTGTTGATGTCCTGACACAGCAAAAAAAAAACCCCCAACCCTGGGCCACTGCCAGCACTTGGCACAGTCATCCTTTCAGTGTAGCTCACGTGCTGAGAATTGCTGGCTTGGGTGAAGAACTCTTGATGTCATTTTGGTAACAGCAGCAGGAAATTAAAGCATTAAATTAGAGACAGCTAAGAAGAGCAAAACACAACATCCAGCACAGCAGCGTGCTAGCTCCTGAGATTCAGTGCCTGTGCTGCCAAAGGTTGGAGGATCCTAAAATAGTCCCTGTTCAGTATGTGTTGCATGTCCTGAAGCGCCCCAGGAGAGTTTTCTTGAGGCCTCTAAGCAAAAATGTTCTCATTTGAAAGAGACAAATTGCAGCAAAATCAGGCACGTGTTCCTCTACCACTGAGCTTCTAGCAGGTTTGTCTTCCCAGGAATTTGTAAGAGCACCAAGACTGAAACCAGTGCATCCTAAATCACAGCTGGCATGAGAGACATTGCCACAGTGATTCTGGAGAGCAGGTGGCTCAGTCACAGTGCTTGAGGCATGAAAAGCTGGACAGAAGGGGAGTGCTATCAGCAGGGTTCTTCTTCTAGCACCAGCCAACCCAGGTTTTAGGAGAAAGTCCATGACAAGAAGAAAGAAGATATGAATCACTGCGGTGGGGATAACGGAATGGGTTGGAAGGGACCAAGGTCATCCAGTCCAACCACCCCGCAGTGAGCAGCAACATCTGCAAGTAGATCAGGTTGCTCAGGCCTCTGCCCAATCCCGCCTTTTCAGGGGCTTCTACCACCTCTCTGGGCAACCTGGGCCAGGGTCACTGGGAAACTATTTCCTGCACCATTGCTCAGGAGCCCTGGCTCGACACACAGCCAAAGCAATGACATTTTCACTGTTTCTCTGGTGAAACTTCTCTACTCAGTACATTCCCTGAGAAGAACTGGTCAAAGTACTCTGACTTACTACTCCAACCCCAAGTAAAGTTCTTAATGGGGCATGGTTTTCTAATTAACATCACTCATGTAATTGGAATAACTGAACCAACTGATACAGGGCTGACAAGAACATCATTATCAATGTTCTTGATGAGGGGATTGAGTGCACCCTCAGTAAGTTTGCAGATGACACCAAGTTGGGAGGGAGTGCCGGTCTGCTGGAGGGTGGTCAGGCTATACACAGGGACCTGGACAGACTGGCTGGCTGGGGCAAGGCTAACTGCACGCATTTCAATAGAGCCAAGTGCTGCACTTTGGTCGCAATAACCCTTACAGCACTACAGGCTTGGAAAACACTCTGGTTGAAAAGGACTTGGGGTTCTAATTGACAAGCAGCTGAATACGAGCTAGCAGTGTGCCCAGGTGGCCAAGAAGGCCAACAGCATCCTGGCCTGGATTAGAAACTATGTGACCAGCAGAAGGAGGGAGGTGATTGTCCTCTATACTCAGCACAAGGCCACACCTTGAGTCTTGTGTCCAGTGTTGGGCACCTCAATACAAGAGAGACAGTGCTGGAGCGAGTGCAGAGATGGGCAATGAAACTGGGGAAGGGTCTGGAGAACAGATCTTATGAGGAGTGACTGTTTAGTCTGGGAAGAGGAGGTTAAGGGGAAGCTTCATCATTCTCTACAACCACCTTAAAGGACATTGTCAAGAGGTGGGTGCTGGTCTCTTCTCACGGGTCTTTAGCAACAGAACCAGAGGGAAGGGCTTCAAGCTGCAACAGGAGAGGTTTTGACTGGACATCAGGAGAAAGTTCTTCATAGAAAGAGTGGTCGAACACTGAAACAGGCTGGATGTGTTCAAGAGTCACTTAGCTATGGTGTTAGGGGATAGAGTTTAGGGGTGAACCTGAAGAGCAGTGTTAATGGTTGGACTTGATGATCCAGAAAGTCTTTTCCAACCTGAATGATTCTGTGATCATGTTATCCTATTTATGATAGTCATCGCCTCAAGCATCCCAGTGTTGTCAGGCCCCTCCCAGCATGACCATAGGCAAGATCCAACACAGTGATTTGATGAGAACGTCCCTTTGGCTGCCACCTCCACAGCACTGAAGATGCAGATGCACCTCAACATCTGCTCCATGCAATCAGGTGACGACGACAGATGAGGCAGAGGAGAGGGAATTCAAATTCAAAATTGAGAATTGTGAGAATACTGGAAGTGAGAATTCAGCTGCACAGACCCCTTCAGAAGGGAAGTTACTTTTCAAGCAAGCAGCAACAACTGCATAATTAAGTAAACCACAAACTCTGGGGTTACTTTGAGACGATAGGTTGCTGAGCTCAGTTCTTTTCAACACTGACCTTTTCCTTCTGGAAAGGTCAGATCGTGCCTCTCTTTCACTGAGCACGGGAATTTAAGTGGTAGAATGAATGCATCTTAGGAGCAAACACCCTAGGAGAGGGTCTGTTAAAGCTGTAACAGCATAAAACAAGGGGATTTGTGTAGGGGTTTTTCCATTTTCCTGCATGCAGCCTTCTCAGTCCCTTGTATAATGCTCTTCTGGAAATCCCATAGTGGTAACACTCTTCATTTGGTCATCTACTACTTCATTAACTAACCACTTCTCAACAAGTCATATAGGGGAGCAGAGGGGTTTAGGGGTTATTTTAGCTACAGAAGTAAGCAGAGAGAATACAGTACTGCTCACAGTTGGCACATCACCCCACCTTGTTCCACCAGCAGTATCCTAGATTGCTGGAGATAAAGTGATGGCAGATTGAAGACTTACAACCACTTTTTCCTCAAATGTTCAAATATATCTGAACATCGAATCAACTTCCTTAAACAAATGGCCTAGTGGACAACAACCCCTAATTTCCACCTCCATAGAGAGGGTCATACATGTCATTAGCTCATTGCTCCTATTAACAGCATCAAACTTCAAACATCCCAGCATTAGAAATTACAGCAGCAATTAACATCTTTTATTTGTGACTTGGTTGAAAAAGTCCTCTAGGAGGAGAGTCCAGGTAGAGTGAAAGTCCCAGCCACTTCAGAGTAAGTTAAGCTTTGATTTGTTCTGAGAAGTTAAAAAAAGAAGCCAGTTATCAGAGAGATTCAATTCTTCCTTCAATCTGGTTTGCATTAGCACACAGAATATCTCTCAACTTCAGAATTTGTAAGGTCAGAATAAGCATTAAGATACAACCAAGGCTCTGTCTGGAACCTGGAAGCAAAAATTAATGCAGAGCTATTTGTGGAAACAGCAGAAAAAAAGAACTGCAAATGAGTTGGGGGCAGAAAAAGGAGTGACCGCTGTGTTTAAAAATACACCGAGCGCACACGAGACAAAATTTGTTGTGAGAAAAACCCCCAACCCCTTCACTAAACAAAAGGTTAATAATTCTGAGTTCTCACCGGGCAAGTAAATTAAATAATTCAAGGCACTTTCACAGCTACTGAGCTGAATTTACGAGCCTAGCTTGCTGATATTGCATATGGCTCAGGGAAATCTGCACCAGTCCATATCATTATCACCTTCGATTCTAACTCCCTTACAGCTACAGCAGTTTGGGAATGTTCAGTGTGAAAATTAAGTTCCTTACGAAAGCAGAGCTGGTGAGATTCTGGCTTTACGCTTGATTCTTCACTTTTCAGTCACTTGCTGCCTTCACGTTTAATTCTTTCACATTACAGAATGACCAGAGGAATCCATAGGCAGCTGGAAATGCACCGTACGGAGAGCTGCAGACAGCTCTGCCCCAAGCAGCAGGAGAAACAGCAGCAAACTTCTAAAAGGTAAGAAAACCCACTGTTTAAGAGTGGTTTTCAGGGCTGGAGTGTTGATAGATTATGTATTATGTCTGCTGGGGCTGCTTAAGAGTAAAACGAGTCCTAGTGTCACCACTCACGGGGCGATACGGAACAAAATCAGGGCAAGGGAGAAGGCAGCACAAACAGCTTGGAAGTATTGGAACACAAGCAAAAAATACAAGGGATCATTATCAAAGGGCTGCTGACACAACCTAGAGAAAAGAAAGCCCAAGTGGCCATAGATGCCACCTTCAAATTATAAATATAAATGAAGGGAATTACTCAATCTCAACAGATGTTGAGTGACAGAAGCAAACTGACAAAGCAAGAGCTGTGACTGAGCTCAGAGGCTGCTTAATTCTAAAACCAGTTGGAGTCTGTCAAAAATTAACTACTATCAGAGGGTATCGTTCTAATAGCCACAGATGTTTTGGGAGAAGGAACATTTCCAGCTCCCACATCTGTCTGGTGTCAAGGCATGAGTGATCCTCCGCCCCTGGGACAGATGTTTGCGACACTCAGGCTCCTGCAGTGTGACCATAACACAGATCAAAGACCCACAGTGGTAACAAAAGAGATGTGAAGCAAGAGCCGTTTTGCAATCAAAAGACAAACACAACCCAAATTAACTTGGGGAGTTTGAGAGTTTTTAGGTCAACTTCACCCCAGAGCATTCAAGCCTTTGTCTGTCCTTTTGGGTAGTTTGTCATGTCCTGATGTGGCCCACAGCTGTTTTCACATGGAGCTGCTGTCCTTGGAAAACTTGGCTCCTAGAGTGCACGACTCCAAATGCAATATGGCATGTGGTGCTGGCAACCCCAAAACCTGCCTGCAGGTAGTCTGTCTTGTGACTATAACTAAGGGATGGGGGATTTGGGGTGCCAGCGTAGCTTTTGTTTGGGGGGGGAAGAGTACAGGTATCCTTTTGGTTCCTCTAAACCTTCCCTACCACTTACAGAATGGGCAGACGTTCAGGCTTTGACCCCGTATGAGTAAAAGAACATTGCTCATGCAACAGCTCGTGAGGAAACCACACAGTTGTGGTGCTCTACTGCGTTTCAACCTCATTAAGTGTTCTTTTCTTCTCTGGAAGCAGGGCTAGAAATGCCAGCTATGCACAAAGATGGGCACGTTCGTGTCGTTGTAGGATTGCTAATTCTTGCAACTTGAGATTTTTCACATCCATACTAGCAGCTACACCACTGCAGGAAGAATAGTTGCGTTCAACACATTTTATTGTCTTGGCTACTGAATCCTGCCTAGTGACATTATTTTATTGCTACCAATAAATAATTGCAGTGCACAATGCCAGGCTCGAGAGAGCAACAGAGCAGTTGCTCTCAGCCCTGCCAACTGTCACGCACTTGAGTTTTAGCATCTTCAACCCTTTCCTGAAGTCCAAGTCCCTTTTTAAAGGCTTTCAATCCTTTAAAACCTAATCAGCATAGAAGAAGGAATAATTCTCCCAGTTAAGCCTCCCACAGAGCCTGCACTCCGTGCCAGTGTACAGCTGAATAGGCTTTGAATGCTAATTGTAACACTCTGTGTGCTCTTCCTCAGCTAATCAGCTCACGGGGTACAGACAAGCAACTTTTATTATCAATTTCATTCCACCACACAAGCCATCCTGAAATGCTTTTCCAATAGCTAATTTAGAGACCTCCTGTTGGCTCAGCTCAGGCAGTGGAAGGTTTGTAAACAAGCTGGGTTATTCAAGAGGAATTTGTTCTCCCTCAGTGTCTCTCTCACTTTCTCTCGCTTGCCTGAAGTATTACGATCTAATGGAAGTAGTTACCCAAGAGTGGGAAGCAAAGCATGGTAATACCTACTGCCAAAAGCTCGTGTTCAGCATCTCGAGAGGTTTCATGCGTGACAGAGGAGAAAACTCACTTGCAGATCTCAGTAACCAGTTTATCATCTGCTTGATGAAGGAAAAAAAAAATCATTGCAAAAAAATTGTTCTCCTCCTTTTGATAGTGGAGGCAATTTCACCCTTGGGAGTGAGATGCAAATTTGGGTTTGGAGAGAGATACTGTATGGAGGATCAAAGCCAGCAGGGATAACCTTCAGATATAAAACCTCTGCTGGGAACTCTGCCCACACTGGGGTGCATCAGAAGGGGGGTGGTTAACAGATTGAGAGAGGTTCTTCTCCCCCTCTGCTCTGCACTTGTGAGACCACTTCTGGATTCTTGTGTCCAGTCCAGGGACCCTCATTTCAAGAAGGACACAGAGCTGCTGGAGGGTGTCCAGCGCAGAGCAACAAAGATGATGAAGTAGAGCAGCTCCCTTATGAGGAAAGGCTGAGGGAGCTGGGTCTCTNAGGGAGCCGGGTTTCTTGAGCTGGGAGAAGAGGAGGCTGAGGGGGGAACCCCATTCATGTCTCTAAATATGTGAGGGGTGGGTGTCAGGAGGATGGAGCCAGGCTCTTCTCAAGGTCATCTGGTGATAGGACAAGGGGCAATGGGTGCAATAGGAGGTTCCATGGTAACATCAGAAGGAACTTCTTCCCAGGGAGGGTCCCAGAGCACTGGAACAGGCTGCCCAGGGAGGATGTGGAGTCTCCTTCTGTGGAGACATTCCAGACCCACCTGGATCTGTTCCTGTGTAACTTGGTCTAGGTGACCCTGCTGTGGCAGTGGGATTGGAATGGATGATCTTTCAAGGTCCCTTCCGATCCCCAATGATTCTATGAATACAGTCAATGAAGTGAATCCTCAGGACCTTTCCCCACACCTTGTATGGTTGCTTGGGTCTGTATGAAAGGATCTTCAGGCCTTGGAACAAACCCCCAGGGCGGGGGTTGAATCACCATCCCTGGACATTTCACAGTTGTAGCATGGAGATCTGGAGCTTAGGGACAGGGTTTAGCTGTGGGTTGTGACAGTTGGCCAGCAAGGTCATCAAGTTCAATGACTAGACTTTTCTAACCTAAATGATCTGGGATTCTATGAACGGGTCCAGAAGTGCTGCTAACACCGAGTATCCTCCTCTGGACTGTAATATCCTCCTCTGGACTGTAATAGCAGTGTGGTGAAGATAGTTTCAGACTAGATACTCCTCATTAATAAGCTCAGTACATAAACCATCAGCCTGTTCTATTACAAAACCAGGGGCAGTTGCACAGAAAGAAGCCTTTAACAATTCTGGCCCTGCTGTTTTAATTCTTGGGGAAAACAGAATTCAGTCTGGCTGCAGAGAAACGGGCTTTCTTTATAAACTCAGTGTGTGAATAGGCAGTAGCAGTCCTCAGGGGGAAAAAAAGCCAGCCAACCACTCCCTCTTCAAAAAAACAACCCAACCAGAAATAAAAAAGCAAAACACAGTCCATGAGAGAACTGCTTATCTGAGATAAAGGAGGGTTTGTAATTTATGCGAGTTCTTACCACAGCACAAAGATCTTAGTGAGCACAAATGGACTTTCACAGACTCTTTGTAATTGCTGCAAGTTCATTTGATCCTCTTGTGTCCCTATCCCACTGGAAGGGGTTGTGTCCTGCTCTGAACTGCCCTAAGGAACTGTTGCTGCTGTGTGCTTCACTCTGGTGTGGGAAACAATGTGTAAGCCATTAAAAATCCACACTGGGTTGAAGCATGGCCATATATTTTCCTGCTCTAGAATTGAGAAGCAAAACAAGGACCTTGTCTTCAGAGAAGCCACTCACCACATCCTCACTTTGTGAAGAATAAAACCACAGAGCAATCTGACCTACAGATGAAAACACATTTACAAGTCTTTTCATTCTTCAGCCTCTCTGGAACCCATTGTTTTCAGCACCAGAGCCACACTGCTCAAAGCTAAAGATCTCTTGGCCGACTTGTGAAATGGGAAATGCAGACCAAGCTCCCCACCTGCTGAAGTGAGTAGAGAAATCCCATGCTTTCAACCAGCCAGTGAATAACTCTGGTTCCCACAGGCAGCGTGAGTACCTCAGAAAAGAGTTATGTCCTACCTAAGCGACCCTGTTGTTCCTCATGCACTGTGTGTGCCACAGCAGCTGCTTTGACAATACCAGCAAAGACTTGAGTGCATTAGAGCTGCATGAAAATGGCATCCTGTCCTCACTTCAGGCAAGGATCCCTTTCATACACTTCCTCTGGCATTTTTCCCCTGTTAGCAAGGAGAAGAAAATCTCCAGCATCTCCTAGCTCATTATTAATACATTGTCATTGTCTGCTGTTCACAAGGGAGATGGAGATGGTGACAGCAGGCCACAAGACAGCCGCCTCATTATACAAGCCCTACGCACAGGCAACCCCTAGTGACTGCTTAGAAGAAAGGATCAATTACAGTTATTATCAATATTTGTCAGGCACCTGTAGTGTTTGCAGTGCCTTACCAGACTAACGCTGTCCTACTTTCTCCTGAAGAACAACAGATGTCAGAGGACTCTTTTGAAGATGCAAAGAAAGCAACAACTTACAATGTTCCTGTTTGCCATCTTTTTGCTGCTTTCTGTTTTATCTTCTACCATTAAAGGACTTGTAAATAATGATCGAGTGGTGAGGGCAGGCTAGGGACAGCACCTCTGATATAACGTGCCAGGAGGAAGAAGTTGTATGAGAAAAAGGAGATACCCACAGGCTGGGTGACAATGCAATGGATGGAGCACTGCAGCTGGTGCAGACGGCTTCACAGAAGGAACTTGGCTCAGTGAGGTGTTGGGATGAAGCATTTGATCCCTCCCTGGAAGTGTTCAAGGCCAGGTCAGATGATGCCTTGAGCAACCTGGTCTAGTGGAAGATATCCCTGCCCATAAGGAGGGGAGTTGGAGCTAGATGATCTTTAAGGTCCCTTACAGCCTAAACCAGTCTATGATTCCATGATTCTAAGAGCCAGAAGATTCAGTGTTAAAAAACCTCATGATTTGGTTGCCAGGAAGGAGAAGATGGCTATAGGATCTTCACTTCTGACAGAGCAGTAAGGAACAATGAGGATATATAGAAGGTTGGGAAAGGTTGGAGTTTAACACTGAATGATACTAAAGATGATAGACAGAAGGAATTTCATGGTATTACTTTTAAGAACATGGAACATTAACATACTTTTACGACAGGTTGGAAGCGACCTTCAAAGCTCCTCTGGTCCAGCAGGGACATCCTCCACCAGACCAGGTTACTCAAAATCTCACCCAACCTGGCCTTGAACTCTTCCAGGGATGGGGAATTCATAGCCTCTCTGGGTTACCTGTTCCAGTGTTTCACTACCCTCACTGTAAAACATTTTTTATCTTGTATCTACTCTAAATGTCCCCTCTTCTAATTTTAAACCATCCCCCCTTGTCCTGTTACAGCAGCCCTGCTGAAAATACTGTCAATAAGACTTCCCTAGAGCCTTCTCTTCTTCAGGCTGAACAACCCCAGCTCTCTTGGGCTGTCCTCACAGTAGAGGGGTTCCATCCCTCTGACCATTTTGTGGACATTTGTGGAATAGGAAGAGCCACCAGACTGGTGAAGGAGGGGAAGGAAGTAGTTTGGACGTGCCGGCACCCAAGACTGGGGAAGGAAACAGATGACGAAAAGACAAGCAACCAAAGATACTAAAAGAAGAGGTAAGTTGAAGAAAAAGATTGTGACAGAGCCTTTCCATCTTCTCCAAGTCAGTAACACTTGTGACATTGAGCAAGAATGGCAATAAGACGGCTTAGAGAAGGAAATTAAAGTCTCAGAGAGGGACTTGGAGGGGAGCAGTGGGACTTCTGCTGGAGAAAGATTTGAAAAGACTCTTGGAAATAATTCAGTACGGAGCCTGGCTTCTGAAATGTCCTTTCAAGACATCTGACAGTGGAAGAAGCAGAAGCAAGATGTGAGCTGCGGCCAGGTGTAATCACTCAAGTACAGAGGACACAGCACCAAGTCAGAACCTAGAGAATTAACCTCGTGAAAGCAAAAAAAGAGCAGATAGTAATGAGACCTGGAGCTGCAAGGACACTAGGCATGTCAATAGCTGATAGGGTTATAGCAGAGTAGATGAGGAAAAGGGAAGGCAAAAGGAGCACTGAAAGAGCAGAGGCTGGTAACCACCAAAGATTTCCACAGTGGAGGGTTGGATGAGGGGCAATTAGCCATTTGTATTCAGTTAGTTGCCTGGCAAAGGAGGACTTCTCTAGTGTTCCAATGTGGTCAGCTTCTAGGAAAAGGAGATGCTGCCCTAATGCAACTTTGAATTTAAAAAGAGGACAGGTAGTGGGAAAGAAGGCAGCCTATGGAGCCGTGTTTGCCCAGAGACAAGGCTAAATATAGAGGCTCATGTCTGAGAGGCTGCTTGGCTCATCTCTTCCTTGCCATTTTGCAGACTTGGACAACAGTCAGTACTTGCCCAAAGTAACAAATCATCAGTACTAGATGCAATCAAAAGACAAGTCCATGCATTTGTTCAGATTCATTCCTTATCTGATCATGCAAAGTGATTTCTTGAAGCAATCGACAGCAGATGCCACCGTGGCTAAACTCAGCAAGTGTGGGATCCAGTAATTACAGTATCTCAGTTACGCCAACCTGTAGTTTCAGGAGCTGAGGAGACATGGGTTACCTCTGAGCAGTCTGCAAAAGCAAGTCTACAATCAGTCGGTTCAGATTTGTTTCACAGGACCTGCATCTCTAGTGAGAAATTAAGGAATCCGTACATTAAACAAGACTGTCCAACTACACAGCAGCTCTCGGTTCCTTCTCTCCTCAGATCATGTGGTTGACCTCAAGAAATATTACAGAAAGGTAATTAAGTGTGCAATAGCTTTCCCTCTTCCTGAGATTTATGAAGATTTTCCTTCAATGCCCCTCGGGGCGTTTCATGCTATTGAAAAAGTGTTTGTTCAAAGATAGATTAATCTGGAGGTAAGATCCTAAGGATGAGAATTACATCTGAGGTCTCTCCATTATGCTAGAAACAGAGCACATGCTGTACTTACACGTAGTCGACTCAATTTTTAATGATGAGACTATCACAGTGGAGGATAAAAAAGGATTTACACTTTGCCACCCAAAGTAACAGGCAATTACTCCTTTTTCCTCTCCAGAAGTGCTGGCTTTATCAGCATTTATCCTGATCCTTCATAAAGTTCCCTCACTTCAGCAACTCCAAGGTTAGTTTGACACAATGAACTGGAACAGGACACTGGGATTTGCTTCCAGGAAAGGGGAAGTTAACTAGTTAGTGCTCTAGCACCTCCTTTTTTCCCCTCCCAGAAAATTTGCTTGATAAGAACAGAGTAAAACCTGGAGTTTTCAGTTGATGGTTGATATCTCCAATGTTGATGGTGATATTCTGCAAGACCAGGTTAGTTCAGGCTTCTTGCTCCAAGCCAAGGAGAAGCCATTAGTTTCTCAGCTGAACATTCCTTGATCTCAGTGCCCTGCTACTGAATCTCTGAAACTGCTGAGGGTCTTGCAGTTTGAGCAAAGTGAACTCACACCTCCTTCAAAAGGCAAAGGAAAAGCATTTTAGCATGAAAATGAAAGGAAGAATCAAAACTGCAGTGCCTGATGTCATCCCATACCCAGTCAATGGCTGCCCTACACCCCCAGCTTGCTAGATGTAAAGAGAAAGGTGAAGTTAACCACCCCCAGCCAAACAAACAGCTGCTCTATCAGCAAGGAAAGCAGGGCAAACCATAGAATGGCTTCAGTTGGAAGGGAACTTGGAGAGCAACTGGTTTCAACCCCCTGAAATGGGCAGGGACACCTCTCCCCAGACCAGGTTGCCCAGATTTGCAGCCTTTTATTGCATGAACGTTAATACTTTCATGCTGACTTGCAATAAAGCTGCTGATATCAACAATTTACTGTAGATAAGACTATGTAAACATAAACCAAGTGTAGGGCTTGGATTTCTGGCAGTCAGGTCATGCAGTTCAACTGAAAACTTGTCTATTTCTATATTAAACACTTATGCTGCTTCTCCTGGGATTCCGAGTCAGAACACGACCCTTCACTGTGTGGTTCTCTGCGTGGAACAGTCTGGAAACAGCAGTAAATTCACAGGCAGCAGACTATACAAATGAGATGCACTGCGATTAAACATCATTTTGAGTGTTTAGGATTGTCCTGCTGGCTTTAGGAGGAGATTGAGATTGTAGGTTCTGACTGAAAGGATGAACTTTGTGAGGGGTAAAACCAGCAGGAGGAACAGAGATATTTGTTCAGGGGCATAAATTAGGACTTTGAACTCTCTCACCAGTTTATGTAATATTTACTGTGCATGAATCCATCAGCTGTGGGTTTAATATTGCATGTTTGCTTTGGCAGATCCAGAGCAATTTCACGGTGAAGCAAGGACACAAGAGGTGATAACTCTCCATAAAGCAAGAAAGATATTTATAAAAATGACAGCTGTATACACACTGCAGAGGAAATGAAATGGATCTGGGTTTAGAAATTATTTATCTGCATGTCGGGCTGTTTTGTAGGTTTTACTGATACAACAGTTACGTAAACCAGTCATCAGGCTTTGGCACAGGCTGCCCAGGGAGGGGGTTGAATCACCATCCCTGGATGTCTTTCAGAGTCATGGAAATCTGGAGCTTAGGGACAGGGTTTAGCAGTGGGATAGGACAGCTGGGTTAATGGTTGGACTTGATGAACTTGAAGGTCTTTTCCAACCTAAGGATTCTAAGGAAGCACCTCAGTGAGCAAAAGACCTGCAGAGGGTACCCTGTGATGGCAGGAACATGACAGATCTTGCTCTGTGCCGCCATAAAGAACTATTTCAAGTGCTGAGAGGTACAGTTCTGCTTTCTGCTGTTTAGTGCCATCACCAAAAACAACACAGAAAACAAAACCCCAAACTAAACAACTCAGAGGATTAGGGTCAAGAACTTTGTCCTGACTGCAGGTAGCAGGGAAAAAACCCCACCAAAACACCCAACTATAATCAATCTGGCTAATACAGATAGAAATGAGACTTCCATAAGTCCCAGAAGGAGCAGATCAGGCAGTACAGACACTTAGTCAGGAGGATGGAGCCAGGCTCTTCTCAAGATCATCTAGTGATAGGACAAGGGGCAATGAGTGCCAGCTGGAACAGAGGAGGTTCCATAGAAATAACAGAAGAAACTTCTTCCCAGGAAGGGTACCAGAGTGCTGGAACAGGCTTCCCAAGAGGTTTGTGGAGTGTCCTTCTGTGGAGACATTCCAGACCCACATGGATGTTTTCCTGTGCAACTTGGTCTAGGTGATCCTGCTGTGGCAGGGGGATTGGACTAGATGATCTTTTGAGGTTCCTTCTGATCCCTAAGGATTCTACAATTCGCTAGTGTCCTATTTAAGCATTGCTTGCCATACCTGATAACAGTGCTATTCAAGCAGGAACCAAACAGTGTTTGCTGTTCCATTGCCTGAGCAGCACAGAGCCAGCAACATCCCTCTTGAAGGAAGGAGCAACACACCTGCTGAAGGCTTCATTTCCAGGCAGGTTGTGAATAACCACAGCCAGTTTTCATACCTAAACACCCTTGAACGATTAAGCTGCAGGCAAAGGCTGCAAATCAAAATTAATTACAAGAGCATCTTGGCTGCAAAGAGATGAATTGCTGCAGCCCAGCAGTGAAGCACCAAAAGGGAACCAGAGCACTGACCAGTACTTCACAGGAGCTTGTGCTTTGACAAGCATGGAGTACATCACCAGGAGGGACAGCATCTAGCAGCCTTCCCCTGAATTCAGGGATGAAAACAGATGTTTCACTTGTGTATTTGTTTAACATAAATCTACAGGGGTTTTTCATAAGCGAGGATGGCAGCTACCTTCATTTTTTGCTTTACTCATTTTATTCCAGGCTACAAATATACTCTCCTTGCTATTCGACTATTTTTCATGTTCCTCCTATCCCCAAGTGCTTATTCAACAGTGACAACGGTTTGGGACATCACTATCAAACACTTGGGATGAATGTGATCAGGATTTAATTTAGCTCTGGCTTTTCAGTGAAAGCATTTGCTATTACAGACCCCAATAACAGCAGCCCTAGGTACATTACCCTATTCCAGAAGCTCTGTGTTAAATATTTTGGATTCCATAAAAGTTACCTCCTCTCGAATAAAAATCATTAAGCTGAGTAGCCTGACTTAATTAGACTTAAATGTCACCAATGATTCACTCTGTTTTATAAAGTCATCTGTTTTCATGGTACTTCTGTAATTTATCCCATAAAGAGCCAGTCATGTTGTTCTAACACCTCAGGAGTAAAGTCAGGAGCAACCTGAACACCTTTCAGGGTTACCCTCTCAAAGGGAGAGTGCAAACAGTGTTTGTGAAGGCAAAACCTTTACAGGAAAAGATTTTGTGGCTACTAGAAAATGTAAAGAAAAACATTAAGAAAAAATAATGAGTACAAGTACTTTGGAGGAAAAGCTCTCCCCAACAATCTGCTTTGCTATAGAGCTCTGAAAGCTGTTAGAGTAGAACATTAAGGAAATAGGTGTCTATGGGAGAACTATTTCAAAGCAGTGCTTCCCAACATTTGCCTGCTGGGTCAGTAGCTTCAGTCTCCCCTAATCCTTACACAAAGAAGTACCAGAGCTGTGGGGCAGAGCCAAAGAGGTGGCTCTCCTCAACTTACACCCTCTGTTCTCCCTGACCTTCCCTTATACTGGATGTTAGAGCAGCCCCAGGAACTCTGTGCCAATATATTCCATGCATTCAGTGCACCAGCCATTTAAAAGTCAATTTATGATCTACCCCTACATTCCCAGTACACTTTGGAATGTGAGAGGGCAGGAAAGGAACCCTGGTGAGGATCTCACCTCAGTGCTTTGAGCTGAACAGTACATACACAGCATCCTGAGGGGAATTTTAGCACTCGGCACACAAAAACCTCCATGCACTATCACACTCTTGAGCTCTCCCTCTCCATGATGGCCCAGGGCTAGAACATATATAAATAATTAGGTTATTTTATAAGCAATTAAAGGCTACCCAAGCTTCATAAAGTTGATGCTTGCCACTGTGAATGGTCTACCCTAGGTACAGTCTGCTGGCCTAGAAGCACAGTTGGGGATACACAGGCATGCTAATGCAGAAATTCCATATGCTACTCATTTCCCAGCTCCCAGGGGAGCCTTAACAGCAGACGCTGATTACACATGCAGCATCAAGAAAGCCTTACACCTGACTAAACACATTTGTGGCTACAGCACTCCTTCCTGTGCTAGGAGCAAGCAGGACCAGCAATATGTGGCCAAAATTAATTGTAAAGCATCTCCTGGTGATACTAACAGGACCAAATGCTCTAGAGACTGAAAGATGTTACTTGATATCACCTATGATTAGAGCAGGGGGAAAGCCAATTACATGAGCACACACACACAGCAGAGATGATTTTGTTTGTATGCTCTCTACTAACACTGAGCAGATTTGTGTGCATGAGGTAGCGATGAGTGGATAGAGCTGCAGCTCTGTTTGCTTTCTGTCTTGTTTGAAGAGGTTCCACTAGAATGGGGTTTATTTACCTGATATTTGACAAACTGGTCTTTGACACTTATCTGGGACTCAGGCTCATATCTCTTACTGGAATCTCCATCATCCTAATTGTTGCTGTGAGCAGGACAATGCAAGAGGTGGTTTTGCCTCCAGGCTATTTCAGCAGGGTCTGGTACCAGAGACATTTTATTACAACCTTTAATAATGTCTTGGATTGCCCTTAAGACTTTTTTCCTACCCCCCCACTTTCAAACACACTGACACACAGAAGGTACACGGAAAGGAATATGTTGATCTAATGACCTCCCAAAATTTATCCTGGGGCTAATCAGAGACACTGTGTTGTGCTGGCTAAATCTATCACAGCATTGAATAATTCACAGCCTGCCTTAAAAGCTCCAGACTAGGTGATTTACCCCATATTAATGTGATGCTTCTGCATTTTAAGAGGTTTATGTTAATGTTTTGCAAACTGATAAAGCATGCTTCTCAAATCTCGGGTGACAAGGGATAACGGGCAGAAGCCACATAATTCCAGCAGAGGACAGCCAATAACATCAGATTCGAGTGATGCTACAGCATCTGCACTAAGCTTGGGCCAGATGAAACCACTTGGTTAAGCCTTACCCCTACCCTGACTGCACAAGTGGCTTTGCCCAACCTGTCTGACACTGTAATGAAAGTAGGAGCAAGAGAAAGGTAGGGCATTCTGAAAGCAGAACTAAGCTTTCCAAACCTGATTTAGTACAGATGGTTTATATCCCTTTGAGAAGAGACCCTAAAGAGAACAAAAGGGATTTCATCTCTCTGAGGTTGGAATTTCAGAGAGCACTGCTCCTGAGTGGGGTCATATTTTTCCATTTGAAAGGCAGACAGCCTGTCAGCAGAGCTCAATGTGCTCAGCATACATTGGGTGCTGGGAATCATAAAACACCGGCCAGGGAACACGAACATCCACATCCCTTCCCTCCTGCTCCACTGCATCTTAGTATCTCAGCCACTCAAAAAGATCCCATGTGTCCTTTTACCTCTCAAGAGGTCAAATAAATTGCATTTATACCTTAAACCTTGCTTTTATACCTTAAAATCTGCTTGTGTGCTTGCTGTGAGAATGGAGCTGGGGGCAGGGGAAGCAAGTAAACAGCTGCTTTGGTTACTTCACTGGTAACGGTGTCCTTGTACCTACACAGGATGGAAACAAAAGCACAAATAGCCCAGTCCCAGACCTTTTGGTGGGTGGCAACATGGCAAGGGAGCTTTGGTTCTACTAAATGCAGCCTTTGGGAGAGAGCAGGGAGGTGAATAGATTACCCATCTCATTGGGCAACTCAGGGTTTGAAGGATGAGACTCGCTGGCAGTTTGCATGAAAATGATGGCTCTGCATCATCGCACAAGTTAAAAAATGAGAAGGGAATGGACAACAGTAGAGAAACCTGCTGTGTCTGGTGACTTGAGGCATTATCTGGCTTGTAGCACAATGTTATCATTTCCTCTCACTGACAGAAAAAACAGCTCCATGTATTGATTTTCAGAATATTTTTGTTCCCAAAGGCAAAAGAAAATCCCAAACAGCCTCATATTACTTTCCTCATGTGATTTTGTACTTCATAATTATTCCAATAGGGAAAAGAGGGCAGAATTTAACAGAGTAGGTCACCTAGGAACACAAAGACATTGAATGCTCAAGCACTCACCTAGCAAACAACAGGTTAACTTCTGGCTTGTGTGTCCTGGCTTGCAGCGGCCACCCAGACCCTCATTTCACAGCATCCAGTGCCTCAGCCACTTGCAGCAGCCACCCAGACCCTCATTTCACAGCCTCCAGTGCCTCAGACACCAAGGAAGTGCAGCCATTTCCAGCCTAATGAATAGACAATGATCTAGAGAACATCTGCTGTTGGCTTTTAAAGAACTGCAAGCAATTATGGAATTCAGCTGGGATCAAAGAGACACAGGTTTTCATCCCATGTTAATTTAGATCACCTCCTCAGCCTCTGGCTTAGTAGCTGTTCTGGGGTGGGGTTGCTTGTTTTCCAGAAAATTCAATGGGCACCTGAGAGACTTTCATGACAGCTGGAATGATCATTAAGATCTGTCAATGTCAACAGCAAAAATATCCAACAGTTCTTGTGGACACTCCTAAACAGATAGCATGGAATTAATTAATAGAGATAGTAGGGAATTAATGAATTAATTCAGGTCTGGAGAACTGATCTGATGAGGAACAGCTGAGGGAGCTGGGGCTGTTCAGCCTGGAGAAGAGGAGGCTGAGGGGAGACCTCACTGCTCTCCACAACCAGCTGAAAGGAGGTTGTAGTGAGGTGGGTGTTGGCCTCTTCTCCCTAGTGACTAGTGATAGGATCAGAGGAAATTGGGTCAAGGGGAGGTTCAGATTGGATCTTAGGAAAAGCTTCTTCCCAATAAGAGTGGGGAGGCCTTGGAACAGGCTGTCCAGGGAGGGATAGAGGCACTATCCCCAGAGGCATTCAAAAACAGGTAGGCCTAGTGTTTCAGGCAATGGTTTAGTGGTTTAGGGTAGTGGAGCAAACAGTTTGACTTGATGGTTTTGTAGGTCTTTTCTGACCTTGATGATTCTATGCTTCTGTCATTCTAATTATAATACAGAATTAATTCAGCACGTGATCCCCTAGATCTGCCAGGGCCTCTTCTGCAGAGCTGTTACTACCAAACAGATCTATCCTGGGTTCATGTAGCTGATTCCTGTGTAAGAGTAGAACGTCTCCTCATACTCACTCAGCTGTGTCGTGCTTTTTCAAGGCACTCTGTGCTTTGTCATGATGTTTGTGAAGTCTCTGATTTCTCTGTGCATCCAACCCCCCTTAATGCTGTGTTATCTGCAAATGGAACCAGTACAAGATTCTCTCCTGTCATGGGATAGAGTCCTCAATATCAGTATGGGCACCTTTATAGATCCCAGGAGGAAATAGAAGTCCTCAGAGTCAAGGCAGTGCTCTCTTAGAAACTACAGCCAAACAAGCACACCATTGAAGCTAGAAACACCAATTCTTTGTCATCCTTTTGCTCTCTAAGTACTTGCATGCTGCAGTTAATGAGGTAAAAAGAAATCAAGCATTCACTTCATGCTACAATCAAACCGAGTTAATACGAGGAGTAGATGACACGTATTTCTGTTTTAGCGGTACTCAATTTCAACATCAGTCATACAAGCACAGATTTACAGCCGAAATGAGTGGCCTTCTCAGAATAAATGAAGCAGGAAGCCTGTTATTTCCTCCCTCAATCTTTTGCATCGAGCATATGTATTGTAAGTACACCCCTGTATTTCAAGGTCTGCAGAATTTCAATGAGTCTGTATCTTGCAAAAGGACTTTTTAAACTTACTCTCAGGATGCAGATTGCTCTGCAGCGTGAGTCATTTGGGAGTGTATTAGATAATAAGGACATGCAGTGGGGAAGAAGTTTTATTCCACAGTTCAAAGTCTTTTTTATCTTTTTCTAGTATCAAACTTGATGGAACCAGCTCTTCTCCTTGCAGTAAATGCAGTTGTATGGTGTTACCTATCAAATCTATTTTCATCTGGGGGGGAGGGATGGATCTATTTCCCTACACTTAGACAGGACATTACAGCAGAACCAGTTTTTTCTCCTGAAAAGTTAAATGTTTTTGAAGTGCAGCCATTGTAGATCATAGCTCTGAGTTGGCCACTCACAAATCCTCTCCACCAAGTCGTACAGAAGGAGTATTAGACATTTCATAAATGTTTTGGAGAGTTCCATACTCTAGTAGAACAGCAAATCTAAGACACATCAGAACACTGGGCATTTGAGAAAGAGGGAGTTAAAGGATCTTGTGTTCCTCATCGATCAGAGCATGAGTAAGAACCTGTGAGTGTCTCTACAAGTTCCTTCCAAGACTAAGACTGTATTTGGTGTCCATATTATGGGAGATTCTTGATTGTCTTTGTTTTGCAGGACCTCTGGTTTAGTGGTTGGCTTGGAAGAGTTGTGTTAATGGTTGGACTTGATGATCTTGAAGGTCTTTTCCAATCAAAACTATTCTGTGATTCTATGCCTCTCATTTTTTTGGTCAGCACTTCAGGATTGACATGAGAGATGCTGTATAAGTGGAAAGCATGATGCTGACAACTTTTACAACATCTCAACAATGACAACTCATTATTATTCTTCATTCAGGTTGTTAGCCGAAGCACTTGATAGTCTCATTCAATCATCTACATAGTAGCATTCTTTGTTTACAAAAATAAGAGACTTATCCTGATTAAATTGTCTCCCTTTAAACAAAGCTGAGCAATTTTCACCGTGGGTCTTCAGCACTTAGCTGAAATATAACCCAAGAGCTGGCAAGAAATGGTAAGAAGCATCTCAACAAGGTACTTAAATCATGAGTGGCTTTGTGTAGCTTTAAAATCTGCATCTTTTCCATTCTTGAGTGGCAACAGAGTGGAGCCTTAATTCTTGCTGCATGAATGTGTTGTAACCAATCTGTTTTTCACAGGGCTGTCCGAAGGGAAAATGCCAAATTAATCAATGAAAAGCGGTACAGGAGAAGAAGCCTAAAACAGGATCACTAATTGCCAGAACCACATTGCCCCACATCAGGAGCCATGGTTGTCTGAGAACCTGAAGAGATCTTGTTCTGCACCATTACAGAGCAGAAAGCCTTTTAACTGGGATCCCCTTGGCTAGTTACGATGGTTACTCTGTCTCACACAGAGGAGCTGACTGGTGTTTTGAACTGTTACCGCAAAGTGACAAATCAATGATGATGTTTTTTTAATACTCTCTGAGGTGTCACTTCAGGGCAGGGACTGGTTCTGTGCTTATAGGATACCAAATAAAACAGAGCCACAATTTAATTAAAAAGTCAAAGAGCTTTGAAAATTGAAATAACAAAACCTAACTGCTGTAGTGATGTATTTCACAGAACCAGCAAACCCCAGAGAACCTGGCTAGAATGGCTGAGCCAGTACAGAGCAGGTGATAATTAACTGCTTATGTATTCTACTGGCACACTAGGACTTAGAACAAATCTTGCTGCTGCTTCAGGTCAGTATTTCTTACACCTGTTCACCATGGATAGAGAGAATGGATTCTTCTTCTTCTTTTTGAAGCAGCCTATTATGTACTTAGAGGAGTAGAATTGCTTTGGTTATAAGAAGTGCTTAAGTCCAACCATTAACCCAGCACTAAGCCATGTCCCTCAACATCACGTCTCCATGGATTTGAAATCCCTGTGGGGATAGAGACTCCACCACTGCCCTGGGCAGCCTGGGCCAGGCTTTTGGGGAAGAAGTTGTTCCTCAGGGCCAACCCAAACCTCCCCTAGTGCAGTTTGAAGCCTTTTCTTTGCATCTTGTCACTTGTTCCTTGGGAGATGAGATTGACCCCCTTCTCACTCCAACCTCCTCTCAGGGAGCTGTTCAGAATGAGAAAGTCTCCCCTGAGCCTCCTTTACTCTAGTTAAACCCCTCAATTCCCTCAGCTGCTCCTCAGAGCAATGGTGCTCCTGACACTGCCCCAGCTCTATTGCCCTTCTCTAGACACTCTGCAGCCCCTCAATGTCTGTCTGGCAGTGAGGAACCAAAACTGAACCCCAGATTCAAGATATGGCCTCAGCAGTGCCCAGTTCAGGAAGACAATCCCTACTCTGGTCCTGCTGGCCACATTAATGCCGACATGAGGCAGGATGCTGCTGACCTTCTTGGACACCTGGGCACACTGCTGGCTTAAAGACTCTTAATTCAAACTGTTCTGTATTCCATTTTAACTCTGTAATACCCATGCAATCTCTCTGAAGGTCACATGTTGTAGACTCCAGCTGTCCCCCAAAACACATAAACACATTTTTAAGCCAAATGCTGTGTTATCCACCCGGCAGGAATATTACAGTATAAAGTTAAATACAAGTTTCCAGAAAGCTGATAAAATACATCCTGTTAAAAAGTCAAGCAGCAAATAAAAAAGCTAGAGGGGTGATGGTCCACAGTAAGGCCCAGAGCACTGTTTGCTACTAATAAGTCATGGCCTGGGTGAAAGCTGGCAGGTAAACACTCTGTGATGAACAATTTCAAACCTCCTGGGGCCAGTACTGATAAGAAACCAACACTCCTACCCCAGCAGCGGACTCCAGCCAATTCCATTTAGCAGGTAGATCACATCTCTCCAGTGCTGCACCAGTTCAGTACTCAGTATAATGAAGTGAGTCATCCTGTCACCTCTTCCTACTCGTAATGCTGTCAGCACATTGCAACAGCTTAAGGAGCTCAGGGAAAAAGTCTCTTTTCTGATGTTTCCTACTCTTAACCCACTTAGCATCCATGTGTTGCAGAACAGGAGTACAAACTGAAGGCTTCCCAGCAATATTGCAGTGAATAACACAATTACTGTTATTTCTGTGTAAAGAAAATGTGAAACAAGTTTAACGAGATAAAATGAGCCTGGAGAGGGTTAGTAAAAGCTGTTCCAGAGACATTGTGAGTAATTTTATAAAGAATATTGCTGATTGCATGCCTACTAGACAAGCTCATACAGCAAAAGATGTCTGAGGGGAGGAAATGAGCAGGAGATTGAGTCTGGTTTCAAAAGAAACCCTGTGTCACCAGTCTGCTTCCAAACGTGTAATCAGCGCGCTTGTTGATGATAGAGAGGCAAGTGGGTAGCCAAGTTCAGGTTAGCACAAGTGACTGTGAAGTGATTAATGCTTCAGATACCTGAGGCAGAGTAACTAGAAGTGCAAGATGTAATTAAGAAAATGAAGAACGTGGAGGGCAATGCTCTTCACACCTGGGGAGAGAGAGAGCATCGTATTGACACGGTGCGATAGCTACCGATGGTGACTCAAGGGGAAACATGAGAGAGGCTGTGAAGAAATACAAAGATTTGTAGGGCTCTCTTGCAGAAGTTCTGATTTTCAAAGGTGCTTTCAAGTCAGGAGTGCACAACCCTGTAAGTTGACTGGAGAAGGTGGGAGATTAAATTGTGTTTGGTAACGATGAGTATCCTCAGTGGACTCCACTGGATACAGGTCTCCAGCTAGACTGTCCCATTGACCACTACTCTCTGGCTTCTATCCTGCAGACAGTTCATGATCCACCTCAGTACCCAATCATGCAGTCCACACTGCCTCAGTTTGGCGGTGAGGATGCTTTTATTGGGGTATAGGTAAATGATTTAAAATTCCTGTCAAGGAATTCTATCCTAAGCAGCACAGAACACAAACCAAACAGAAGGAACCAGAGTGTAACTTAGATCAAACATCCTCCTGGCAGGCAGTGGATGCTTGACTGTGTAACCACCTATGAGATATGAAGGCCCTGTGTTTGTTCAATGGGAAGAACTTATCTACACCATATCCTCTGCTGTGGAGCTAGAAACTGTCCCTCTTAGCAAATCAAAATGTTCCTCTTACAACACAGAATGAGGTTACCCCGCAGCAAAACAAGCAAAGGTGTCAGAGTAAGGAAATTGCATATGACTTCTTGCTCTCAGGAGCTGCTGTGCTATGGGACTGCGGAAAGAAAAGCAGATTTTCAAGAAGCAGAGGCTAAGTAAAATGAAATCAGATAGCAAGCGAGCATCAGCTTAGTTTATTGGTTTATTTCAATAGATGTTTCCTGGCTCCAGATTAATTGACAGGTTATAGAGGATGTGAATAATCTGTCATGCAGAACATGATGGAGGCTTGGAATTCACTTTGTGGTATTTTTCATAGCAGTTTAAATTCTCATGTTAGCTCTTGGGAACTCTCTGACCAAAGGTAAATAGCCAGCTGGTCTCCTAATAAACATCTGGATGACAGTCTACCTTATGTTCAGATAGAAGGGATGTGGCTTAAACTAAATGTGCTGTCATCTTGATGGGACCCTAGAGTGGATTTAAAGAAGTTTTACTGAAGGAAATCAAATGCTTTTAGCAAACCATCAATTCAAAGAATTTTGGCATCGTGAGATAACTTTCCCAATCAATCATACCGTAGACATGATTTTTCTGCTAGGCTACATCTGCATTTCTATGTTCCAAGTACCAACCTCAGCAGTTAATAGCTACCAAGTTCCTACTATGTAAATGACCATTTTCATGTTAAAAGTATCAAAACAGTTTTCCCAACGTCTCTGCAGATTTTTCTTAAGAGATAAGGATTTCATACAAGAATTACTTGCAGATGTGAATGTAACCCTGTAACTGCTGCGAACTAGTGTGAACATAGACTCATAGATTCCTAGAATAGTTCAGGTTGGAAGGGACCCTAAAGATCATCTAGTTTCAACCCCCCTGCCATGAGCAGGGACACCCCCCCACTAGACCAGAGTGCGCAAGGCCCCATCCA